>JBBJLS010000016.1:15663842-15685956 GCA_037577275.1 Bryconaethiops microstoma | reverse complement strand
ATTTGTGTGTGTGTGTGTGTGTGTGTGTGTGTATTTGTTATAATTTTCATGACGTGGGCTCTTTACATTGTCTCTGGCAAGTGCTATAATACATTAGCCAAAATATTAGGCTGTTTTCTCGCATGGTGTGTTCAACAGGCCTTTTTTAGGTCTCATGATTTGTGATGGTGTACTTGAA
The DNA here is from genome assembly GCA_037577275.1 of Bryconaethiops microstoma. Lineage (NCBI taxonomy): Eukaryota > Metazoa > Chordata > Actinopteri > Characiformes > Alestidae > Bryconaethiops > Bryconaethiops microstoma. Next base: position 15,685,778 of record JBBJLS010000016.1, on the reverse strand, counting down.
GATTATCCAAGAAAGCCTTTCTGTTTGTTGCTACTGGGCTTGAACTTCACATTTCTTCAGCTCAATAGTTTTTTTTGACTGTTGCTCTACTTGGACCATAGACCAGTGTTTCTTAATCCAACCCACAGGGCTGCAGTTTCAAGCATTCCTTGATTTAGCACATCAGTTCCAGGCAATCAACTGATTATGAAGCCCTTAAAGAGTTGGATCAAGTGTGCCGGTCCAGGGAATAGTGAAACTGTGCAGAGCTATGGGTTCACAGGCGCAGGATTAAGACCAACTTTCATAAACTCACAAAATTTACAGGGTGCCCTCCAACAGATGTTTCTCTGATTTTATTTCTGTTTGGACCACCCATCCTCCCCTTGGAAAAAACAGGCTCAATTATTTATGGTTTTTCACCAAATCCAGCAGAGCTCTGATCATTTTTGTCCTATATATAAACACATCTCCAATATTTTTCCAGGAAGATTCTACTTTGTTCGGAAAAAAGTGTCTCCTAGTGTACGCATCCATAGTGAAGGCTTCCTAAATAGTGAAACAATGGATACTTTAGAAGAATCTCTTAACCGTTTACTTTGGTCTAAACGATAGAACTTTGTCTCCATCCTTGCTACACTGGAAGAGCATTAGAAGAAATAGAAAGAATATAAGGTCAACCAGGAAAGTGATATCCCACAGGCTGATTAAATGGCAGTTACGGCAGTTCTTCATATTCACATATGCACAATATTATCAGCTAGAAGTTCTCCAGAAATAATGACCACACCCGTATGACTACACGGGGTGCAAACACCCTGATTAGGAGAAAATACAATCCACTAGAAACTCACTCCTGTAGTAATTTTAGTGTCATCTGGATACAAGAGTTTTTCTTGATACAGTGATACCTTGGTAAAATTGTATTACAGGCATCCCTCTGATGAACTGATTCAGTCTGAAGAGGGCTATAGACAGCAAATATATATTAGAAACAATGCAAAATGTGAAAAGTTAAGAATCTGCCACAGACATTAAAGAACGCTGATTTAAGTAACCATGCCTTAAGTCCTGTTGAGATGTTTAACATAAAACAGGGTAAAATGAATTGGGTAAAGTTAAACTCTTTATGAATTGGGTAAAAATGCCCAACTCCACTTAAAAATTATATACCAGGGAATACAATTTCATTTTAAGTGAACAATCTCAAGTACATCAAATTACTCTGGTTCACTTGAATATTCAAATGCAGAATGTTGACTCAATGGGGGTTAAATGACAAGTACTCCTGGTGCTGAGTCATTGTGTGCCCTCTGGCCCAAATCTCAAGCCGCACCCTTTTCCTGAACTCAACAGCAAATAAGCTGCTCTTGAGGTTTATTGACTGATCATTCTTGGCAAAGAGCACATCTCCGGGCAGCCTCTCTTCTGAGAGATATTTTCTTTGCTCTAAAGTCAAAGAGCAGAAGCAAAGGAGGGGAAAAGACCCAGTTGAGTCTCGGGGGTTAGAGAGAGAGTGACAGAGAAAGTATTTATGAACATATGAGATGGGTGCTTGTCATTTGACTTTAGTTCTGACGGGAAGGCCTCTCTGGGGGATGTTGCGGTATTAAGAGGGCTGCTGTGTGAAACTTCGGCTGATGCTTCCACCTCATTTATCTGCAAAGGTCTGCAAAGACCAGCTCCGCAGCTGTCATCGCACAATGCAGGGAATAAATCACTGCTAGACGGTAACGTCTCTGTTTGTCAGGCCCTTCACCGTTCCTTTTGTATGGAGGGTGTGATGAAAAATTTACAGCTTGTTCTTCTTGTGCACTTTGCTCACCAAAAGATTTATGCATCAGGCTTCACGTTGGTTGCAAAACCCGAGTCGAGAGGTTTATAACTTAGGGGGGGAAAACAGTTTGGTCCATGAGGCTTGACTCAACCGGAGATTAGAGGACTTGCTTGCTAGGATTTAAAATAGCTCTTGTATTTCATAAAGCTCTCCAAGGGGCACATTGACTGTTGACATCAATCAACCCCACTTATGTAGACCCGTGTGCTGTCTCGAAACAAATTGCGCCGCAGCAGCACTGGTGGCCACATGTGCTCTCTCTCTCTCTCTCTCTCTGTATGTGTGTGTGTGTGTGTGTGTGTGTGTGTGTGTGTGTGTGTGCGTGTGATTCGGTGGGGGGAGGGCTGTGACTTTGTACCTGACAAAGCTCTTAACTGCTGGTCAGCTCTTCTGCTGTGGACCGAATATTCTCAGTCTTTTACAATTTACTTCAACCAGATCAGATCATTTCAGACTGACTACAGTAGGAGTGGTAGGGATAAGATGCAGGAGAAGTTAAGTATTCTTAACAGGGTTCATGCTGGTAAGGAAAAGAGCACGCTGCACTTGGCTTCCACAGTCACAAAGAAACGGATACTACCATGTACAAGTCTGAAATCGTTTGTCACATTGGGAATTGTTTTGTTTATTTTCTTTGGTACACTTCTGCTACAAATAAATGCAGGAAGGCAAGTTTATTTATGCAGTTTACCTCTTCGCCCCAATGTAGTTTATTTGCCAAGTCATGGTTAGAGTCCAATTTTGGCTCCCTTAATTTAGGACAGGAACTGTGAGGCTAAACCTGCCAACAAATATTAGAAGTTAATATTTAATCCAAAATATTTGCATTAACAAATCTATAAAAATCTAATCTAATCTTGCTCAAACTGCATCCAGTTTTTCATTACAGAGACGCAGACCTGTGGATCTGATTTAGGAGCCTCTATGACTTACTGTGAATGCACTTTAATCCTTACAGTCATTTCAGACCAGGATTAGAGAGGACTGATCATTGACACAAAGGACTCTTGCTTTCTGACAGCCACTTAGAATAATTATTTGACATGCAAGCAATTCCTAAGCCAACTACACTATATATTCAGTTTCATTACATGTTGCACATAATAATATTCACTTACCCTGTGAAGACTGATAGGCTGTACACTAGATGTCTAAGCTTCTTTTTAGTGTGTTGGTCCTAATTCAAATATTTTTAATAAATTGATGTTTTATTCAATATCCTGTAGGTTCTATTATACCAACAGTTTATTAAATTATAAATAATGAAATGTAATTAGTATTTTTGTAGTTATCTCTTCCCCCAGATATTTGCCTGACCAAGCTCTTCTCATTCCAGTCTTTTTCTGGTGCGCTCCAGTATATGTCTAGTACATGTATCAGTCGTACCATGTGGACATGGTTTCCATTCCATTTATAAGCAGCATATGGTCTGGCTGCCTATAAGCTCAGGCTCACTGGGTAAAGATATATCATATAATAACAAATGCCTTGTGGGAAATCATAACAAACCATAGAAAAGAATAATGAAATTGAAATGTACTTTCTAAATCCATATGAGATGATTCATTCTCTATAAGGACGGCTACAATCATTTTTGTTTGAATTTGAGACTTAAGATTGGGTGTCACCCCCGACACCCTTTTTAAACAGGTTTCTCAGAGTACTAGAGTCATTTTGCACATATCTGTAGAAAACTGCTTTTAGATTACTGATAACAGAGATTTCAAACTTTTGAACAGGGACTATGAGCACACACACACACACACACACACACACACACACACACACACACACACACATAAAATAAATAAATAAATAAATATTTTATATATATGTATGTGAATATAACTGTTAGGCCAACAGTGTCCCTTGAGTACATGGAGTCTAACGACCTTGCTGTAGTCAGTGATGAGTGAATGGCTTGTGTGTCTAGACTTTCAGGACTGCCGATTTCACTCCTGCTTGGTGCTAGCCTGGGGCTTTCACAGAACGCCCATCTTTCATCTGGACTGAGATTCAAACCTCTAAGTGTCCAGGGGCATTAGCCTGAAGCTTCTATCCACTGCTCTTTCACCACCAGTGTAGGTTATTAATCACTGTTTTACAAATGAGTCCTCCTCCACTCCCAGAGGCACATCAGGATAAAGGGTTGTGTTCTGTCGTTTGGATTTGTGCTTGAATCCCAGAGCTGCCATGGTTATCTGTGGCTGGAGGCCCAAGATAACCAGAAATGACCAAATTGCAATGGCTGAGTTTCCTATTGATACACAGCAGGCCAGTCATCAACATTCGCCAGCTTCCTCATAGGGGTTTGAACAATGGACAAGTACCTGTACCCCTCCTTTTATAAAGGGGCAAGGGGCAATATGTCACTTTTCGTGTAGGTTTATCAGCCTTCCCTAAAATTAAACTCCCTCTACAAGAAGAGAAGAGCCACATTCCTCTTTATGGCAAAACTTGATATAAGCAAGGAAATGAGTGTCTTTGACAACACAGATAAGTAATAGATTTGCCAAATCTGATGGACAGTGCATGGTAGGACCAAAAGAACAAGTAAATTATTAACCTATACTAACCAAATTTCAGTATTTTGCTACTGCAAGATGTAAGATTGGATGTTCACTCAACATCCTTACAAAAATGTCACTTATACCTCAAATAAGAAGCATCAAAACATCATATGTTTACACATAAACCATGTGAATATTGTGTGATCACATGTGACACTGAACGGCTCAGGTTCACACTTTATTTACACGTGAATATCTTTTCGTATGTGATCACATAAGTCACATTCAACTTTTTTCACGTGGATGTGAAAAATAACGTTGCAAGGTAAAGATAACTATGCAAGGTAAAGAGGCAGCTAAAGAGATATTCAACCGTTATCCAATTTTATTTCAACCAGGTTATTTACATTGGTTTGACATGAAACAGTATGTTGCTAAGAAATGCATAGACTAATTTCTTCACAATAAAAGGGCCACAGTGTCTGCAACATAAATAAGCCCCAACCACCAGTTATCTTACTTGTTTCTTCTGAGTTTTATTTGCAATGTTGATAAAGGCAAAAAAGAGATGCACCAATCGGCCACGACATTGAAAACATCATCTGTCTGTCATGACAATGGCATTTGTTAGTTCTTGAAGCTGAAGTGTTGGAAGCAGGAGAATTGGGCAAGCATAACGTTCTGTGTGAATTTAATAAGGGCCAAACTGTGATGGCTAGGTCAGAGCATCTTCAAAACAGCAAGTCTTGTGAGGCGTTCCCAGTATGCAGTGGTCAGTTTCTACCTAAAGAGGCTCAAGGAAGGACAACCAGTGAACCAGGGACAGGCTTGTTTCAGTTATGTTTTAAAGTCATTTTTAAGTCAATGCCAGCAAAATATTAGCAAATACCAGTTATTAATAATACACTTCATCTTAGCTCAGCAAGCACTTTACACTTACACAAACAAATCCGGTGACCCCTGAGCTCACATAAACAGAAATGGGCGGCAGGCTTTCCCTAAAAGGTGTGCTGGCCTCATGTGTCTCATAGGCAGCATGTGCTTGCCTTCACTCTCTCAGAGTGATGATAAAGGAGATTCAGATGGTAGGTGGGAAATGATGACTGCTAACACTGAAAGATAATTAGGCACCAAAAAAAAAAAGCCCTCCCATATTGTTCTTTTAATAGCCTGCATTTCAAGCACCGTGTGCATTCCAAAGAAGTCTGAAAGTCCGCTCATTAATCTGGCCTGTTATAATTCAGAAATGTATTGCTCGGGTTGCCTAGATACAGCAGCCAGAGAGCTCGCGGTATGGTCAGGCCCTCAGATGATTTCTTATTAATCAGCTTTCATTCGCATTTGACAAATTGTCTTAGAAACCCACAATTTCCCAAGATGTATAAATTCCTGGTTGTCGCCTCTTTAAAATGTTGTTATTGACTTCATCATTGACATACCTTTTGGATTTTTTGCTTGACTTCATCGATATAATTTCTCCTTCCTTTTGGCAATCATCACTAAAAATAATTCATTTAAAAGCGCCAACAACCTACACGCACAGATTCATACAGCCTGCAAATCCGACTCTAAGCCAGTGCCACAGTCCAGGCACAAATGTGAGCCACCGATTAGTGAAAATGAGGGAATAAACGCTCATTTGCCCAATCATTACCTGACTCATTGTTTACAGTGTGGGAAAGGCTGGCAAATGTCAGTACCTTGTGTCTGAACCCAAATGCAACCCGCTGCGAGTGTGGAACATATGTCCACTTTGATGCTGTTATTCTGTTCCCATCTCATTGACTGTCTCGCCTCATAATAAATGCTCCTTGATTTGGAAGCCTGACAGATACCCGGGTAGAACAGATTTCCCTGGGAATCTGTTGCCATGAATAAGAATATTAATCACCTGCTCACTGCCTCTCATAGGCCAGGTTTCGCATCCACTGTCATCTGCTAAACTGTGACGCACAGCATGCAATTCTTTGTAACAAACATCTGAGGCATATAGCAGCATTGTTTATGATCAAAATCTCATGCAATGTCCCAAATCACAAACTCCCATTCTAAATGTTACATGAAAAAAGTTTACACCACCATTAGTGGGGTGTTCATTACAGTACAGTAGAATGTGGTTTGCAACTGTTGTATACGGGTGTACAACAACCCGAAAGGGACAAATGTGAACGATAAATACACAGCAGCAACACAAGTATTTATTAAACAAGTTATACACAATTTGTTGATGTAAACATACAACAGACAGTGTCATTTATGATTTATATTAAAATTATAAGCAGGCACATTGATTAGTGGTTAGGGAGTTGCCCCTACGATCTGAAGGCCGTGGGTTTGAATCCCAGGAGTGGCAGTGGCACCACTTAGGTACCCTTGAGCAAGGTACTGTCCCCACACACTGCTTCCCAGGCGCCCCCTGTTGGTGGCAGCCCACTGCTTCACTTGGGGAATGGGTCAAAGGCAGAGAAAGAATTTCACATTGTTTACACTGTGTGCTGGGGTGTGGCGTGTTCACATGTGACTATAAGGGGCCACTTTACTTTATTTGAGTGTTGTTGCACGTATATGATTCTTTATTTGTGAGTCTTGAATCTTGTATCATATACAATAAGAGATATCTGGAGCAATGTCATAGAAGAACTACTTTCAGCTCCCTGAAGAACCTTTCAGTCTGAAAATTAAAGAAATGAAAGATTCTTCAGTAACCAAGTGGCTTTTCTGCAGTATCTTTCCAGAAGGGAAAGATTTTGGTACATTTGGTACAAAAGTGCACAAAACAATTTGTTATAAACAGGATGTGCATGTAATGGTATGTTGATCTCTGATGGATTGCCAAAGTGTCCATAAAGGTACTGACACGTCCAATTGTATAAACATCAGTGATATATGTCCATTTTAAATGTGTTCAGTTTAATGTGGTATACTATTTTGAACAAAAGTTTGGGAACCCCTGGTAAAAACACATGCTTTTCAAATCTTCTACTGAGAAGACACTTCTGCACATTTTAAAGCACTGTTTTATTGCTGTTTTATTGCTGGATATAAGACATTGGGGTAAAAAGTAGAACATAAAACATTGCCTATGCAAAGGTTATGGCACATTTTATATTTTACAATTTATTTTTCATGTTAAACTCTGCGAATAAATCGAATCCATACACTGAAATGTTAAATTAGTGTGTCTTCTATAGAGGATGTTTACTTCTTTTCATTTAGAATATCAATAAAACATGATTCTACATATTTAGGAACTATCTGATCCATTACATTGGCTGAAAATTATGTCTTTTAAACCATTCTGAGCTTCATTTATGTGCTTTCCACTGACCTTGTATCTATTTTAACAGAAGGTAAAAGCTCATCTGAAGGAACAGCTCTGAAATAATAAAAAATAAATAAAAAAATTGGAGCATTGCGGCGTGCTGAGATGTAGCCCAAATGAAAGGAAATCTTGTGCTTATTCTTAACGTCCAACCTTATAACCTCTGTTCCTGGAACGTTATCTCAAATGTTCTTATCTCTGCTCCCAGTCTTTACTATCTGTTCCATTTCCACAGAGAGAACAGTAGTGGAAAAGATGTTCCTTTGCCTCACCGAACACTATTGTCTTGGACTTTTTTACACAAGGTAATACATTTTGGTCTTGCTCTATCAGTCAGAACTGTGGAGGCAAGGCTTTTAGGCTGCTGTGGGTAAATGTCGACCAGCTACATTAAAATTCTTAGGCTTGTAGTTCAGTACCATTACACACCAAAGACCTCTTAATGGTATCTTATTTATAAGAATCAATTCTTTATAGAATTGTCTCTTGAAAGGTTTTATGGGTATTCAAAAGTGTTTTTAAGATCGTTTTAAAAGGTTTATGAGTAAATGAGTAAGCTTTGTTAAATGCATGGTCCAGACATGAATTTACCTCTACAAAGGCTGCCCGAAACTTGGGAGCATACTTATTGTGGTTTGTGTCAATTAGCCAGTAGGACAAATGTGTGCTTCACTTTCAAACAACAAAAGGCATCAAAATGGGGTTCAATTATTGGTGACCTAGTTTTATTTGCTGTTTACAAACAAGAAGCTGATTTTGTAGACTTTTGTGGAACTATAGACAACAGCTCCACCAACAGGTTGTGAGAAACCATGGTTTGGTCAAGATGAGGTGATTCAACTCCAGCCCCGGCTGTAGATCCATACAGAATATTAGTGATTCAGTGTGAAATGCGCTGTGACGCAGTACATTGAGTGAAATGGCCCCTAGACTTGTCTACAGTGGGCCTAATTATTTTTAGACCACAATGTCCAGCTCCACCTTCCTGCACTCTGCAGTAAGTAAAATAGGTCAAGTTAGATTTGAATTACAGCCAATCCATCAAAGTCAGAGAATAGAGGACAAATGCAACGTCTGGCATTCAGGAAGCTAGCCAGCTAATGTTAATGCTAGCCAAAGGCATTAGCATTTATTTAGATTAGCATTGAAACAGCTAGCTAGCAAGTTAAAGTGTGAGTATTTTCTGTCTCTTTGGCAGTTCTTGCACCACTGCATTTTCCTATGATAGAACTACCGATATGATAAGGATGATAAGGGGTTCAGGTAACAGAAAATAACGCGTGTTTGAGGTGATCTTGATTTATAGGATATGAACACCTGTTTAACAGGCACTAAAAGGCAGCACATAACAGTAGGAAATCCTGGTGAATTTAATATGTCATGGTGTGACACCACATTGTGCATTAAAGCATGATATTATTTGTTTGTTTTAAAGGCTGGAATCAATAGTGAAACTGATTTCCAAAACAAGCATTTTTGTCACTATATATTTTTTAAATGCCCCAGACATGTTCTTTTCAGCAGCCGATTAGGTGCTAATATATGAGCCTTTTCAAATCTGCTTAAGAGAGAGCAGAACCTAAAATATGAAGATACAGAGTTTTGCTTTTGGACTTTCAGTAATTCCACATGTGTTATTCCATAGTCTTGATTTTTTCTTTATTATTTTGAAATGCGGAAAACTAAAAAAGAGGAGTACTTCCTATGAAGAGGAATAAATACATGCAACAAGGAATTTTGCATCATAATACAAATACACACTCCTGTTGATGTCCTTGGCAAGGTGATTCCTTCTTTATCATATAGCAGTGCTAAAATATCACTATACATGACACAGGAATATACTGAGATTTTTAAGCATTAGAAAAGTTCAAAAAACTGCTGTGCACTTATTTTTTCTCTCTGTCTTGGTCCTGTTTCCTTCAGTTCATGAAGGGTGCTATATAAATAGGGGACATTATTCTAAATTCTTATTCTTACCATTAAATTGTTCTTGAATTTAATTAAGGGCCACATATGATGTTTTTAAAACACTCATTTTTACACTACCATTTTCCAGTCTCCCTTTACAGTTTATAATTAAAACATGCTGATTTTGTTACTGTCCCTTTAAGACTGATACATGAAAAGAGCTGTTCTGACTGGCGCCCCTGTTTTATGCCTCATTAAAAAACAGTCTGGACTGAACCACTCATAATTTCAGTTTGAATGAGTGGAGCTAAACTACTGTGGGCTGAATAGTTAGGTATATGTAAATGCATTGCTTTCTGTAACATCACCAAAACAATGAATTCATAACTGTTTATGCAACTTTTTGAACAACACTTTTTGAAGTTTTAGCAATAGTACACATTCCTATGCATTTATCAAACACTTAAAATATGGGCCCCTTTATAGGTGTGTGAAAGTAACTTTCTTACTGAATGCATTCTCCATGCATGTAATGGTATAAACCACACATAGAGGTCCTCAGCGTCTAGGGATTACCCGACTGAATATTAACTGAGCGCAATTCCCATTACAAACCTTATGAAATATGCATAACCAGAATGAATTATACAGTGAAATACTTCTATCACAGTGGTGGGCCGGTGGGGTTATTGTGTGGCCTGTTAACATTTCACAGAGCACCTTAAAGTTGCGTTTGAACTTCTAGAGCTGGAGCTTCACATTGAAGGCTTTAAATGTTCTGGGTGGGCATCACCTCAGTAGCATGGCTGTCTGCAGCCCCTCGTCTGTCAGATTATAGCATATGGATGCTGGTAATGACTGGAGAAAAATGGAAAGTGACATTTTGGCTGGAGCCGTAGCCAAGCAGGGTGAAAACTTACACACTCATCAGAGCAAGACCTACAGAGGCTCAGGGCCGTGCGGGCATGAGTTAATGAAGACTGCATAATGTTTTCTCACTTCACTGTGATGCTATCATAAAGATGGGCAACCTTAATGTAAAACTGTTTTTCTATTACAGCCTGTGCCTAAGGGCGCAAAAACCTAACAGTGATGTTTTTATTTGCAGCACGGTTGATTGCAATCATGTGTGACAGCAACAGGTCAGCAACAAAAAAAAATCCATTTCTCCCTTTAGACTATCCGTCTGCAAAAAGCAATTAAAATGCAAGTGTTGTTCATCTGCAGTCATACTTGACATAGAGAGAGAGAGCGCGAGAGAGAGAGAGGGAGAGAGGGAGTAATGGAGAGAAAAAGATTATTTGTGTGTAAGAAAGAGGGAGTGAAACTGAGAGCAGGAGAGTATAAAGCGATAGTTTGGTGAAAAAACACATTAGCAAAATTACACGCACTGAACGTGGGACATATTTGGTGTTTTTTTTACATTTAAAGTGCTTCTGTAGTTTTCCCTAGTCATGCAGGTGCGATGAGGCTTATGTAGCTAACAAATAACGGAAGGTCAAACATCATCAATAACCATCACTCTGCCTGTCAAAAAAAATTATCACACACTCACCTCAGACCACATCAAGTAATCCCTGACACTGTATGACAAAGGAGTCATCTTCAAGTTAGACTTCTGTTCATAAAGAGAGAGAGAGAAGGAGGGGAGGGAGGGACAGAGAGAGAGAAGAAAGTGGGTGAGGGAGACAGGAAGAAAGACAGAGAACGACCGTGAGAGAAAAAGAGAAAGAGACAGAAAGATAGAGACAGAAAAAGGAAGGCATACAGGCAGGAAAGAGAGACAGAGAGGAAGAGAGCAAGACTGAGAGAAGGAAAGAGAGAGAGATGTTGAAAGAAAAATGGGAAGAGAGTAATAGAGAGAGCAAGAGTTTTAGAGAGAGAATTATAGATACGAGAGAGAGAGAGATAGAAACAGGAAAGAGTGACAGAGAGTATGAGAACAAGACTGAAAGATGGAATAAAGGGAGAGATTGAAAGAGAAAGGGAGAGAGAGTAACGGAAAAGGAGAAATAGATAGAGAGAGAATCATAAGGAGAGAGGGAAAAAAAATGAGAGATAGAAGCACAAAGAGAAAAAAGGCAGTTAAAGTGAAGGAACTAAAAAAGTAAGAAAAAAGGAGAGTAGGCGAGCGATAAAAGTAGGAGAGTGAGAGAGAGAGAGCAAGAGAAAGACAGGGCGAGAGAAGCAGAGAGAGAAAAAAGACTGATTGAAAAGGATTCAGATGTACAAAAGAGAGGGAGGGAAAAAGGAGAGTATGAGAGGAATAGAGGTAGGAGAGATGGAAAGAGAACAAGAGGAACAGAGACAGAGAGAAATAGAGAACAAGAGGGACAGAGGGAAATATCGCCTCTGTCTGTAGTGTTCAGATCTAGGGGGGTTCTGTGCTCCCACACATTGTTATCAGGGTCTTCTGGATGTTGTCAAGGTGATGCGTCAGTCACCCGTAGTGATGTGATGCGACGTGCCGTCGCCTCAGGTGCTGGTGCATTTGTCATGGCCCCATTAGTGTCCTTCACATCTCCAGCGCGACCGCCCGAGTGTTGAGAGCGGCCTTGCTCCATTGCCCCTGCCCTGTTGCTGCCCTGGGCACACACTCCACCCCACACACACCTCACTTCACAAAGGAGGATGCGGCAGCTGTCTCTAATTCTGAGAAAAACAAGCAATAACACAAGAATGATCTGAGGGGCATTCACCTCACTCATGGATGCATAATGTATTATTATCGCAAACGCAGCTACACACCAGCTTGTGCTCAGAGCTGAAAACTGAAGTACTATCGCTCTATAGCCAGGTCTGACCCCAAGGAGCTAATAAATTCTTTCAATTATGTGTGTGTCTTCTGCATTTGATTGAATTATTTCTCACTCTGTAATGTCTGGGCCAGCGAGTTGGTTAGTTTTGGTTATAGAAACTTTTATTTTGAACTGGGTGTATGTTTGTGTCGTTTGTCACGTTGTCAGCTGTCCTGTGGTTTAGTTAAGTGATTATGTTAAATGATTGGTTTATGGTCTGTGTAGGTTTTGTATTTAAGTTCCTAGAGTTGTGTATTCAGGCTGGTTATCCCTCACAATTACTCTCATGCTATCCGTTCCTCTTGTGTCCTTGTTTGATGTCTACTTTGAGTTTAAATGGCCCTCGAGACTCTTTGGTTTTGTTATCGTGTAGGGTCTGTGTCCTTTACAATAAAAAACCAACAAAGGAACCTTGCATCATGCGCCTCGCCTCACTCCCTCAGCGAGACGCAGACGTGACACACTCATAGCTCATGCCAAATATAGTCCACCGGTTTGATGTTTTCCTCTTCAGTTTTGCACTGGAGCTATCAGGCCTAATGCAGCTAACAGGTAATGGAAGCTTGTAACCAGTTAGGTGTCCAAACACATCTAATCCAACTAACCAACTAATTAACAAGCCTTTCCTTTTGGAAGTGAGTGTGCAATAGCAAGGAAAACATTAAAATGTGCAGGACAGGAAGCCTCCAGGGCCAAAGCTAGGAAACACTGATACACTATTTATAGTGTTAAAACCCGGATAAAGTCCAAAAAAGCAAACCTCTGACACAAATCATGCCTTCAACAACTGGCTACATTTGAAGTAGGGATGAAGTCATGTTTTTTTGAAGAGGTGGAGGAAAAGTCAGGGGATTTTGGTGTGAACATGATGTGCTTTTTGGGGAACGTAACCCCGCTGGCTAGTTTGTGTTTTTTATACTGTTTGCTATGAGCAATAAGCGTCATTACTATGTTGCCTGAGGAGGCCAGCATGAGCAAATTCTGCCCTATAGCGTATGTTTCATCAATATCAACTTATGTATCCCTGCACAACTATCATATAGAAAATTTGCATATTCGCATAGCTTGTTTGTAGACACATAAAAGCCAGGTGGAGGGCAGGAAGTGAAAAGCAGAATGGACAAGATGAAGGAAAGCCTATACTATGCTAATTTAGACAATATTGCAAGAGAGAACTACAGCAAATGCAGGTTGTGATCTTCTTGTTATAAAAGGGAGCAATTATTCACCTGACTTGAAAGGCCTGCTTGCTATCAAGGCAATAGATTCAAGCATCTTGATACATACATACATCTTTTTACTCAAGAAAACAAATGGAATCATGTTAAAGTGTGGAGGTATACATCTTTTTTGTTAGTGGTTGTGTCCACAAGCTCGGCACCAAGGTGCTTCACAGTGACATTTAACGCTGCAGTGCCTGTCAACAATACGGGGACGGCTGTTTACTTAAGATAGGACCACAGCTCTCAAAGGTCTGGTGGAACTCCGCTATAGACGTGAATCATCATGAAACAAGATGGAAATGAGTCCTTGCAGCCCAATGCAATTGCAAGGCAATGGTAAGTTATTTCTGTCATGTTTAACATCCTTTAAACACCAGGGCTTCAAATGAACAAAGACGCAACCAACTGTAGCAATAAGGTTGCATCCTGCAAAAACTCTTTGTAGTTTCTTGCATGTTCTCACTTAGAAACAACTACTTAGTCATCAAGCTTTCTTGGTTTGGTCAATTTAAGCAATCATAAATGGTGCAAATCTTTTGAGAGCTTGTGACAATTATTCCTATGTAGAAAATCACTTCCTGCACTCTTAGAGTTCACACCATCACAATGCAGTGAGGTGACACCACATGCAAAGAACCTATTAGTTCATATGCAGTACCACAATGAGTGCTACTGGAAGCAAATGTCTTTTTTGTCCTTTTTTGACTTTTTTTTTTTTTACCAGGTCTCATTCATATTCAGTCTAACTGTACTGTTTGGCTGAACCATCACTTTGAAGTCAATGCATTATATTTCTGTGAAACTTGGGAGTCAGGGAGGTTCTCTGAGGTAAGCGTTTTTGCTCAACGATAGGTGTGTGTGTGGGGCGGGGGGAGGTGGGACAGGGAGTGCGATATTATTGGTTAATATCTTCGTCCATTGGTGCAAGGCAACATTATCAAAACAGAGATGTTTATAGAGACATGTTTCACAGAAACATTTTGAGTTAAGATTACAACTAAATGAGAATGTTTTATTTTAAGTGGTATGGAATGATGACTCATGCTTAGTATAAACAGGATCATGAACTAGCAAGGTAAAGAAGGTTCATTTTGATTTCAGTTTGACCTTAAAGCCTGTAATGTACTGGAATAATATTTCTTCTGCTCAGTATTTCTTTTCCCTTAAAAAAACATCTGCTTTGCCACTGGACAATAAAAGGGCATTACATATGTGTCTTTGTAACACACAATAAAATATGTGCAAGAACTAGATAGTGGCAGGATGAAGGGACTCAGGCAGCTTCACTGGCCTGTAAATAATTTGCTATGGGACACTACTGCATTGTCCAGATGAGTGATTATGTAAACATTCCCTGACAGTGTATAAGAAGGTTCTCTAGAGAAGCTGGGAGTAGCACTAGCTGGACATTATTTCCAGGGAAACCTGGCCTGCATGCAGGGAAAAAAGTCTTCACATAAGAGAGCCGGAGCTGCCGTCTCAGAGCCAATTCTCCAAGCTCATTGTAGTCGGCGGTTGAGATCAAGACCATTTATGCCTCCCCCGGCGTCCCCGGATCTCCTCTAATAGAGCTCCTGTATATCTAACATGCCAGTAATTTACTCCACTCTCTTCAGCAGCCCCCTGTCTCCTGGCGCATCAGCACTAATATTTCAATTCGGCGTGTAAAGACTAAAGTCGCCACAGAATCTAAACAGAAATGGAAAATCTTCAGTCAACTGGCGAATAATTAAATGCAAAAATGAGAAAAGCATCTGGTTCGCCATGCGTGTAGTCGCTTTGATTTCAGAGGGGTTTCAGCTGAAATGATTACATGGTGAGCTTGAAGGAAATACTGAGTGGCAAAATCTGAGGCTTTCGTAAAAATGCAGCTATGTGCAGTCCTCTCCTGCTGAGGAGGAGCGGGCTCTCTGGAACTTGTTGTTAAAAAAAAAATGCACATAAGCATTTTCAAATGGCTTGCTTTGAAGTTTTGTCTAAAAAATAGCACATTTTAATTTTATGTCAAGCTCTTTTTGTTATTATATACAGAAGTTTGTGTGTTGCCATCATTATGGCCATCGTTATGGAGGATCAAAGGCTCAGACAATGGTGCGAAGTCATGAATATTCTCAAACTGAGGAAACTGTCAATGTTCATGGAAAAAAAATACTTTATGCTTGTGGTTCAGCATAGATAAAGCAGAGTTTAATTGAGTTTAACTAAGATCATGTCTAAGTTTAAAAGACAGCAATATGCACATGTAGGCCTGTCAAGATTATTACATTTTGGCTGAGGATTAATCACCATAATTGCAATGAACAATTCAGTTATCCTTTTTGTTAATTGTATGTACCTGTTAAACTTCAAGCTTTTAGTGGCCAAATGGGTGAATAAGCTGTCTTGCTCCCAAGCGGTCGATACCCAGTAGTTCTTAACACATGACACACAGCTCAAGCTCAGATAAACAATCATTACTCAAGAGTAAAAAACCTCTTCAGAGTGCATGATGTGTCTCATAAATGTGTTTTCTTTTATTTGTGCATCTTCTATTTACACGCATACAAATGAATGGAAATACAAGTTAATACCTTAAAAACCAGTTTCGCGAATTTTCATGATGTACTTTGTTGGAAAACAGTTTTACACATACATGCAGTTTTAATGTTATTGATTCTCAAACCCTTATTAGAGAAAGAAAAATATTTTTTACTTTTGCAGTAGCCGGTAAACCTCTTTAAGCTCTAAATTATGCCTTTGCCTTGAGCCTGCTAATGCTATTAGCCTTAATTTGCTGCTCCACAAGCCATACCTTATCCCTCCTGCATAGCATTAGTTCATAGTTATAGCCTTCCTGTTTACTACATTTGTTTTTACTCTAATATTGCATTAGGAGTTGACATGATCAATTAGGGTTCATCCTAACCATTGGCTTTGCCAGTTTGTCTCCTGATTTTGTATTTCAGTTGTTTAGCATATCCTGGTCTAACCTAGCCAGCCTTTCCCTTTGTTTTCTTTCTGCTCAGTGTTATTGTAACTGTTTTGTCTTTGTATTATGTTCTGCTGTCTGTTTTGTTTTATGTTAAATGAAATCTTGTTTGCACTTACACCCACCTGCTTCCTGCCCTTCTGATATTGTGACAGACTCTTCAAATGTCCCCAGGATGTTGGAAAACATGAAAATGTGTGATTATGTGGTCGTTTCTTAAAGAAGAATTGCAGCAGGTTATAAAAAGTTAAAGATATCGACCTGGGGCCATTGAAGTTAATGTGTTAATAACAGTTCAGTTTTTTTCAGTCACATCAACTTTTTGAATTATGAGTGATATTAGATTTGCAATAGACTTGCATGCATTTTTTAATAAATCAAGTAACTGTTTCAATATTTTCAGTGCGAAGTCAGATAGGCGCACACTGTGGTATAGATATAATGATCAGTGTCAGTCAGCTACCACTGTTTCTTCAAAAACGCTTAGTATATGATTATTATATGCTAATTATACCACTATCATGCAATATATAACCAGCTTCATCACAAAAACTGTACGTGCGGGAAAAACTAAACACAGATTTGAAATCAGCATGAAAAACACTACAAAACTCACATAAACTTATCTCTGATGATTTTGACCTGTTGACCTGTGTAATCTGTTACCATGCTAAATTATGACCAGTCTTCATTAAAAAATCAATACTGGTAATAATTTAGCGTGTCATAAAAAGGAAGAGTTTGAACTAAGGCCTTGTGAACTAAGTGCATGTGTTAATAATGTGTTAACATGCTAAATTATTACCAGTAGTAATATTTTAATGATGGTGACACATTTTTTTTATTCTGACCCTTCAGACCACTGCTGTTACAATAGGATTTGTGATTGTATCCATCTCGTTCAATCTTTTATACGAGCTTTAAAACAAAACCCTCAGCATACTACATTAGAGAGCGCCTGCGAGAGAATGGTAAGCACGGAGAGAATGGAAAAAAACAACAAGTCAACTAGCAAGAGTGAGGGGACTACAATAAAAAAAACAAATGAGCTTTTTTTAGAAAATGTTAAAGAGGCTAAAGACTTGCTTTGGGCTAAATTCAGTTGCAGTCATATGGAAGGCAATGGAAGTATCCCATGTGCATGCACCTACACTCACTTTCTTCGACTTCCTCCAGTGGATTATCAATGAAGTGATTCTTTTAGTGATTGGGAAGAGGTCTCTAATGTCTGAACTCATTTTCTCAAGAGCTATGAAGTCAAGAGCCACTTCCTCTAAAGCTAACTTCAGCTGCATGCACTTGTTGAAGCGATAATGGGCAGGAAAGCCATTTGGCCACTAATGAGAAATTGTAATTTCCTGATAGTTGACTAAAAAGTTGCTGAAGTCAAGAACGAAGCAAGTAATTGCCTTGTGAGGGTATCATGCTGAGAAGAGCTGCCGTTAGAAAGGTGCCTGCCCTGCTCTGTCATGTTGAAAATGACAAGCAGAGCTTCATGAAAAACGCTTTGCAATTTTAGACTTTTTAATCTGCATTTTAAATGAGCTCTTCTCCAATTATGTATGCACCAGCTCTGGCAGAGGAGCAGAACCTAAACTGTGTCGCCATACTTATTTACTACAGTAAGTGAGTCTGCGGGCTTTGTTTGTTTGCAATTTCGCCTCTCGCTGACAGTACAAAACCAGCCTTGTCTCGAAATATTTATTAATTACTACAATAGCAGGAAGTGTTGAAGGGCTCTTTGGTTGCAGGGGAGAGGAGGGCAGACAAAAGAAAAACTGCATGGCAAGACACACCAGTGGCTCTCCACATTCTGCTGAAGAGAGCAGTGAAAATTGGCCCTTCAGTGAATGACGCTGAATTTGCTTATCGCTCCCACAAGAGCTTCTACCTTAAGTGACTGAATAAGATATCAAGTTGCTGTCACGTACTGCATGGTCCAGGAAAAACTTCCAAGGACTACTTTCTAATTGGACTGTGAGCACACTGTTTGTGGTCCACACATCTGTACCATTCATCAAAGTCATGAGCACTTGATCTTCTGTGGAAGGGCAGGGGTGGTAGGTGCGCTGGAGTGCAGTGAAATGAGGCTGTATAATCAGTTACCGACAGCTTCTAGTAGTGTTATTTTGTGCATTTGTTAGATTATTGTTAGCAATATCATCCTAAAAGTTGAGAAATTTGGCTAATCATTGCTAATTACACTCAATTACTGTTGTCTATAAACAAGGGCTATCAAAGTCAAAACAGTAATAATGCATTAATGTGCTAAATTATTAATGCTACAAATTATTTTAAAGGGTTTTTTAAAAAAAAGCTCAGCAGCATTACAAAGGTTCAGCTGCTACCATGCTGTTTGTTGCTACGAGAATGTGTTCAGAACCTCTTGTTCAGTTTTTAATTGGCTTTTAAAGGCAAACGAGAGCTTTCTCATGTGACGGGTAAAGAGTAAGCCTTCACTGCTCACAATCTGATCTAATAGTTTTGTTTTATGTCCTGAAAACTGAAAGTCCATTTTTCAAATTTTAAATTAAGGAGCAAGTTGGCTAGTGAGGGGACTGAAGGCTCTACACTTGCTTTTGTTCAGGCACCTATGACCAAAACCATCTAAACCATCTAATGGTTCTAACCGAATGTTCTAAACTCTATTTCAGATTTGCTGTGTTTGAGCAAAGATAAGATAGGATAAGATAAAGATAAGATTAGCAAGAATTCTAAAATCTAAACTGTGGACTGTTCAGCTTTCCTGTCAAATTCTAGAAGCAAATCTGAGCAGAAGAGCCAGAGTTCCTACTTACAAAGAGAAACCAATGATGTTAAGTTGAAATGTGCCTGAAATGACACACTTAATAACGCAGTGATTTCATTAACATTGTTAATGATTTCACAGTCTTTTCTAGAGCTACCTTAACAAATCACAGCGCTGGTAACTAAAGCATAGAATACAGAATAAAAGCATAAATCAGGCCTTGGCCAGATGCCGTGTTTGTGTCTGGCCAAAATATGTCTGAATTCATTAAACATTCTAATCTGGAATGGAACGCACGGTACAATCTCCTGCTAATGCAGTCCTCTCTAGAGCTTGTTTCAGTGTTTGGCCAGTGTTATTGTCGTGAATAGCAGGTGACCCTGGTATATGTGAGTGCTATTTTCTTGTTCCAGGCACCTCATGCTATTTTACAAAAGACAGCCACACGTATTTCCACTTCTTTTCCACCGCTGTCGGCAAAGTGTGTGACGGGTTTTGGGCTATTGGATTTAGCTACACAATCTCATTAGTTTTAGAGGTGACACAATGGGTTATAAGTGTAATAGGCCATTTCTAAATGTTCAATATTCAGCACGAATCAGTAGTGGCACTTGTAATTTCCCAGCACAAGAGTCTAATTGAAAGGCACGCTTCAGTTGTTCTGCTGGAGCTGTGAAAACTACTTAGTCATAGCCTACAATGAGAGGTCAAAGAAAACAAATCAAAGCACTTGTGTGGGATGGGTGAGGGGCGACCTGGTTCAAAACAAATTATATGAATAGCAGTGGTCTTTTAGCTAAATTAAAAAGAAAGCAGGAGTGTGACACAGACTGAATGTTTCTTAGGACTCAGTTGGAGTGAACACACTTGCATATTCATGGTCACATGAGAGTTGTGTGTGATACCGTTTTATAAAAGAAGCAGAGCAGATGGTTCCTAGCAGCAGGAGAGATATGCTGCGTTTCACTGTACACGGAAAAAGACGACGTCTCTTTATTTATTGACATTGTGCATCTCAGAGTATTTCACACATGGATGTGTGCTGCTATTGCCAAAGGCATCTTGGCCTCTGATCCACCAAGTCTCTTGCATGTCCCCCATGATGTTTCTCAGGTCCTGCTTTGTACATCCAGAAGCTGTGCAAGGAGGGTATCTGCTGTGGAGAGAGAGAGAGAGAGAGAACGAGAGAGTGAGAGAGAAAGAGAAAGAGAGAGAGAAAAAGAGAGAGAAAGAGGGAGAGAGAGCGAGAGAGAGGAGAGAGAGAGAGAGAGAGAAAGAAAGAGAGAGAGAGAGAAAGAAAGAGAGAGAGAGAGAAAGAGGGAGAGAGAGCGAGAGAGAGGAGAGAGAGAGAGAGAGAGAGAGAGAGAAAGAAAATTGATATTTTTCACTCCTACAGAGCTTCCATTTTGCACATGCGACAAAAACTGTGTGAACATTTCATGACGAATGGACCACTAGAAATGGCTGATTGAAACTAAATCTTTAGACTCCTAAAGTCACAGTTTCAGAGATTTGTTCCACCAGTGATGATACGGATATGCAGCAGAAAGACTTAGGCCTTCATGTCACAAAACTGTATAAACCTCGTATATATATATATACCCGCTTCTCGCGGGGGTTACGTTCCAGAAGCACCCGCGTATAGTGACAAACCGCGTTGTTGTGTTTTGGTTACAAAAATGGCCTAAAAATGCCTTTTTTATACTCCCAGAACACTTTAATTTAATTTTAAACTCAGTTTAATACATTACCCTTAAATAAAATGTAAAGGTAAACCCGTATTCGCCTCTTTTAATTTAATTTACAGTAATAAACATACACGGCTTTAAGAAGGACAAAATACAAAAACAAGAGAAACACCGAGAAGATCCACGGGAGAGATTCTGGTCAGCAGCTGCCACAGATGATTCAAATGGCAGCAGCAAGGAGAAATAAATGATCAGAATCAGAAAACGTAATTGATCCCGGAGGAAATTGCTTAAAAACCGGGTCGCTACCGCTAGCTGTGTTAACATCAGTAGCATGCAGCGAGCCAAAACAAACAGTCGTACAACAAAAGAAATGTTAAAATAACTCTCTTTACCCACATGTTCAGACAGGGACAGAGATTACTATAAGATAAAAAGTGGAGAACATTTTTTAAAACACTAAAATACGAAGGAAAGACACGCAGCAGCCACGCTACAGCAGGCTTCCCTGCGCATTACATAACGTTCTCGGATGGTTTACTTTAAAACCTCCCACCTCTAAGTACAGCTAGTGTGGGATGCTCCCAATCAGCAGCCAGGAGAAATAAATAATATTCTTGGATTGGCTACTCTGAAACCTCACGCCTCTAAGTACAGCAGTATTTTACCATTTCAAGACACGCTTTCTTTATTTATACAGTTATATTTTATATGGAACTGTAGCTGAATTGACGTTCATGTTTATGTTACAAAATTAGTAAATTATATTTTTCTTAATAATTTAGAAATAAAATGCGTAAAAAACCATACTGCTACGAAGAAAAAGCAAAAACAAAATGCGGAGAATATTTGCAGGTTCCGCGTTATTGTGGAGATTTCCACGTAAAACTGTCAGTTAGGTTCCCAGAAAAAATCTGCGTGTGAATCCGCGACTGCTGACCTGCATAAAAC
>JBBJLS010000016.1:15643993-15660129 GCA_037577275.1 Bryconaethiops microstoma | reverse complement strand
CCCCCCCCCCCCCCCCCCCCCCCCGCCCCCCCACCCCCAACCAACCAGCCCCGCCGCCACCCATCACCAATCTTCTCAGTAGCTGAGCCTGGATAGCATTTCTTCATAATTCATCTGACAGCATCCTCTTTTATCTGCTTCTGTTTGCAGTGCCCAGCCCAGCTCAGAGGATGCACACGCTCCACAGGAAGACACAAAACAGACTGAAGCAAAACAGAAATGCAAACCAGTGCCAGTTCATCTAAGCCTTATTTTAGAGAAAATAATGCCTAGATGCTGTATGTAACATCATGCATAAAGATAATTAGAAGCTTCTACTGTAATTCAGATAAGTGGTTGAGAAAATAAACAGCCTTGTATACAAAAGAACAGTGTGTTCAAACAGTGCCAGGAAGATCTCAAAAACACTGTTTAATGTTTACCGCAGTGGTCACCAGGCACCCTGTGGAGATCTAGTCTCGTGCATTGTGTAGTTCCAACCTGCATCTAATATGCTGTCTGATACCGTTGCCCCTGTCCTTACCTAACGTGATTCAGATTTTGAAATAGTTAGCCAAACACAACAAGACTCAACCATTCACATCTGGTTTGATCAGGTTTCAGACAGTATTTTGCAAATATGCGTCATGTTCAGGTTGAGTTTAAAACTGACATGCAGCTTCACCCAGCTTCTCACTAGCACCATTATCTGGCACCTTTATTTTTTAATAGTCTAATCATGGTTACACATGGTTAACTATTGCTTCAGGTTAAAAATGAGGCCTTGTATGTGAACAAAGGCGATAGCCTTAAAGCTTAAATCACTGTTCCTTTGAGGTTATCTTTAGTATTTTTATTCAATTATTTTAATCCCACACCATTGTCTTTGTGAATAATTGAACAAAGCAGCTACTGTTTCACTGTTTGAGGCTGTTCAGTTGCAGCAACAGAAAATGGACCCCCTATTTCCAACTCTCAGCAGAGAGGGATGCACAAACGCATCACACAGTCAGACCAGTTGGAAGATCCATACCGCTGAAACCCACACAGAAACGTGCTCTGATTTAAACACACCACCCTGATTCAAATATATGCTCACACACAAGCCCTTGTTCACTCACAAGCGAGCACTTATTTAAATGCAGCCTCACATACAAACTCGCGTTCCGACATGCACCAACAAGCTCTAATTGAAATGAACACTACACAAAAAGACTCGAGCCTACACTGCAAAAAGGATCCCTCGACAAGTTAAACGATCATCAATGTAATCAGCTGTAATCAATGTAATCATCAATGTAATCTACTGTTTCAGATTATAAACGTTTTTGTATGATTTTACATTTTTTACATGGTTTAAGTTCTTTTATGCAGTGGAATGATCACATTCCACTGGATTTCTTGCTCATTTCAAAAAGACTGCTTGGAGGCAGTAAGATAAGATAAGATAAACCTTTATTAGTCCCACAAGTGGGAAATTCGATCTGCCAGAGCCGTAATATGATTTCAGTTGATAAATTCGGTTTATATAAGCAAAGTAATGTAAAAACAGAGTCAATAGCTGTACAATTTTCTTAAAAAAATCTCAAAATGAGAAATATTACATAGACCCTATTTATAAAACTTATCACTTGCTGTATGAAGAGTTATTCTATATGTAAAAGATATACAGTATACAACTTATAGATAATAAGGTATATTTAATGTTTTATTCAATATTCCAATAAATAAAATAAGATGATAAATATATAGATCATATAAGTATATAGATCATTATATGATAAATATATAGATCATTATCTACTTCCATTATTTTTTGTCAGTTTATCACTCAGAATTGATCTCCACTTTTAAAATATTAAATTTATACATACTCTATATGGAAAAAAAAGTATTGGGACACACCTGTTTTTCAGGGTCTGGGCTAGGCCCCCTACGTCCAGTGAAGAGCTTAATTTCAATACTTCAACAAAGACATTTCGGACATGCTTCCAACTTTGTGGACATAGTTTGGGGAAGAACCTTTTCTATTCCAGCATGACTGTGCCCCAGTGCATTTTACATTTACATTTTACAGCATTTATCAGACGCTTTTATCCAAATCGACTTCCATTCCCTAACTACAGTCTCGCAGTCTCCCTGGAGCAACTTGGGGTTAAGGGTTTTGCTCAGGAACCCAGTGGTGGTGCTGAAGGTAGGATTTGAACCCATGACCTCTTGTTCCAGAGGCAAGTACCCTACCCACTAGACCACCACCCCCAACCCAGTGCACAAAGCAGGGTCCATAAAGACATGCTCTACAGAATTTATGGGCACAAATTCCCACAGAAACACCAAAATCTTGTGGAAACTCTTCCAAGAGTGGAAGCTGTTATAGCTGTAAAGGGGGTCCAACTCCATATTAAAGTCTATTTATGTAAATGCAATGTCATTAAAGTCCCTGTTGGTGTAATGGCCATGCATCCCAATGTCCACTTAGTGTAGCTCTGTCTGCTGAAGAGTATAAAACAAATGAAAGCCTCATTGAGTCTTTGTATGATGAGCTCACTTTCTGGATGTTGACTTTGCATGTTAATGTCCACTGTCATCACTTTTAAAGGGTTGTGATGAAATTGAAAGGAGTTTTTCACTACTGAGGTAATGCAAATTTCTGCCAGCCTGATAACTGGTAATTCAAAGTTACAGTAACATCAAGCTACCAATGATTAATATTAATTATTAATATATTCCATACCAGGTATCTTGAACAGTGTAACCCAAAGTGTGGACTGCGGACTCTTGGTGGACCATAAAGGTACTGCATGTGGGCCAGGAGTGGTCATGTACATTATGCTTTAAACAGTCGTAACATTTTTATGATTACATATTTACATATAGAACTGATAAAACTAAGACAAGGGATTCAATCTTGCGTTCTTTTTCATTTATCTGACCTATTTTTGGTCTTTTATCTCTTCATTGGTGGGAATTCGTAATTGTTGAAATAAATGTGTATTGATCAGAATTGCAATTCAAGGCCTGGGTGGGCAGCAGAGAAGTTTCAGATTTCAATTTGGGCTGTGGTACTCATAAGTTTGGCCATGGCTGCTTTAGATTAAATGCAGACATTTGAAGTAACATATTCCTTCCTGCCAGTGTTCAATAAAGATTTCAGTAAAGAGCCTGCCTATAGATATTAGTAGAACCTGTTAGCTGTCTGCTATATATCCAGCTCATTCCAAATAAGACCAAACTTGGTAATTCCTCCCAAGGAACCTGTTAACATCAGCAAAAAAGTCTTCTGAATCCGTTCCTAACATAGAAATGTACTGTTTGTCTAATATAACTTATGTTGTTGTGAAATGGCAGATGTGGTGATAAAAGTATGCAGGCTAAATAAGTGGATGCAGTTATTCAGAATACTTTCACTGACTTGTTTACAAAAGAATTTGTTTTATATTATTAAAAAACACAATTTCAAAGGTTTAAACAGCATTTCCAATATTTAGAACACCAGTATATGTAGACTAGATTTAAGAAGACTTCACATAGCAAAATATTTTTTGGAGTGTAACACTGCAGTGCTACCATATTCTTGACCTCCTAATGTTTATGACAGGGCCTTTGTCCCGGTTCAGCTCCATGGAGCCTGGGGAGTTGTATGTGACATCCCTGCTTTTGCACCCTGCGGGTAAACTGAGCAGGGCTGTCCCAATGTGTAACTGTTGCCACTGACTTCTGTGGATTCTGTACGAAATTGCCTTGTTGGGTTCAAGCCATCCGCTTTGACAGACATTTTGGAGATTGGGCCAAATGGATTTCTGCTGTGTCAACTCAAGCTTTTGCCTTTTAAGGTCATTGGTGTTGGTGGGTGCGAAAGAGGAAGACCAAAAAATCCACAGAAAATGACAGATAACATCTAAATCAAAGTCAAGTCCAGTCCAGCTTTACACCATAGCACCAGGCATTGTGGGGTAAAATATTTATTTGATGGAAATGTATTTTTTGCACCAAAAGTAACAAAAGCTTGTTCTTTTACTGATGAGTTGGTGAAAGCCAATGCTTTGAGAAAATTGTTTTTAACAGAACTCTTCGTGATGGATGGTATACTCTCTGGTATACAAGAAAATTACGCTAATTTCTTTCAACATTATGGACGTCTTCTGAGCGTTATAAATACAAAACAAGGCCAAACAATCAGACAAACATGATAGTTAATAATTTACAACTTGGTAAGACAATCATGTATCCCCTCACTGCCTTGATAACTTATTGATTGGGCAATTCAGGACATTTCTATTACAGAGTGACTCTCCTTGCTCATTCATATTCTCAATCAACTCAATCTTCCAGCTAACAGCTGATTACACAGCAAATCTGTAGCCTACCTAATAAATGCATGGGCTTCACTGAGGAGCACCGGAGGATGTTTGATGTCTTCAACAAGCACGGCTCATCATTGCCCTCCTGACCCAGCTGCACATTACGAATTCATTAGAGTGAATTTATTAACCAAGCATATAGTCTGGCCAAGGCCACAGCAGTCCTTCAGGTTCAACACGGAAAGTGTTAGTTTGAAAGATGGAAAACTGCCCAGTGGTATTTTCAAGGGAATGGACCTTTGACTTAGTGCAGGTGTGCCCAGCTCCAGTCCTGGTGGGCGAGTGTCCAGCATGGTTTGGATGTTCCTTTTTACTTCATAACCACTTACTAAACCTGGTAATTAACAGCTGAGTTTAACCAGGTGTATTTGATGAGGCATGTCTGCCCTCTAGGACAAGACTTGTGAACCCCCGTCCTAGTATACAAACAAGGGTGTGACAAAAAAGGCGAATAACACATCGAAGATGTCGGACTAATGAGCCTGTATTTCCGCCTTTCGGCCATGTGCAGTTGGTTTCTCCTGATTTGTAACTGTCCTCACCTGTATCTCATTTATGTTTCTCACTTAAGCCCTGGCCAACACAGAGCATGTTGTCCAATCACCCTTGTGCTCTCTGACTTACTGTGTGTGCTTTTTTCTGTATTTTCATGTATTATAGCACTAGCTGTCTCCTCGCTTGTGCTCTGGACTGGTGTAAAACTAAGCCTCCAACTGAGCATCGAAGCATGTGGAAGATTCCTCTCATCGATTGTAGGGAATAATTATTATCCTTTGTGAACTGTGAGTTTCAATAATAAAATAATAGTATCAAAGCACCGCTGCAAGTGTGTCCTTATACCTATGAAGCTGTAACCATGACACTTTGCTTCTTCTCTACACATAAAACCTAAACCAATCAATTAATGAATGACTAATTCATTAATTGATTGACTTAGGTTCAACTGCAGATGAATGTATTGTTATACATCTCTTCAGCAGAAGTTATTATAAACTGTTCTACATAATCCAATCACTATAGCACACACTTTATAGAGCTAAAAGGTCTGTTTACACAGATTTACTGTTTTGAATTATATCTTTTAAAAAAACATGGCAGTTTTACAAATGGAAGTGCCCATGCTTGTCCTATAGGTGGCGACATCACTGGAAATGCAAAGCACATCTCTACACATGGCCTTTGTGTTGACATCTTGGACTCCATGCTTTGTAATAGACTTCCCTTCCTTCATGAGGGGTATCTCTGACAATACAGAAGCCACCACAAAAACCACAAGGTCTATCGTATGGGACGTACGTTGGTACCATTTCTATTATTTTACTTCTGTGACTTTATTTGTTCTATTAAAAGGCAAGTAGTGATCCACCCAAATCACACGCTTTAGTCTTGCTCATCCTGTTGTGGTTGGATTTGCTGATGTGAATGTGCTCAGGAAGGTGACTGCATGGCTGTCAAAACATTTTACAGTTTTGATGTTGACACCGTCGTTGTCTGGTCACCGT
Organism: Bryconaethiops microstoma; assembly: GCA_037577275.1. NCBI lineage: Eukaryota > Metazoa > Chordata > Actinopteri > Characiformes > Alestidae > Bryconaethiops > Bryconaethiops microstoma. The sequence goes on along the minus strand of JBBJLS010000016.1, from coordinate 15,654,287 downwards.
CTCATCTTACATCATCATACATTCACCCTTTGGCTTCATCAGCATGTCTTCCAGGAAGGTGCACCCAGCAAGCTGATTCCTCCAGACATTTCTGACGGAGTGGGTTTTGGATTCATCCAAGATACCTGAAGATGAATGCTGCCAAATCAGTTGTCATGAAAGATCTTGTGGGAGATGTTGGCAGGGATGATAGATGTAAGCTTCAGCATGATTACCACTTGCATCAATTTCTGGTACCCCACCCTCTCCAAGAACAGAGTGAGTGCACAAATTTAAATGGTAGACCATTTCATTTTGATCTACCAGAACAAAGATTTTGTGGCCCCACTGCTTGTGTTTGAGATACTATTGTTTGCACCGTCTCTTTCCCAGGAAGGAAATGTTTGTTCATCTAGACAGAGCATCACATCCATCAATATGGTCTGTGAAGCTGCGAGTGAAAACAATGGAGGGCTCACTTTAAACAGCCAATGATCGTGTGTTTGACCCACAATCTCTTGCTTGCCATTGTTTAAAACAAAATGGCTTGATGAAAGCACACTTGGTACACAATCGATTTGAGTGTTTGTGCTCCAGAACATAAGCCTACAGCAGGCATGTAGAAGGCTACAATCTCCTCAAAGAACACATGGAGCAGCTTCCTGCAGTCAGTTTGATTGGCACATAAATTAGTTTGTTTTCAGTGGCTTCTCTGTCTAAAAAATATCAGGAATATTCCATTTGTTTATAGAAAGTTATTACTGACGGCAGGTTGGCTTTCCATGGGGCCCTTTGCCGTATATAATTTCCATTGTAATCATGTGAACGATTTTCTACAGGCACCAGACTCTAAAATGTTCTCTACCCATGGCCTTTACCTTTAACACACACGCACGCACGCACGCACGCACGCACGCACGCACACACACACACACACACACATTTACATTTAATGGCACCAATGGTAAATTGCCCATTCCGATTACAAAATGTAACTAAAGCATGGTCTCATTTATATTTCACTTTATTAATTCAAAATGTTCAGTAAAAAACCTGTTCCACTGGTGTGTAAATATGGTGGCACTAGTGAGGTGACATACAGGCCCAAATTTTATGACCATTTTTACTCATCCTATGTCTGATAAAGTACCTTTCTTCTGGTTCTATTTCCCATTTTTATCCCTCAATCCAAATCCAATCTGAAAGCAGTGGCAGAGTGTTTATCAGTGCCATTTCTTTTTTCATCCTCACCATGTGACCTTTGGTTGGCCTCTAAACACAGGGGTGGATCTTCATGTTTGTCTTTCTGTTCCATTTCCAGTAAAAGCCCTGCATTGCAATTGCAGAGGAGAATCCTGTCATTGGCATCCAGTCGGATCTCATGCTAATATCTAGTGAACTTACTAACAAAATAAATGAGTGCTAGTTTATTAGGCATCCCTACTCGTTTAGACATTTACAGGTTTTCTTACGTTACATTACAATCATTTGAATGACGCTTTTATCCTAGGTGACTTACAATATGAGGAAACATGAAAGTTTCAGAACCAGAGGAGAGTAAGTGCTAACTCTTTATGTAAGAGTAATGCAAGAAGATAGATTAGGAGAGGAGATGCTCTTTGAACAGATGAGTACTCAGGATGGTTTTGATGCTAGAGAGGGATTACCTTGTAGATGCCCATTGTATGTTTCCATTATAGATTTTTTCCCCTAATCAACATTAGTCATAACTCATAAGGAGCTAGAATTGCTAACCCAAACATGGGCATGGAAAAAACATGTGCTGAAATCTCCAACTGTGCAAATTTAAGATGTACTAACAAGGTATGTATGTCTAATGAAGTGGCCAGTAAATGTGTCTTATGTATAACTGACAATTTGTGAGATCTTGTAGCTATGTGAGGCCTTGTTTGAAATCTTCTACTGCAGCCATATCAAAGACAGGCCTGCCAATTGCATATTTCTGATTTGCAGCTTTGAGCTCATTAATGAGTGATGTTAGGGGGAAATCTTGGCACTCTCACCGCTCTCTTCTCTTTGACATGAAGGAGCTACTCTTCCCTCTCTGGCTCCCATGAGCTCCCACTGCCATTAGCCTGTTAGCATGCTCTTCTTGCCAAACGCTTATAGCTCCCTTCTGCGCTGAGCAAGACACAACCTCCACCACACAATTAAATCTTTTTTATTCTGTCAGAAATCACATTACTGATCGGAGAGCAGCATGTAGAGGGAAGTCCATGGCCATGCCAACACTTCAGAATGATGTAGCTGTTCATTAACGTTTAATTACTATTACAATCACTCTGCTCTCTTTCATTAGGAGAAGCTGTTGAAGCTAATGTTAGCTTGCTGTTCTGGGATTGAGGTTGGTGGTACAGTCAGTCCAGCCCTCCTTCTCAACAATTTGATAGGGTCTTTAAACAAATTTGCCTTTGTGACATCATACATCAGATTTTGGTAGTCTGTAAATGACAGGCTGATAAGGTTATGAGGGTGGGGTTCACCGATTAGTTAGAAATGTGTTGGGGATATATGGGCTTCATTACTTTGATACTCATTATCGTTCCACTAATATGCTTAACTTCTGTTCTGTTGTTTGTTTAACATTATTAGCAACAGTTTGAGCTGCAAGAACAGTATAAATGACTCTAGCGAGAGTCAACCCACCAGCACTGAACTGTAATAGGAATCACTTGCTAGTGACCTGAAACGTGTGATTTTTGAAGGACCATGATTTATTTCTTTAGTGCGCATTTGAGAATCAGTAGAGTTTCCACGCCTGTCCAAAAGGACCAAACTGAAGACAAGGTTTGATTGGTCTGCACAATATATGTGTGAAAGCGACACTAGATGCTGGTATACCATTAAACACTATTCCTCCATTGAAGTAAGGTCAGGTGAACAAAAGCAGTGATAAACTGTGTTACACCTTAATAATAGAGCTGTTGCTTAGGGACTGTTGTGCATGTACATTGCGCAGTGCCTTTTTTATAGTCTACAGAGAATGGAATAAGAAAAAAGAACGATGTCTCCTATATGCAGATTTGTATGTGATTCAAAAGCAGCGCAAAGCAACGATTTTTTGCCATTATTCTGCTTCACCTCTGACAGCCTTCTATCACTGAGAGAAGAAAATAGGCTTCAAGGCTACTTGGTTTATGTAAAGAAATGCATGTTGGCTTGAAATTTTAATCATGCCATAACAAAAAGAGAAACAAATATTTGGAAAAGACTCTGTTGATTGATTCTGGGTATGACCAAGCATTGTGGAGCAGAGGCAGGAGGTACAAACACTGGGATCATCACTACATACCGTCAGTTTTGAGAATGTGTTTCTCAGGGCCACAAATTTTTATTTAGTAAATGTCTATACTTCTTCTGTGTGCAGTTTTATTTAGTAAATGTCTATACTTCTTCTGTGTGCAGTTTAAGCGTATATGAATGTGAGTGAACAGAGTGAATGAACTGAGCAAAAACAGTTTTGTTGCAACCAGCTAAAAATGCCTCTGGATGTTAAAAAAAGATTGTCCTGAAACACAGTATCTTGCTATTCTGGTTTATTCCATTATCTATGATTGATTCATTTTAGAAAGCATAAAGCAATATATTTTTCTACCCTAAAGTGTCTTGAAATGAGGCTCTATTGGTGAAAGAGCACTGGCTTATAAAACCTTTGGCAACTTATTGTTTGCTGATCATGAGATACAGAGATGGCAAAGCACCTCGGTATCTAATGATCTCTTGCGCCTCAATTAGAACAGGATAATGAGTGCACTCTGATCTCATTCTTCACTCAACATCACACAAGTTTCTATACAACAAAGCTAAGCCTGCCGAGACATACCAAAGCAAATATTAAACGATCAGAGACTACGCATCTATTGGATTTCGTCCGAATGACTGAAAGGGAATCACAGCCGGCCATTTTGGAGCAATATAAACTGTTTCGAAACACTGCCTACATTCCCTGCAGGCCTGCCTCAGAACTTAAATTGATTACCTAAAGCGCCGACAAGTAAATCCACACAGGTAACAGTAGAGTCAGCAAAAAATGTGCAAATACAGTGCATTTGGAAGAGGTAAGTGTGAAACGTTTAGCACTGGCTTGCTATTTTCTAGCCATAAACATCATATAAAGTAACTAGGGAAGGCAGCCATTGGCAATCTGTCACTCTGGTGAAAGATTTAAGAGAATCCGTGGGCTTATTCTCATCCTTTAGACGACATTTCTCCAAGAAAGTGACGTTGTTTCCTGGTCTGCTGGTCGTAAAAATCATAACAAATGTGTAATAAATGTGGGAGATAAGTCTTGTTTGTGGAACACAGGGAGGTGTAGCAGACAGATCTATTTTCCTCCCTGCTGCAGCCAAGGCTCAGACTGCATTCACTCATGGCAAATCACACTGTTTCCTTCACCTATCCCACCTTTTATCTGCCTCAAACCGCTCTGACATCAGGCCATTTTACAGCACACATGCTGGAGCTTAACAGCATGTTTTTGTTGAATATTTTATCAAATTTATTGCCAAATCATATGATGAATTGTGTGGCCTCTTTCAGCAACTACAGTTGATCTTGTTGGACATTGTAATTAACATAATAAATCAAAACATTATAATTCTGTTATCTGTTTAACTAGAACACTACTAGTTCTCTGTACATTTTTGTGTGTTGAGCTGCTAGTGAGCAATGAGGGGTGAAAACAATTCATAGCTCTCTACAAAGACAGCTGTGATGAAAACAAACTGCGACTTGCTGTGAACAGAAATTCAACTGTTACAATAAAAGAAAAAAAAACAGCAAAATACATTTTATCCTCCTTCTCTCGCACAACAACCTTCACGCAAATGCCTTCTGATTTGTCAGACATGGATGATTCTCAGCCAGCATGGCTGCTCATAATCACCTGGGAAATGGCCACTGTGTTTCCTCAGCTGTGCCTAATCATAATTGGTCAGATGTACGGCACTGTACATAGTCCATCTGAGTGACCTTGGCCCATGCGACACATCACACCAGTTTACTCCACTGCAGAAAGGCTGAGTAAAAGAGAGATTTTAGCATTAAATATACCAAACAAAAGTGTTAAGGAGAATAAGATCTGGAACCTAAAACGTTATTATGAGATTGTATTACACTACCATCAAAGGTTTTGGTACACACTTGGATTTTCTATATTATTATTTACTAAAAATAAACTTATATAACACCGTAGATAACATCTTTCATATTCATCACTTCTGACCTACAAAAAGTCACCTAATATAATTATAATGTGGATCACCAGACAACTGTTAGATATTTAACATAAGAAATAAAATGGTTAAAAAGTGGATTTAAAGTTAAAGCACAGATGAGAATTTGACTCTGCATATATATTATATATATGTTCTATATTCTTTCCATCTTACAAAGGAAACTTGTTTTATTAGATATATTGTTTTATTTATAGTTGTTCACTCAACACACAAAAACTTTCCAATGATTAACAAGATTTAAAAATCTGCCCTTTCTGAAACAAATAGATAAGTAGTAAAAACCTGTGGGGGCAAAACTTTTGACTGGTAGTGTAGATCAGTTTAAATTTATTATGAGACACACTATTTTCTGTAATATTTTATGTAATTTAATCAAGTTATATTTTCTTACATAACAGGCAGATGTTTTAAGAATAATGCTAGAAGGAGGAAAAATGACAAAAAACATTGCAGATGTTGACTTCAGATGCATTTACTTGCTTTCACTTATCATTTTTTACAGTAATGTTGCTGTGCTATAAACTGTATTATTTCACTGGGAGAAAAATACTGAGTCCTTTGTTCATTCCAGCACCATTTATTATACTCTACTTCAGTGCTCAAAGGGGTATTTTCCTATTAAATCAAATGAATACATCATGAAGGATGGCTCTGGTCCTTATGCTGGGGAAAAAAATGTTCTGTCAGTTTAAAGAATGGCCTCGAGAGCCGTAGGCCAAAAATGTGCTTGGTTTTAACACTAGTCTAGCTTGCTCAGCTATTGTTCTGGAAAAGGATGTGCACAGGCGGCGTGTTCCGACGTAATGTTTCACTTTTGATTACCAAATCTGCCAGCAGTGAACACGGGCCGCTGCCCTGACCTCTCAGTAATGATTGTCCTGCTAGGCTGGCCCACAACTGATGAAGCAGGATTTCCAGACAGTCTGGCTTATTAAACGCGTGATCTCTTTGTGGTTTCACCAACATGCCCTCTGACAGGCCTTAAATGCCTTTTCCATATGTCTCTGAGGGAAGAGAGTGAGAAAGAGAGAGAAAGAGAGAGAGAAAGAGAGAAAGAAAGAGAGAGAGAGAGAAAGAGAGAGAGAAAGAGAGAGAGAAAGAGAGAAAGAGAGACAGAGAGAGAGAGAAAGAGAGAGAGTAATTTCCATTATGTATTTTGGATTCTCCATTGGTGCGTAGGAGGTGCATAAGCATGCAGAGAAAGGTCCCAGTGTACTCTTCAGCCCAAAGGCTGCAAAACACCAGCATGTCTGGAGCATGGAAGGAGTAGCTGTGTATTGATCCCGTAACGATCTGGCCGTCAGCTTATAAGTGAAGCATGGCCCTGCTGGCACCTCCACTAAAGAGCTCATTTACTGACCATTTTAGCAAGTGTACAACTTTCAAACTCACGCATGCCCAAAAAAGGCAGGTAGCGATTATCAACTTGACTGCCCAGATCCACTCATTGCTCATTGGTCTTGTGTACATGCATTGATTGCTTTAAACTTTAAGAGCCTGATCTGCACATTGCACAGAGACAATCCTTCCTCTTTGGTACTGTTTTTAACATGCCCCCATTGACTTGTACTTGCCATTCCCCCTTTTGGAATGTCTAAATGGCATCAGAAGGGCTGTTCTAATACTATAAAGGCTGAAGTGCAATTGGTTAAATTACCCCTTGGAAAGGAATCAACATAAACATAGTCTAAAGCAGATGAATTTGGTCAGAAATCGTTATCTGTTCAAAATCCCTTAAAAAAAAAAAAGGTTGATTATTAGCCAAAAATAAAATGCTCAAACATTCTTAAAATCGCAAAACTGTATCCAAACAACTTTGTTTTATCTCATATATCTACTCGTGTACCTTTGCTTCTTTGCTATACCAACTTAGCAGTTAGCAAACGATGGGTTACTCCATGGGTGTTGGAAACACTTTTCAAAATCATTTCTTTCGTCCCAGACAACAGGCAAGATATAGAGAGCAGCGCACATCCCCCCATCCCCACCGCCTGGACAACAGCCAAAACATAGAGTGCTGTGTCCCCCACACATTAAAAATGTTTCTGGCACCCATGGGCTACTCAGCTAACAAGAAAAAAGTCCTGGTGATAAATTCAGTTACAACCAGCAAAAACTGATTTCAGATGGTCTAAGCTGTCCTTTGAAAGTCAGTGTTTACCAGCTGGATAATTTGCAGGACAAGGAGAAAACAACCAATACTGGTCAACCCCTTGCTTAAGATAGTAGCTTGGTCATGCTTGTCATGCTATTCAACTAGCATGGTCACCCCTTGTGCACCACCGGTCCAGCTTGGTCAAGACCAGCTGGACTAGGGGTGCACAGCTCTAGGACTGGAGGGCTGGTGTCCAGCACAGTTGGGTATTTCCTCTACCCAAACACAAACCTGGCAATTAACACATCCGTTGAATTGGGTACGTTTGAGCAAAAAAAATAATCAAACTATGCTGGACACCAGCCCTCCGGGACTTGAGTTGTGCAAACTGTGCTTCGCCATCAAATTGAAACCTGCAAATGAACAGCTAAGCTTGTCTTCAAGCCTAACCAGCTTAACCAGTTTGAGCTGGCCAAGCTGTTTCTTTTTCAACAGGAAGGTAAGGCCCAACAGTTCTCATCTTAAACCTTAAGTCTTTAAGAACCTTAAGCCTTTTTTCATAAAGGAAATGCACATTATGCCCAGACTTTCAGAGTTTGTTTAGCTAGGTAATTAGCTCACTGAGTCATGAGAGTACAACTCAGAAATGCTGGAATCCTCATGGATTTATTTTGCAGTATTTTTATTTCTGCAGTCTGGATGGGTATAGTATTATATACACTCCAGTAATCACTGTTTAGGTTACTGCACTAACCTGAGTGAAAGTAGCACTGATGTTGTTCAGCAGACAAAACAGTTCACAACTAAATTTGCGTGAGCCAAGGGGTCTGAAACATCCCAGATTTCTCAACCACTTCTGATAGTGAGGATAAATTGATTAGTTTCCTACCCTTGTTTGAAAAATTGATTAAAATAGGATACTTATGAAGTAAAAAATGCTCCAGTACCGCTCTGCACTGAAAATAAATGTAATCCTGAATGTTTGTGTAAGTCTTTGTGAAAACAGGACCCACTTTTTTAAAGCGTTTTTTTTCGGTATGTCATGTGTTCTGCTTTTACAAATAAAAGAGCACCGATAGATTTAGCAAGGGAGCGCCATCGTCGCCACTTGCTGTACTGATCAAAGTCCAAATTTTCTCTTCAAAATAGAAATGAATGGCTGCCATGATTACACTGTGTAATATCTCCTCCAAACCCAAGATGTTTTTTTTTAATGCAATGCGGAAATTCATACGATCCGAGCCCTGATGAAGCTTTAAAGCTTGTTTTCTGCTTCTTCGCTATGATATGTCGAAAATGTTTTCTTTATCGTACACAGCCAGTATATTCCTCTCCGTTTTTGCCCAGCCATGCCACTCACACTTACATAAGCCTCGAAGCTCTGTGGCAGGGACAGCTTCAAGCTCACAGGCAGACAGCCTGCCTATTTTTAGCCAAAATGAGAAACAGGAAGAAAACTTGCATAACTACATTTGCAGATCCAGCCATTCTCATGCAATGAAACAACGTGACTTTCCAAATAATTCAATGGCAGCTTTATTTAGAGCATCAACTGTTGCTCTAGTGCATTAATCAACAACACACATGTAAATCAGCAGGGCTAAATGAACTCGAACAGTCTTCCAACACTGGTGACTTTACTGAGCACCTGTTTGAGCTAATGATCTGAAGCCAGAGTCGCTATGAAAGCACAGATGCATTTTAAATGAACCTCAGCTTTGATGGATCCGAGTTCTGTGGCCTACCACGCGGTTAGATAGAACGGTGGTTAATGTTTCGCTGTTGGAGAACTATGATACTGCTATTTTAGAGATGTGGAGCAGCCCACACACGGATAAGAGTGTATCTCTTCACCTGTTAGAGCATGCTTAATAGGCCCTAGTGATGAGTCAATGATCAGACATTTGAGTGCATTTGAGTGACATAATCAGAACACCGAGCCACATTATGCACTCAAACCCATCACTAGGATGACATGTTTCAAGAGCCATGTATTTCACTGCTGTAGTGCAAAAACTCCCAGTTTTTTTTGGCATTTAGTTTCATAATGATTTGGTAAGTTGGTACGAACTGAATGGACCAGTATTGAACCCTGAGAACCTTATGTATGACCACATGACACCCTGGTCTGGACCATGTTTTTTTTTTTTTTACAATGGACACAACCTTAACCTCGTCATGGCCTGGAAGGCAAACTTTTTAAAATGAGAATTTCAGTTTAATTTATAATTAAATATACTTTCTTTTTTATTTAACACATAAATCTATTAGTTTGATCTAAAATCATATTTGAAATATTTGTCACAGTCTGCTACAAATATCTGTCAGGCATGTGTAGATATAATGAAGTGTTTTCTGTTTCCTATGATGCTACACCCTATCACACCCATTAGTTAAGGCTAACTGCTAGTTTATGCTGTGTCTGGATGCACCAAAGAACATTTTAGATGAAGGCGACTGGAAATGTGGCAGTGCTTTTCTGTGGGCAATATGCAAACTGTGCTGGAGCTATTGAATACCTGTGTGAGCAACAAGTGCACCTTAAAGGAATAGTTCAGTAAACTATTCCACTTACCCCAGATGTGGTCAATCAGTCAAGACATGATTTGTGCCCAAATGTTGCTTCTTGAGTTTAGCACTGGAGACTCATTCATTGTGTCTAATTCAAAGAGGAATCTAGGCTGAAACAGAACTTCAGTGGGAGTGAGTTGGCCTGAAAAGGTGAAAAATACAGTACTGTGCAAAAGTCTTAGGCACCTGTGAAAATTTGAATCTGTTTATATCAGCAGTGGGTTTCTTTCTGCCAACAAAAACACAAGTGAACATTAGAATAAACTCAAACGAACAAGAAAGCAGTAAAAAAAAGTATCAAGATTTTCCTTTTTTCCAGTCATTGTGTGGATTTATAAAATTCCATAAGCAGCTCCGAATTTAATCTAATGAAGTAAAACCAGCCAAACCA
>JBBJLS010000016.1:15627428-15643893 GCA_037577275.1 Bryconaethiops microstoma | reverse complement strand
AACTTAACACTACTGTCCAGTAGTAAACAGGTTTTAAGTATAATTTCCCCAGGTGCCTAAGACTTTTGCACAGTACTATATATATATATATAATTTTGGTTTCAATGTAAAATATTAAATCAATTTTGGCTTGCCTACAAATATAATTCAATAAAAATGTAAAAAAATAAAAATGAAAGATTCTACAAGTGTGAACACATGTCAAAGGCACCAACAGGCATGCACTTGTGAAGAGCTCTGAAGCTTTGTTGAAAACAGATCACGATGTGATGTACAAACTGTAACCTCCTGCATATGGTTGTACTACAGTAAATACTCCCTGTCACTGAAGGTGTTGATCCTGTGCCTTAAGGCTTTGGGTTTACTGTACTTTGGTGGATGGCTTCTGTCACTGGTGCTAATTCTCTCCTTGATTTCACAGAGTCTGGATCAGGCCTATAATCCTCTCACACACCCTCATCCCTCTGACCCCTCTCCCACAAATGTGCTAAAACCATACACAAATACAATGATAATATCTTAATCATTGCATAATCACACTCCCGCAGAGATACTAATTTGCGATTTTTAATCTCCATCTAAACAATAGTGAGCAAACATTGTCCTCACGCCCTGGATTACTGATTCTAATGCTACACTTCCATTCAGAGTTACACAATTACATAACACAGCAAGCGAACTACTGAGCAGTAGTTTTAAAATGGCATTACAAACGAATTATGCGGCCTTTAAATTCCTTCTTTTTCCCTCCGAGCCAGCGACCCGGTTTGGTCAAATGTTAAAGTCGCACTTGACTATTCATATTGTATCACTTGCAAGCCTGTGGCATTCAGTGTTATGCAACTAAGCAATTAAAATGACTCTAAATGTAAGAGAATATGGTGGGAATGTGGAATGCTACAAAACTAGAACACAAGATACATCATGACACACAGTAGAAAAGATTTAAAAAGTGTTTGTAAGAAGTCAAACTTTCCTTGCTTATTACCTAACCACGTTTTTTCATCAGTATCATTACATGCTATGAATAATTCATCCCTAGTGTGCCTTGCTGCCTTACACAGGACAGCGTCCTAAAATCGAGAGTTTTGATTATCACATGATGCAATAACCAGACCTAAACAATGTTCAAAACACCTGCTCATTCAACATTTGTTGCTAGAATGGAACAGTATCCCGTTTTATTGGCAGGGCTTTCCTATGAAAAAAAAAAAATGCATCTCCCAAAATCTCGCATCCTCTTCAAAGCAAATCTGTATTCAGGAACAATTTTACTATACACCACACTTTTTAAAAGCCAAAGGTGTGCATTTTTACTGAAGTTCATATATGAAGTTTGTCTAGTTTTATGTGCCAGACCTAAGTTATTTTTACATAACTATTTCCCAACTCTTTTATTTATTTGTTTGTTTGTTTTTTGGCATGCTTTGAAACCTGATATGCTGTACTATCTTGAGTTATGTTTTGAATCACCTTGTTGGTGCAAAAATACCATTTTATGTTGGTTAAACTGTTTTTGGCATATCGAGTAGATTAAATTATAGAAATGGGTACAAGTGTTTTACAGTGACAGGCTGCAAAGTGCCTAAAGATACAAGGAGCCTAGATAAAGGGGTTCTAACCACTCAGCATTCAGCACCGCCAGTATACTGATCACCGCCTGATCATCTGGGATCACCTGCACCTGTTTCTTCACTGATACAGGCCTTAAGTTAGATGTGCTTTGTTTTGTTTGAATTATTCATACATAGGTCACTGTGTGGCTTAATGAATAAAAAGCAGGTAACTGGTCAGAAACAGTTGCGGGACTGAGAATAGGAGCCAAACATTTTTAAAAGGCCTTCAGAAGGGATGCCTGGAGAACTATTCCTCAAGACTACAAGAATAAATACAAGACAGTCTGGCTCTTTGGAAGCAAACTATGAAGAAAATATGAATAAAACTTCAATGGAAATGGGCTGGCTGCAGGCTGGTTGCAGGCTGGAAAGGTAAATATATATGTAAATGTACTGTTTTTGTGGAATCACAGAAATAAAGAATTCAGAATCAACTGACTATAGACTAAATTTCCGTTCATTGTTAGAATTTAGAAACTACAGCAATCTGGGCTCTTTTATCTAGTGATGTTACCTTAGAGCACAGCACATAATGTTTAATGATTCTTTCATAAAAGTATATGAATAATGTGTGTATATATAGATGCATTTGAAATAGATAAATAAGTTTGAAATAGATAAATAAGCCTATCATTTTATTGCAATGATCTCATAATGTGAATTATTTGATTGCTTGTGTTGAAGATGCTTTCACTCTTTAAAATATTTTATATATTTCAGATGCATAACAATTGTCATTTAGAAAATGACAATTGTGAATGCACACTGCTGGAACGCACATCTCGCATGACAACAATCAAATTAAGAATCAAATGATGTTGATTTTGAATTTGTTACCCTAAAAAGGCCCAGATTTTTTATTTGTTACCCTGTTTAAGGCCCAGTCACTGGGGAGTTATCAGCCGTCCAGCCTCCTCCCATCAGTCAGTCTCATATAAGCAAATATGTTCATCCGTATGGTGAAATGTATGCTGATGAGCAACCTTAGTCAGATAATGAGAAGGAAAGAGCGCCTGGCCCTTGGGGACTTATTCTGTATCGGAGTCCCCCCTCTAGGCTTTGTTCGAGAAAATTCCTTCCTGTCTGTGATCATTGCTCGGCTGCAGATTATGAGTCTTAATCAGAATCCTTCTTAGAAGTGGTACTAAATCTTCTCTGTGTCCAGCCAACTCTCAAACCTAGATAATTACTCCAGCAGCTGTGGAGGCAAGTGTGAGAAAAGATGGTCACTCCTACCACATGCCAGCTCACTGGGAGACTTGGCTACACGCTCCCTGAAGCATTCTGCTGCCCGCAAGCACTTTGAGACCCTTTTAGAGTGTCCGTATTCCACATTTTTCTTGTAATTTCATTTCTTTATTTCCTTTGAGGTCCACTTATGATGTGTGTGTTCTTATGCAAGAGAAGCAGCAATTTACTTTTACATGACCATTTTTCTAAACCTCTCTTTATCCCTTTGAGTTAAACGGGTTCTTTTTTGCTTAGACTAGAACAGCAAGGAGAAACAAGACATTTTTGTTTGTGTTGTTTTGTATACTTCTGTGCAAATATCAGCTGTATGTATTATTCAAAATATATATTAAAAAAAAAGTCAAACTTGTTATACGTATTAATACTTAATTTTTTTTAAAGTTCTCATGCAAATTGGATCAGGTATCTTTATAAAAGTTGTTGGTTGGGCTCCCATTCACTGGCAAGATTTCATGCAAAAAGTAGTAATCAGGGTGAAGGGCAAAGAGCTTCCTAAAGTTCTTCCTAATACACTGACATGGAGCTACAGAGCAATAGAAAATGCCTTAAATATCTCTGGAAAGTCAAAGAAACCACAAATAATCATCCATGGACTGGTGGACTCAAAGTAATGATAAAGAAGGTACAAGAGAAGCTGGCAGTCATTCGAAAAGAGTTGCAGTACAAAACTAAAAGAAGAGCAACTAAAAGAAGGTACACATTTAGTCAAAACTGTTTCAGAAGGATGTTCTTTGATCAAAATGAAAATAGAGTTCTTTGGGAATAATTGATCTGAACACATTTGCTGGGTATGATCCAAAGATCACAGAAAAGTATGGAGGTAAGTGCATCATGATATGGAGCTGCTTCTCTACAAATGCAAACATGAAACATGAATGGAGTGATGTACCTAGCGATATTTGTGAAAAGGATGTTTCAAAAAAGCCAACAACCCCAACCACATAGCCAAAAGAACACAAGACTGGATTCTACAGCATGCAAAAAATTTTTAATCATCCAAAGGTGGCACCCTCATAACCTTAAGGAACTGAAGATGTTTTGCCAAGAGAAATGGGCTAAACCTGAACGACAACGCTGCCAGGAGCTAATTACTGTAGATGTCTCAAAGCTGTAATTGCCAACAGCAGAGTACTAATGTTATACATTTGTGGTGTTTGAGGACTTTTTCTCTTTCAATTTAGTTAAACATTTCTTTGTTAATGCTTATACATGCATACTTTGTCAAAACACATTGTGTGTTGCACAGTAACTGTTCCTGTCACTGTAAATCATTCAAAATGCAGTCTGGGCAGCATATAGCATTTCATATAACCCCATGCACTGGGAGCGAATGGTACTTGAATAGTGTTTACATAGTACATCAAACTCTTCTGTTTCAAGTGTTGAGCAATTGGTTTTGCCAATACATTGGGTCTTAAAACTGTTCTCTGCAGGCTGAGGGAGGTGTTAGAGCTGTAACCTGACTGGCAGCTGAGAGTGGCTCACGGACGTCAGTTTCAGTTTTAAGCGTCAGATGTAATCAAAAACACAGGGGCTTATGCAAGGATTTGCCCCTAAAGCTGCCATGCTGTCCAGTTAATTAATGCAATGGACAACCTCTAATCTTTAGCCTTTACTAAGACGACTGATGGAGAGCTGAGGTCAGTAAATCACACCCTCCTGCTCTCTCTGGCAAAGCCCAGGGAAACCACAAACAGCAGGTTATCTCACGATCAACTTATGGCGGATTTCGCACAATGTTGATTTCAAAGCTCTACCAGGAACACAATGCTTGTCCAAGAATCTTTGGCAAGACAGTAAGCCCCTCTTGTATTTTGTGGTCGCACCGTGCTTTGTGCAGCATGTAACCTAATTACAAAGATCCATTACATAGCAGGCGCTGTTTCAAACTCGCCACACAGGTTTGTAGACGTAGCATAAACACTAATGTGAAGTACATTAAAGATGATCCCAAAACACAATGGTGTAATTACAGAACAGATCACTCCAACTCTCAGCAACCAAATGTTCCAGTTTTGCTGGGCCAAAATGCTGCCATGTTCAGCCTCATTGCGAGAATCAGCACAATACTAAAAAGCTGTTCTCATGCAATTATTGTGTGGGATTTAATCACGGGAAATAATAACAACCACCTAACAAGCTTTCCTTAAACACAAGCTAAATATACACAGGCCTGTAGCACGTTAAGCACATGCTACATCAGCACTCCTTATCAGTCCGTTGCAATGGAGTTTGGTGGGCTCGTTATGGTTATTTTCTGGTACATATGTCCCTGGTGTGTGCTTTCCTGTCTGGTGTATTCCTCTGAATTAGGTGTCACTTGCTGTGTTTCTGCCAGAGGCAATAGCCTGTGTAATACTGCAGACAAGAGAGAAAGCAACAGTCACAATAATGAGCAAGCGGCAGGGGCCAGTTCATCTCGCTAAACATACAGCTCAAGATAACTTATTACATCATGATTATTTATTCTACACCTATAAACATTTCTATTGTCATGTCGTAGTCTGGAAGATCCATACGCAGGGAAATGAAGACTAATGAACCAAAATTGCTCTCTCTGAGTCCGTGACACGGCTGAGCGCCTCAATAAGCTAATTAATGCATCTCTAAAAATGCACTGATTTGCATGTGAGGCATCATTTCAATAATTCAATAACACAATCACGCAACACCGTGAAATATTTTAGACGCCGGGCTGCTGGCAGTACGGATTTTGAGTTGTTTCCTGTCGAAGTGCGCCCGTGGAGCGAGCGGTGTGTGAAACCTGGTCTGCTCCGATGCTGCTGTTTGTGAGTTGTTTTCGTGTGTCACGGCGCGGTCAGTTCGAGGGAGTCATGGGGGGATCAGAGTGGAGCACGGGTACACAGGTGCCCTCGGGGGAAGAAACAGCAGGTGTCCGGCATTCTGCCTGCACTGCTAATTACTGCGGACGCTCATGTGCTGAATGTAGACTAACTGCAGTCACGCTTGCTTTTGGTTCACCGTTGTTGCTAGTGACTTCTTTTCTGGCACCATGTTCTTGTTACCTCAATTGTTAAAATCTTTGGTCTATACTGTATGCTAAGGCCAACACCTTGGCCTAAGCATACACTCACTGGGCATACTACTAGACACCCGTGTCTTGCTGGTGTGCAGTTATCTCAGTTTGTTAGTCAGTCCTTCATCATTAAAAACATTTTCTGGGGCCTGGAAAATTTGGGTGGTGGACCTTTCTCAGCATGCTACCTACACTGACATGGTAGTAGCATAGTAGTGTGTTTATAGCTGGTACGAATGTATCAGGCAAGGCAGTCTTGCTGGAGATTTATCCTTGCCAGAGTCACGACTAGCAAATAGTATCTAGTCAGCAGACCAGTGATGAATGGGGTGGAAGGTGGATGAGTAATTGTGTATGACAACAAGTGGGTTATTGTTCGCAATTGTATATCAGTAGTAACACTGCGTAGTTTAGTCAACTAGTAGTAGATACTGTGGCTAGCGGTCGGCGATTCAAGGTCAATGTATTCAATAGAGTATCAAAAACAATATATTCCAAGGAGGAAAATTCAGAAATCTGCTTTTTCTGCAAAACACAGACCCAAAGTGTATTACTAGTGTGTAAATAAAACACTAGAGGAAACCAGTTGTGTAAAAGAATCCCCTAACTCTATAGATTTTGAGAATTGCTGTATTAATAACACAGTCTCGCGTGGGGTACTGTTTGGCAAAAATGTGTTTACTTGCTGCTGATGGCTTCCAGCTAAATTCTTGAATTATTTTGAAAATTAAAGTAGTGAAATCTTTTTTCAGTACAGCAAATATTTCTCACTCCGGAAGGCTTAATGTTATTTGCTGCGGGGGAATGACACGTTTCCTACTCGATTGCATTTAGATTGAAACACAGTTGAATGTTTCCAACTGGACTCAATACCGTAAAAGGGATCCTGAAATGTGTGGTGATTTTTAGCAAGAGACTAAGACTGTGATGCATATCTCTCACCTGAAAGTGTAGCATTTGTCTAGGCCTAGAAGATGCTAAGAAAATACTCTTCACTGGCACCTTGGAGCATGAGAACAATTTCCTGGAAACGTCAACTAGATGGCTGCTAAAAACAGTGCAACCTCTTATGTGTCCAGTCAGCCTATAAGGTAGGCAGAGCTCATAAAGTGGCCAGCGAAAGCACTAGGGAGGTGTTTCTAAATAAATGGATGGGCAGTGTATCCGCAAATAAATGCTTTGACATGTTGAGAGGTACACACTACTAAATTAGGATTAGATCATGTCTTTAAAAAAAATGAGAGTTGTGGCAGGGCGCATAACATTTCTCCCTCTGCAGATGCAGTCATGTGCTGTAAAAAATTTGGAACTTTTCATATGATTACATAATACCCCCCCACCAGAGAATTTTGCAGCTAGTTTTTCACGGTATGCACCTAGAATATTGAGCGGGATTTGAGCGAGTACTTTTAATATGGCTCTATTTGGTAAATCAATATGGGTGAGCCAGAGAGATGAGTCAAATCATTCCGCCATGCATGAGCATGAATAATTCAAAAGTGATCCACCAAACAGGTAAACAAAGGCCAGCTTCAGTTGATTGGGTGTCTGTAGCTCACCCCTCAGGGCTGCACGTTAGCTGCTTGAGATGATATCGTTTTGTTCTGAAACTTTCTCTCCCCAAAAATTTGCAAACATGGCTGGGATTGTATTTTTTTTTTCTTTCTCCCGGCTGATGATGAACTATGTGAATGCAGAACTGGCTGAGCCTGAAACAAGCACCTAGGAGTTCATTTCATCTCAGTGATCCACCCTGAAATACCGGATGCATGATAATTCTCTGACTTTGTACCTTTCATCAACAGGCTTTGCACAGCTCCAGTGGTCTGGCATGCAATTATTATCACCAAATAATGACTTCATAATCGATTATTCTGTACATAGCTGTGTGTTCTGAGGTGAGTCACAATTCATCTGAATGTGGAATGCATCTTTTTAAACATGGCATATGCTAATGCATCAAACAGCGCACTCGAACAAAGTTCTCCTCAGCGAGCATTAAGGTTTTCAGCAGACTGTGCTGTTCCCTGAACAGATGGATTTCTGGAGGTTTTAGATAGGGATAAGTAATGTGATGGGTCATGATCAAGGACAAAGACAATAAAAGGCCCGTTTTCCTAACCCATACATGACTTTTACCTTTTGCAATCAGCATGCTCCAGGACAGGGGCCAATCCCTCAATTCCTCTGCTACTCAAATTGCAGAGGCAAAAAACTATTAGTTGCATCAAATGGGTCGACCAGCCAACACACCAGAGACAGAAGACGAACCCTGTGTATTTGTGCACAAGGACCGAGAAGAATATTACTGACCTGAGAGCAAACTTGCATTTTCACTCATAAACAATTCATGGCCATCTGAAAAGTAAGACGAAACCCACCATGCGATGTCGCGAGTCCTTCCCATGCAGCTCAAAACACATGTTCAGCCCCTACATTTCACAGACCAGCTTCTTTCTGATCGTTTAATCAAGCGGTATTTGACATTTCTCTATGTTTACTTCCTTCTTTAAGTACTTAAGGCTAAAGACAATTTAACATTAATTAGACCTTTATGGATTGATTTCAAAATGAATCATCAGTGCCAGTCTATGCTCATGCCTAGTCAACACACCCACATTCATGATTAAATTTGTATTTAAAATGCTACGGCTGCATTGATCAAGTGCAAATCCTGCAGGCCTAAAATGTTCACGCATGCTGAAACTAACTTAAGCATTAAGCTTTGAAGGCAAAAGATCCTTTGCCTGCTCAGTCCCTCAAACTGACTTCAAACACATAGAACCTTACAGTACTAATTGTACGCTAGTATTACATTTTATAGTGCAGCTTCAGTGATAATTTCTCTTGAATAACAAGCATCTGTGTACACGCAGGCAATCCCTTTAAGTGACAGCATCCTAGATATAGTTCTTATCTGTGAGGCAGGCAAGGGAAGATAAAGTGTCACACAGGGCATGCACAGGGTCTGCCAAGAGGACACTCGCTCACCTTGAGAGCTGGAAGACCAGCTTCCAGCCGGCCCTGGGGCAGTATTATATCAAACACTGCCAACTGGCCAGTCTGAGGATCATCCCAGAAATAAAGCTACCCAGTGTTGGTCTGACTGACTCATGAGGACATGAAGGTCCAAAACTGAGATATCATCTCTCCGGACACAGAAGAGCTACTTCATTAGGTCAATACTCTTATCTGTCACTGTTAATCTAAATTCCAAACAATAAAGACCTGTCGGTGCTTCCAGACCTCCTTTGCACATTTCATTAGCCATAAATTCTGTACAGCGATCGCATAGTAATTGCTGAGTAATTCATAGTAGTTGCTAAGTAATAGTACTTTGCAGAGGTTAGTGGCAGTTAGCTGTTTTAAAACTAGCCAAGCAAACACGGACCCTTGTTTCAGTGGTCTGTCTAAATCCGTGTCTCATAATATGCCACCAGAATGCCAGAATGCCTTGATGAGTTCACAATGAGTCACTCAAAATCCAGTTACCTTCAGATATGAGAATGCACTACTAGGTAAATACATGTAACCACAAAGTGTGAGAAAAAAAAACACTTAGGAATTATTAGAACTAGCAGGCTGTAGCTGTGAGCTCTGTATTCATTAGTTTGGTGTATAGGCATATAACAACTTTTTCTTTCTTTTCCTTTACAGTACTGAATAGGCATGTCTATACTGCACGTCCAACATTTCATATGTACAGTTATATTCACACAAACATGTGTCTACACACATATGTGTTTATTTTGCTCTAAGAATCAACCAACCAGTTTTGTGCATGGCAGTAATCTTTCAACAAGTGTATGGTTGTCTTTAAAGTGGTGTTGTAGCTTTCCTGCAAGAGGCCACTTAAAGAGCCGGAGTGATCCGCTCATGCTGATGCTGAATGCTCAAGTTCTTTGGTCAAATGGCCCCCTGCAGAGAAAGACGTTGACTAATGACCCATGTTTGGAGCACCGCTGAGAGAGATGTGCCTGAGCGCTGCAAGAGAATACCTTTCAAACATTATTGTTTGTGTGTGTGTGTGTGTGTGTCTGTGTGTGTGTGCACGTGTTTGTTTGTTCTAATTCTACCCCTGCAGACAACCCCACCGCTGCAACCTCTGTGAGCCTGATTGTCTCTGTGGCTCATCTCTCCTCACCTGTTTCTCCAGGGCTCTGTGAAGCATCTCACATCAGAGGGGATTATTTGGAGACAGACCCCGCGACGAGGGCTCTCTAAGGCACTCCTGCAAGTCCATACGCAGCTGCATTGTTCTGGGGCCTGGTGGCATCTGTGTGGCCATTTCTGTGCTGCCACCTCCTCCCTGCATGACTGCCTCTCTGCCTTTCCCACTGGCACAAATAGATTAACAGATTTCCGCCTCATAAACAAGGCTGTGGTTCCACTCTGCCTGTGTCTGAAATACATTTAATCATGTCCTCGTGCTAATATCTGCTCTCTCCATCAAACACCGGCGCATTCTTATTCTTATGTGGTAATTACGTTGATGATGACAGCAATAATGGTGGAGGGTATCATTAGTTTTATCATTGGCATTGTTATGAGCACAGCTGACTCCAACAACCTGTGACTAGCCAACAATTTCAATTCATAACCAACTGGAAGCTTTGGCTGAGTGGTTAAGCAACTCAGAGCTTAATTTTACATTAATAATTTAATGAGAGGTGATAAGCAGTCTCGTGTTGTTTCATGTAAAACAGTATTTTCACGGACCGGTATAAATACAACTAAAACCAAAGTGCGTTTGTTTTTTACTCATTTTTGCTAGTTTATGGGCTAATTTTTTTATGTACTGTATCGTGACCGAGACGAGTGTTTTTTTTTTTCAAAATAAAAGCTCTTTCAGACTTTGATAATCAATAAAAAAAACAAATACCGGTACAAAATGACAAAATGACCGGTCTGTGGCCCAGTGGTCGGGGACCTCTGATCTACACTATATGTCTTTTAATTAATGAATTCAGTTTAGCTGCACACATTGCTGACAGATGTATGACTGCACACAAACAGCTTGTATGTCTCCATAGAAGAGCATTGCCAATGGACTAGGACACTCTGGAGCAGCTACACATGAGCCTAGAATTACCAAGCCCAGTGTGAAGCACTGGCTAGATAAATATGGATTCCATGTTGCCGTGTGGAGTAGTGTGGAACTGCGTTCTCCACAGTAATGGAGCTCCATTCAATACCTTTGGGGTGAGTTAAACTGGAGTTTGTCACCCAGAACTAATCACCTAATATCACTGCATGACCTCACTAATGCTCTTGTGGCTGAATGCAACCAAACCAAGTCACAGCAAAGTTCCAGCATCTATTGTAAAGCCTTCTCAGAAGAGTAAAAGCTGATACTGCAGCAAAGCCCTTAAAGAAAAGTCACATATATGTTTAAGTGTCTAAAAACCATGTAAACACATGGGAATCATACTGCATGAAATGAGACGATACATTATTTTACATTTTACATTTGTGATATCCTGCATTTTTTATGTTGGTAAAACATAGCATGTAAGACTTAAAAAACTCAGAGAAAGCCATTCATACAATCAGATTCATGCTTATCTTGAAGACTCATCTCGAAGAGCATCCTCCTCTCCTAATATCACCTAAAACACCTCTAACTCCCTAACATGCTTAATTGCACTTACTCTGTTGTTTGCTACCTAACCTCCTGCTCTTCTCCTTGACAGAATACTAAAACTGACTGAACTGGTAAAGTTTTAAGTGTTCATGGGTTTGCCACGATACTGTGGCTTGAATTGTTTTTTCCCCACTTGTAAGTTACTTTGGAGAAAAGTGTCTGCTTTAATGAATACATAAATGATTATAATGACTGTGTTTTTCTCTGCAGTGTGCCATTTCACAACAAACTACTATGTATGACCTTGTTTGAGAACTGAATTATGTAGAAAATTGGAAATAAAAAATCTGCAAAATTACCTTTTAATTGCCTCAATTTCTGAAGAAAGGGTGTCTGTGAGACTACGCTTCATATATAAATGCATTCATTCATACCTACTGTCACAAGGTCAAAAAAGAGGTACAGCAAAAATCTTGTTCAAAACCAGTTCTTTTCCAAATATCTAAATATTTTATTTTAAACATGTATGAAGGGTCACACTGTTAAGATTCTTTAAATGTAGTATTATTAAGTCCTGTAATCCAGCTAACAGTAGCTTGGTAGCATATTATTTTAAACCTGCCTAGCTCTAGTCTAACTATGTAGTGCAAATTTGAAACTCAACATCAAGAATCAAAAGAAAATTGTCATTTGCTTGAATGGAATTTTGGCAAAGTTCTGTGTATGTTTTGTAAAAATGAATGCATTTGTCGGCACTGCATGGATACGTCAGATGGTGAGCAATAATACGAGTGTTTGATGTTGCCCTAATAAACGAAGCCTCTTTGAGGCATTAAGCTTCACAGCCCCACATCCACAATTACAGCCTTTCTACAGCACAAGCTATACACAGCTCTCTCTCTCTCTCTCTCTCTCATCCCACGTTCTCATATTCTACTCCCTCCATCTCTCAATATGAGCTCTTTAGCATTCTGCTTTGGCATCTCAGTGTCAGTGTCTCCCTCACCACACAGAACAACCAGCTAATGCTGAGGCTAGACAGGCTGCTTCGATCATATTAGGAAAATCTGAAGTTAACTTACTAATTCAAGATAAGACCTGACTGTAGTCCAGTCTGTGAGCACAATTGTATTAAATCTTTCACTCAACCGAATGAATACATGAGCAACCATGTTTTATAGATAACGTTGGAAACCAGAAAATGTGTTTCTGCAAAGTTTATTTCAAAGAGAAAAATCAGATTAAATATATTCTACCCTTCCAAACTCCCAATATTTTCAGGCACGAAAAATGGCAATTTGAATGCACACTAGCATCAACAATGTTTTCACAAACATGAATTTATCACAAGAACCTATTCACCACAATCAAGCCGTTTACTGGTACTAAGTACAGCAATTAGTTGAGTGTAACAATTTCAGATCTACTCCCACATTCAACAAGGGTGGCCAGCCTCATTCTCAATAGCTGGAAGTCACAGAAAATTATACATTCTGTATAAACATTCTTGCTTCCTGACTTCCTGAGAGATCTACCAGAGCCAAATGTGGAACAAAAACAGGGAAAATCTGGAGAACCACAGCAAAGCGAAATATTAAAAAAAAAAAAACCCCACCTGATTGTCTGTTGGTTTTAAGAAAAAAATAGACTGGGATTGTCTAAATTATCATCATTTTGTGATTGTTAATAAACAATTCAGTGATATTATTTATTACGTTATCAATAGCATTTGGATTATGTTGCAAAGGATGTAATATATATACATATCTTGGATTTTGATTGAACACAAAGAGCCAGGGCCTTTGAAAATAAGATCTAAGATTTTATAACACACAAAAAAAAGAGCAACACAACCATTTGGGTCAGATTCAATTCAAATATTTATATTATAGTTTACATGTTTAGATGCTTTTAAGTTTGAAGGAGTAACAAGCTTCAGGGTGAGCTAGAGCCAAAACAACAAACAGAACCACAGCTAACCACTTCATAGTACTTCTTTGCAGGATAAAGAAAGAAAACAAGCCTATTAACCATCTCCCTCGGTCAAACACACACAGAAACAAAGGGTATCAAAAATCAAAAACAACCCCACTTCTACTGCTCCTGTAATTCTTAGCTGAGATTACTGAGCACAGTAAACACATGGGCCGCTAAGCTTAGGAAACAAAAACAGTATGAGACATGGTGACTGACCTGGCAACTGGCTTTACAACAACTAAGGTAAGCTTCTGATAGCTCATAGTAATTAGGTCAACATGGCGACACTGGTTAAGGATTAAACATCTACAAAAAAATCAGTGAATTATTTTAACTGTTGTTGCTGTTTGGTGTCCGGTGCTAGTCATTACTTTTCAAAATTACATCATTATCAGTGGCCAGCGGTGAAGCACAGGAATTCCAGTATTCCACATAGAGTAAATCACCCCAAAACTGGAAAAGTGCTTGTAGGAACTTCCCAAAAGACCTGCCATTGGAAATACAGTCACTGAACCATCAAATTTTTTTTCTTGTCAAAGTTGGTCCCTAGCCCTGGCCATTTTTCCAGCTTCCAACACGTACATTTCGAAACGGACTACTCATTTCCGGCCTAATATGTAACAAGATAATCAATGTTATTCATTTCATCTGTCAGTGGTTTTAATGTTGGTAGGCATTCCTCATTGTGTGTTCTTCTCTGTACTGGACTTGTGAAGCATCATCAATCATGGCCCAAGCTTCCAGTACAAAAAACCCCCAAGAAAACACCTGCGCCAAGTACAGGCTGACTGTCCAGCATCCTCTGGACTCCCAAACGGGAAGGGAGTCTGTACTAAATAAATTCCGTACTGAGGAACTCCCATTGTATGCTGGCAAGAACTTAGTTTAAGACATGCCCTAATTTCTAACATATTATGAATGTAACCTCTACTCTAGAAGGAATAAAACACCATGAATTTTAAAAAGTGTAGAAAGTAGGGCATGTGTAAATTATTAAGAAAGAATTGTTTGTACATTAGTTACATATTTGAAGGCCAAGAGAACTATCTCTAGTGCAGAACTAGCTGAGTAATGTTTCATTTCCCTACTGCTTTCTTTCTAACAACATAAGACAATCACATAAACAGGCGTAGGTGTATTGTTGTCATTTTGTGTTAGCTTAGTAAGTTATCTGTAAAAAAAAAATAACTATGTACCAAATACACTTTCTCAAGCCCTCTCCAAAGAGAGGGCGTAACAATGAATTAAAAGAGCTTCTTGTTCAGGAAGGTTTCACATTAGTGAGATAAATTGCTTATATGTTTCACTTTAATGACCTATTTTACCAGCATAAAGGGAGCCCTAATGATTCATCTCATATTATAATAATATAATGGCTCTCCCACAAACACAGAGCTCGCTGTAGTCCCAAAAGCTCTTATCCCCACAAGCTCTTCTCATTGGTGAAATTAAAAACATTCCTGAATGATAATGCTATGTGGATTTAAGCCTTGCCATACATTCTCTCTTTTTATTTACAGACTGCTTTCTATCTCCACTAAAAATATGGGAAACAAAAGGAAAACGAAGGCTTAAATCTAGTCCCGTGTTTACATTGGCTTGCTGTAATCCTTCATCCTTTGGAGGAATCCTGCAGAAAGCAGTCATTTGGTTGTGGGCCTTGGTCGACTAAACGCTCTGGAAGTGTTGAATATGCAGAGCTATCCGCTGGGCTGCGTCAGTGATTATGGGAAAACTAATAGAACTCCTGCTCTGTTCTCTCCTCCACGACCTCTGACTCACTCGCTCCTCGTTTATAACCCCTCGGCTGTTTATCATTCCCCACAACAGAAAGCTCCGGATCTCTCCCTCTCAATATCCGAGCCGAAGCCACCGAAGACCCCAGGCGCGCATACACTTCTGTGTGGGAGAGTATTTTCGAAGAAAATCTGACAAGCTTCACCCGCGAGCATCAGCGTGTCAGAGGAGAACCGGCATCATCTTTTGAAAGTCGTGATGGTTGGTGATGGTTGTACAGTGGAAACCCAAGCAGGCAGGTGGGGAAGGAGCCTCTGAAATGGTGTTTTATGGCTACAGGTATTGTAGGTCACTGTAAGATGAGAAGCAGTAACTAGAAGTACTTCTATCTTCTGAACTGCACTCTGGTGAAATGAGTAATAATCCAAGATCAGCCCTGCCTTACAGTAATTACCTCCTGGGCAAGAGTGTTATTAGGCATGATTCAAGGCCTCAAGTGGCTTATTATTTTTATAAAACAGAAACATGATAAATACATAATGTTTCAACAAATAATTTGTCAGGAAATGCAATTGTTGCAACCAGGCAACCATGAACAGCTGAAAGAGGACGCATGTCTTCAGTCGCCTATCGGTGTTTATTGCTGTTTCATGAACGTTTGAACTTTTGATGAAATATTTTTCAGTGACCATTTCAATGCAATTTTGTGTCTTTCCAGCACTAATGGCTTTGTATGTCCCTTTTCCCACACTGAGGTTTAAATCTCAACTGGCCTACTACTCCCCACACACTTAAATATGCCTGCATTTAGTAATTTGGGATTCAGTTACATCTGCATAATTTCATACCAGTCAAGTAATGGACTGTTTAGGTTTAAAAGGCAGACTTTTTACATAGAAATAACATGGTACTAAATAAGGGGTTGGGAGTAATTGTAAGATAAAGATAAGATAAACCTTTATTAGTCCCACAAGTGGGAAATTCGATTAGTAACGGCAGAAAGTGCACAGTACAAAGTTCAGAGCAGCAGAATTGAGAAAATAATAGAATAGAATAAAACAAAATGAAGTAAAATAAAAAAAGGCCAAAGTACTATGTAGAAAATAGAATAAAAAATAAATAAAAATAAAAAATTCTCTCAATATTATACCAAATGTACATGTATGTAAACTGTAAGCAGAAGAAAACATTGCACTTAGTAAATTGCACTTAGTAATAACATTGCACATAAGACAAATTAGCGAGAGCTACCCTGTGTATTGG
>JBBJLS010000016.1:15619758-15626185 GCA_037577275.1 Bryconaethiops microstoma | reverse complement strand
TGTGTGTGTGTGTGTCTGCACATGTGTGGTCATCAGCAAAGTCTTTGTTGTACAGTCTGACAGCGGTTGGAAGGAAATGTAATTAATTCACCATAAGGCACAAATGGAACAAGTAGGACATTCAGTTGATTTTTTTGTGTGTTCTTTTTTTGCAGATTTACAGTAACTGTACTTTCAAACCCCATGATATTAATGGGGGAGGCATTTAGCCTGTTTAGCTATATTTTAGCTCCATAGCTTGCCGATTCGTCTAGTTCATACTTCCTCTATTAATTCACTGACTCCTGTGAGCAGCATAACCATCAAAACTGGAAATAGGTCTATAATAATAATTATGTTTTTGAATTAAACACTACTGTAATATACATCCATTATTATATGCCAAAAAAGCATGCTACTCTTCGTTTCTATGCTAACACTTAGAAGTGACAGTCAATGCTGATGCCACGGCAAAAGCATGGTGTAATTTTATATTTATTATTACTCATAATTATAGTTCACTGAAGTGGAGAAATTCCAGGGAAACTGCAGATTCTAACGTCTTAATCTGTACTGCATTGTATGCTTGCCAGTCAATTACATTTTTATTATGATTTGATTTTATTGTAGAAGTTATTGTGTGAAGTGTCATGTTTAAAAAAAAAAAAAAAAGAAGCTTTCTTTACACATTCACCATCTGTCGATGCGACACACATATCATTATGCAGCTGTAAATAGAGCAAAATTACAAGCATAACTTGAGACTTCAAAAGGTTAACAGAGCATTTAGAATACAATCTAGTCTAATGTCAGTCTGGCTTAATGTTTTCTTTTTTAAATGCGAGCAGTTATTCTATCCATGGCAACTGACAGCCTTTCTTCAAGGGCAATAATACAGGTTTCTTAGGACAAGCCCATTGTGCATCACAGGAATCCAATAGCCTCAGATAACCAGCCTAGGGTCCTTAGTTACTCTCCATCACTGTCACCTTGTTTTCTCTTTCAAGGTTCTTCTAGTGTTCTTATTGTAATTTCAACCTAGGCGCTCACATTGTTAAAAGAGATAGAGTCAGTGCACTTTTCCCCCCCAAAAAATGCTTAAAAGGACCTTTTTTTTTTTCTGCTCAAAATCTGTCATGGTGCTGATTTCGCGAATTTTTCTTCTGGTATATTAATGCTAGCCTTGCTATGCCTTCAGCTTGGAAGCTTGGAGAGAAGATGACATTACATGTCATTAAAAGCTGAGTGGACAGGAAATAAAAAGCAGAGGGATGGTTTCTAGAGCCGCCTGATAAAAACGCTGCTCTAAAGGGGTGTGTGGTTGTGTGTAAGTGTGAGGGACGTGCCATTATGTGTGTACATGCACTTTTGCGTGTGTAGTGTTTATAGGTATTTCTGTACCAATAAAGTGAGATTCTTTCACACCTGTGCATCACCACCCATCCCTTCTTTTTACAGAACGATACGCAGCCTGTGGCCATTGAAAAGAAGCCTTTACTTGAGAGAAAAAGTCATTATTGCCGCTTCTATATAAGTAATGATGCTGTGGCGTTATCACCCCAACTGCTCTATCACAGCTATTTTCCCATCCCCCCTCTTTCACCCTCTCTCAAAACATCAGGTGACATAAATGGCTTTCCCTCCTGCTGTATGTCCATTGGAAGCAAGGAAACCTCCATCTGGGAGACCATCTGCCCGTGTGCTCCCATTACCTGAGTGCTCTTCCAGTCCTAAGTCCTTTTTACTCACAGGTGAGTGGTCAGATACACACACAAACACAGCCGATAAAGTTATTTGTACAGCATTACAACAAGGAATATATAAACTTTTTTCAGTCTAACCTCTCTACACCTCACCTGATGAGTGTGCTTGATAACCATGGGCAGTCATTTTTAGATGCTTAAAATGTAGATAAAAGTGGACAATTATTATAAATTATTAATAGTAGTTGTTGGGCAGTATGTGCATAATTCTGTAAACAGACATTTGAAATGTGTGAGTGTAATAGGCACACTTTCTTATACTGGTTTATACTTTATTGGATGCCTGAGAGGATGTTTAACTAAAGCTGTTCTTAAGTTAAGAACAACACAGTAAAACAAAAAGACAGTTCTGATTACTTTTCTTCTCTTTAAGGTTTTCTGATGCGCTGGAAACTGTAACGTTGTTAACGACAAATGTATATTCACCTGAAATGCACAATTAAATGTACCGTCAGTTTTGTCACGTTTTATTTTATGCAATTGAGTAACGGGGATGTGGCAACCTGAATGTATTTGTCATTACGATGCAAACACTGCAAAAGAAAAAAAAAACAATTACACCTACTGCTCTGTAAAATATGGTGCCACTTAACAAGCACATCGTATTATTACAGCCATACTTTTACAGTTAAAAACATTATTTTATTAAGGTACTTAATTAAATCGAATTAAGTTAATGTAAGTAATTTTGGTCATTGAAAAGATACATAAAAGTGCAGATAGACTCTTGCCTTGTCCATCAGGCGACTGTGGCTCAAAAGACCGTTTTGTGTAGATATGCAGCTTTTAACATAAGTTCAATTACTTGCTGAAATTGAACAACTGCCAGTGTTTTTTTCTTCTAAGTGAGTTTTACATTATTTTCCATGATGCTCATTCGTATGCTACTAAAGTGGCAGATAGACTTGGTTGGTAAAAAATACTTTAGTCTCTTGTATTTATTTTGCCAAAGGCATTGCAATTCCATAAATGGCTCCAATTCAATCTCTGACATTCACAAATGGTTTTTTTGTGGTGGTGTGAAATGTAAATGGCAGTAATCCTCGGCAAAGTGCAGGATCAACAAGCCTGCTCACACTCGGCTCCTTGCTAGAAGTCTTGCCATTTACAGAGTGTAAAGACACACACCTGAGTCAAAGCCAGACTGTTCAAAAGACACAGCTCAGGTGCTGCATCCACTCCTTTAAAACCTCCGTATTACAGCACCAGAGGGGCTGTGAGGGGGGTTATTTACACTCGATCCTGTTTATGTTTCTCATATCTGCTGGTAAACCCTCACGGATACATTGAGAGGTAATAACGTTCTGCCTGAGCGAGCTTCCGCTATCTCCTCATTTTCATGTGGCAACAGACTGACAGAACAATGCAAACACAGCCGTTTATGGCACCTGGGGAAAAGTACAAACAGCGTTCTTTCACAGGCTCCAAAGCTTTGAGGCATTTGACATAAAACATATAGTCTTAACGTTCACCTTTTATTTTACGATGGCCTGTTTACCCACATTAAACACTCATTCATCCCAAGACTCACATCACGTATGTTTCTTGTGTATAATTTCCCCCACGCTGGGGTCATTATAAGACGTTTATGAGGGTTTATGCAATCAGAAGTGACTGTTTTTCTTACTACAGTAGGATTTGGGCATTTGTGTCAAGGTTCAATATGTATTAAGTTATTGTGTTACGAAACAAAATGCCAAACCAGTCTATTTTAAACAGAGCATTCCACGACTCTTTTCAACACAATGAACACATATTTTCCGACACTATTGTAATAAAACAATGATGTTGTAGTTGAAAATTCCTTTAATGAAAAAGAAGATTCCTGTCTGTTTTGGGAGAGGATGATGTAGCAGTTTGTTCAGGAATAGGTTTAATTCAGACCAAACAATATTAATATTCTCATTTTTCATCATTTGTCATAAGTAACAAACATTTTCATGACTCATGTCATGGACCACTTCAAAACCTTTTGGTTTCCCAAGACCATCATCCTGTAACACATCTATACATTATTAGCAGTATTTTGTAAAATGACTCCTTATTGTGGCTTTAATGTAGACTTTTAAACAGAGGAAAGAAGAATCAAGAATTTCTGCAACATTGCTGGAATTATTCTGGGTTCCTGTCTTTTATCTCGTCTAACATTTCACTTTTTTTATGTTGTATTTTCATGTCTAAACTTTTAAAGTTGTGAACTCAAATCCTGCCCCTGAGCTCTGACCTTCTTCTACCTGCTGGTGTATCACTGGAGTTTTTGCCACACAGTATTTATCTTTTGTTTAGTGTTTGTTTTCCCCCCGTTTGACAAAAGATGCTGAAGACAACAGTTTTCAGGGAACCCAGTGGCAAAATCCATTGCCTAATCTCTTTTGCAGCGCTTCTGAACACAGTGTGAGGCCGTTGCTTGTGGACAGGTGTGCTGTGGGGGGATGTGATATGTTTTACCTGTAAGGAATTCGGCTTGTGAAGCCGCTGACTGAAAAAGTATGATAAAAATCTGACGATGCTAAATCAGTAGACCCAAACCCTGGCACCAAACGGTATGGAAAAAGTCACACAGGCAGACAGGAACACGGGCACTCTCACACAGGCCTTGACAGATATATATGGACACACATACACCCACCACACTTAATCTATCCCAGCCCCCTTTTCCTGGAATCACCATCTTCTCTGGTAATGAAAGTGTAAGAGGGTTTTAATTCCCCGAGATGGGGCCTGCTGATAGTGGATTAATGAATTCAGGCTGGACTTAAAACCTTCTTCGCGCTGTCCAGGCATTTGGAGTGTCCCAAACCCTGAGACAAAGGCCCACGCACATGTGACTCTCACGCTTAGCATATGTAGCATGTACCCTCTTATGAATACATCATCTTACAGTCAGATTAGCATAAGTGCTACTCCTCTGGCTGCTATTTTCCCTCCAAAAAACCTTCGACGGAGATGAGGCCATTGTGAACCCGTGGTCATTACCGCGTGCAGAAAAAAAGCATCTCATTCATAGCATAGTGCCTAATGTATGCAGTTATTAATGCGTCCAGTAAAGTCAATGCAGCTGTCAATGCAAAAAAATTCATGGCAGTATCTGCTTTCAGAAATAATTGCCTATTTACAAAACCAGTGAAGTGTCTCGGCACAAATAGAGTATAAAATGCGAGTGTGATGAGCCCATGTCAACCCTGTCAATGCTATGCAGAACCTCACGACACCCTCCGCCCCATCGCTCCCCACTTTGCCCATCGCCACCCCCCCCACCCCCACCCCCGTCATGAGTTTCTGTGGCCCTGGTGGCCCATAGAAAAACTGTCACGCTCATTGCTTTAGCACCCTCTCCTTTCTCCGCTTCTCTCCTTTAGAATAGTATAGCAGGGAGATATTTGTGTCACCGCACTACTGTGCCTTTTGTCTTAATTCAGGCACTTTTCACTCTTTAAAAATGTGTTACAGACTCTTCTGTGTTCCAGATTTTTTACTTAGTATCTCAAAATAATGAACTGATGACTCTCAAAACATTGACTTAGTGTCTTATCATTACTTTCTTAACTGAGTATTTCAAAATAATTACATATTATCTCATTGTCATGGGATAAAATCCCAACATACTTTGTCAAAAAATATTGAATGAATAAATCATTATTTGAACACAAGTCAAACAAATTTGTCATTGTGAGATGCTAAGACAATATTTGGAGAAAATAAGTCATTATTTCAAATTGCTTAATTGATACAGAAAATTCCTCAGTTTATTATTTTGAGATATTAAGAAGTCAAAATTGTGAAGTGATGCCAGAAACAGAGAAGATTTTTTGTTCTCTGCCTGGTGGGAATGGGCCCCCATATTTGACTCCTCACCACACAAACTAAAAAGAAAAAAAGAACGCCCCAGCCACTTAACTACTGTTGCCAAGTTTGATAAGCTTTTAAGCCTGGCATGCCGCCTAACGAATTTTGGCAATGGAAAGGGTACACAAATATTCTGTTAAATATTTAATAATTATGGGACGATTACATCCAAAATTCCAAAGACTACAAGACGGGGGTCGAGTAAAGATCTCATTCAAAAAATTCAAAGCTTCGTCAAATAACGATCCTTGTAGAAAACATGAAAGTGAAAACGCACCATTGTTCCTGTACTGCAGGGGAGGTAAATATATAATTTCCATAATTATAATGCTTGTATGCATTTTACAAATAATCAGTAAAAATTTAATGTCATAGCAGTTATACTGAATTTGTATTTAAGCATGTGTCTAAAGGACACTGTGTAATCTTTTTTTTTTTTTTCCCCATACTCCCAGAATGTTTGCTTTTGTGCTTTTCAGGGGTCCCCTTAAAGTTCTGAACAACCTTGGAACCCCCTTTCTGCTGAGTTCAGTCAGATCAGTTTCTTTATTGCTGGAATATCAACATTACATTACATGCTGTTGCATTCCTCAGTGTGAGCACACTACCAGTGCTAAAAGTAGCTTCATTCTGGCAGTTTGAGGTGACAAGCGGCTACCTATGGCTGTGGAGTTGCAGTCTATTATAGAGCATAGTTACAGCACAGAGACTGAAATGAAATGTGACGTTTCACTCTGTTGTGTAACCAGATTCTTAGTGGAGCTTCTCAATCCAGTCCTCCAGCCAATAGATATTTCTTTTCTGCTCCAGCCCCCACCCCCAACACACCTGAGCCAGGT
>JBBJLS010000016.1:15604758-15614758 GCA_037577275.1 Bryconaethiops microstoma | reverse complement strand
GCTAGACCCCTTATTTCCAGTGAAGGACAATCTTAATGCTTCAGTATACCAAGACATTTTGGACCAAGGCCATGCCTCCAACTTTGCTGACACGGTTTGGGGAAGAACCTTTTCTATTCCAGCATGACTGTGCCAAACTGCACAAAGCGAGCTCCATAAAGACATGAGCTCAACCTTGTAAATGCTTTACAGAATGTATGGGCACAAACTCCCACAGAAACACTCCAAAATCTTGTGGAAACCCTTCAAAGAAGAGTGGAAGCTGTTCTAGCAGAAAAGGGGGACCAACTCCATATTAAAATCTATGTACAGGGGGTCCTTGAGTTACGACACAGATCTGTTCCTTCGACAGTGATGTAACCCGAATTTTGGTGTACTTCAAAACGTACGCCTAAGTCACGTACCTATCCTAACACAGTTTTAACATTTTAATCTAGAACATAACACAGCTAAGCCACAGAAAAAGGAAATGACATAAATATACTGTACCTGTACTTTTAACAGTCCAAAATGGCGTAGGTAAGCATACTGGGCGACGCCAACTCCCTCACTCATATGCTGCGTTACTGCGTATTCTGTGTATTCTGCGGATTACTTTGTATTCTATGTATTCTTCCCACGTCGTCCATAAGTATGACGCTAATGACATATGCTGAAACACTCACGTCTCAATTTTTTAAAGGGTTTTATGTTTTTTAAACTCAAAACGTCATATGCCGAGACTGTTAACCCCAGGACCCCCTGTATTTAAATGCAATGTCATTAAAGTCCCTGTTGGTGTAATGGTTGGGCATCCCAACACTTTCGTCCACAGGCCTATAGTGTATTTGCGACTCCATAGTTTGAAGTTGTCCAAAGTCAAACCTCTGTGTGTGAGATAGGGAGTTGTGATAAATGGTAAGTTAATGGACAGACAGAAAAACAACTTATCGATGGTGTGATTGGTCTATTGATTGCTTGCTTGATTGACTGTTTGCACAAGGTGTTGAGTCAGAACAGGTTTGCTTGTAATTTCTTTGTCAGCTCTGATTGCTTACCAGGGAAAGCAGCAGCCTATTACATCGTAGCCCCCTGGACCCAGTGTAACGAAGGCTGATATTTCCTCTTTACGTTTTTGAGGTCAGATAAGCCCAGTTTTCCCAGTGCTTGGGGTAGGGAAACAAAAACACAAATGTCAGTCAGACTTTTGAGCTGTCAGCGCTGCATATCTTATTACTGCTCTCTGAGCTGCTACTTTTTGGTGCCTTTCTTTTTCTTTTTCTTTTTCTAAAATGCCTGATTCTGCTTTCTCAGAGAGCCACTTCGTGGAGTGGAAGGCTACCTCTTGACAAAGGGTTTTCTGCTGTGGCTGATGAGCACGACTGTGCTGCCTCGCCGTGTGCGACAGCTTCACAAATGAATGGAAGGGTGCAGAGCAGGTCGGCTTCCCTTGCAGCCCTCTGTCACAAAAAACTCTTCTGAAGAGATCTTGTCAACTAGATCTGCTGGATTTTGCAAGTGTACCTGTCAGTACCAGTGGGAAGGGAACAGTGGAACTGACTATTTAGGGTCTCTAGTTGGAGGGGGGCTTCAAGGGACTTGGATTAAACATTTTAATGTAGTGCACCAGTGCATTTTAAATGGTAATCATTCACTGGAAAAATTTGATGTGCTGCATTTACTTGGTGGAGTCATTAGCACATATAATAAATTACATAAGAATGAATGGACACAATTCAGTTTGGCAATAATTATGTTGAGATAACACAATGGGGAAATGCTCTGCACAGATGAATCAAGTAAATTTAGTGCATCACTTTTTCATATAGTTTTTAATCATTTTCACGAGATGAGAAAGAAGCCCACAGAGACTACATCTATTCAACATCTCTTGTAAGTTCCAGGAGTCTGACAGACTTATAAGACTCAAATCCAATACTTTTGTTGTATCTCACTCTTTTCTCTTGAGACTATTTATAATGTGTGCATGGTTTTGTATACCAAAAACGGCCCTCATTTTTGCACAGCCACCTGACAATCTTTCTTTACCCGTCAGAAATAAACAGGCTTGTCACTAAGCCTTTTAGACTGGCATATGTAAATGAGCTCTGTTCTGACTGGCTGATGCGTTCTGGGCTGTAACACGCCTTATAACTTAATTGCAGATGGGTGGGGCTAAACCTCTGTAGGCTCAATAAAAGGATACATGGATGTATGTTTCGTTTTATAACAACAGTGATGACAGTGACAGTTCAAAACTGGTACAGTTTTGCAGCTTAAATTCCATAAATGTCTGGACTGGTTTTTACCATTATATGAGGCAGAGAAACTACAGCATTTGGAAAATACCACAAATCTCGTCACTAGAACTTTCCCAATCACTAGCCGGTTGGTTTATAACATAAACAGGCAGGTTTTTAATAGGCCAAACTGTATGTTGTCACTATGTTAATTTAACCTACGTATAAAGGTCATGTGTTTTCAGAGGAAATGTTAAAAGATTCATTGGGTGCAGTTTTAATTTATGAACTCAGGAAAAAAAGACTAGGAGCATTCAAACATTCAGTTCCAGGCCGGATTCTTTTAGCTTCGTTTGTATCCCCCTGTATATGTATATGTATACACAAATGTAAATTTGGTGCGTTCTGTGTTCTTCTTAAAATATTCCATTCTAAACATATGGCCATATCTCAGAATGGGATTACTGTGAATGTATGAACAATTTTGTGTAATGCTGTATTATCTGATATGTAAAAACACGCAAGGTATCCTTCACAGACTGACAGTATGTCTGGATAAGCCTTACTTGTGCCAGAGAAATGTCTGAGTCCATTAAGTCACATTTTTCTGAAGCCTTAGTTATCAACAGGGACAGACAGCTCCAAAATGCCTTGAGATAAAGCACAGTGCCACGCAGACTTCTACAGTCTTCCACAAGTCTGTTTTTTTCCCCCCACTCTTGTATGCTCATTAAAGTCTTATCACAACTCTTATTCTCCGGCACCTGACTTTTCTGAGGCAGACAAACAAGCTTTTAAATCCTAAAACATGGGTATTACTGATGCCATCTCCCAACACTACAAAGAGACTAGACCTCCTGGATTGGCACAGCTGAAACATATCTTTGTGCTCAAATGTGGATTCATAAATAATGTTTCTTAAAATAATACCAATCAACACAACCTAAAACACACTTGGACGCCTTTTTTTGACTGTAATAAAAAAATAGGACGAAGATGAAATCGATAATACCTCCCAAATATTGGTTTTTATGTTTTAAACATATTAGAAATGAAGAAAAACATCTACTGTACAATTCTGGCTAAAGCAGAGGGCGCTTATAGACGGAGGGCTGCAAAAAACCTTGGCTTGAGCCGAAACCCGAGACTGGACTGCTTCTCCAGAGACAAACACCGTCTCTCCGCGCGTTGTTTCTCTCCACCCGTATTTCTGAAGAAACCCCGCCTCCTGATACTGGATTGGATAGCAGGCGTTCGCTATATGCGCTCTCATTGGCTGCAAGTCTACTTTGCAAGCTGTGATTGGTTAGCAGCTATATTTGTGAAAGGCGGGAGAACGACGACTGTTGGTGGTGCAACTCTGGCCAATCAAGACCAGGCGGCGGGTCTGTATTGACCAATCGTTGAGCAGATGGGTGAGACTGTGCCCGAAAACGGGTGGGAAAAAACGAACAGTTTCGCAGGCTGAGCCAGAAAACAGAGGCGGTGTGTTTCTGACCGGCAGGATAGCAGCTGCTGTAACCAAGGCTACCTTAACGGTCACTGTAACGGTCGTTAGGAGCAAGGCACCGTTCGAGCAAAACTATTTCGTTTTTTACACATTTTCTAGGCTTTATACTACATTTTTCTCTCTGAAAGGACGGAGGAAGTTTGATTTTTGTCTAAGGAGCCCCTCTCAGTATCACTCGTGTGCCGTTTTGCACAGTAAAAGACCTTCGGGAGGGCTTCTCCCGTTTGCTAGAATAAAAACTACATTTCGGACGTTTTTTTCTTGTTGGTTTGTTGGGGAAGAAGTCCCCCCTAAGTACGTACAACAAAATGAACGTAGTGGTACTAGAGCCCCAGTCGCGTCTACAGCAGTAGCTCCAGCTCCAGTCCGTGCGGTACCATCCCTGAAGTAGTTTCTAGTTTCCTTAGAAATTCCTCCTTCTTTTGTGTTAATGGAGAAATTAAAGAAAGACTGATCCCTTCCTTTCTCTTTTCTGCCCATGGCACCAACTCTCGGATTTTAAGGATTCCAGAGGATGGTAAATGATCGATGGAAAATCATGAACAGTGTTTCAGAGCTCGAAGATGGACAGCAGCACAAATCCCAGGTAGGCGTCAATCTCAGTTCAATGTTTGGTGCTCATTTTGCACGCCAGATCCCAATCCGAAGATAATTACTTTAAATTAAATTTCCTGGCATCGGATATTTGAACCTAATAAGCTGTTATTAGTCCAGGGGTACTCTGAAACACGCCCACCATTGGGCGAGGTTAATGACTAAGCATACCTAATTGATGGTAAAGTGAGACTTGTTTTGCATGTCTAACATGACAGGCATCCATTTCTTAGATGAAATAAAATGAATATTGCATTTGGCATGCCTATTTAGTCAGGTGCAGCTGAAATATACTGATCTGTGTCAGCATCTAATTTAAGAAATACTGTCATGGATTTTACATTTAGTATATTTCAGATTCAGTTAAGTAAACAGGCATGTGAAATATAGTAAGTGTGGATCTATGGCAGCGTCTAATTATCAGCCACAGTAAGAGATGCTGTCAGTTTACACTTGGGACTTGGGACTGCATCATCTGATTTAATGTCCAGCAACACTGGACCATGAAAAGTTGGTTGTTAGGTAACGGCTTTATAACAGCCTGGTAATGCTCTTTGCTTCATGGATACAATGATAATGTCCTTTATGCTATGATGGCTATGATATTGCCTTTGGCTTCATTCAACCCCTTGTAATGCAAAGGGTTTTTTTGTTGATCAGGGTTATCACTGACCACTGACCATTTTTTCCAGCCTTTAAACCAGGAGCTGCCAGTCCCAGTGACACTATTTTACCATGATTGTGATAATTATGTTACAAAATGCTTTTAATTGTTATTGTCAGCACTTAAAATTGTCCAGATGCATAGTTTGATACATGGAGAATTTTTCCTGTACATACCTGCCGTATATAAAGCACCATAATATGTGAAATGATGAATAAAAGGCATTACTTTTGATTGAATTGTTGGTGTTCTGTGTTGGTCCTCAGAAAAAAAGACAAATTATATGGTACATGTTAAAAATGTCTAGTATTGTCATTTTATACATGCCTTTAGTAGTTACACGCCTTCTGGGTTTTTACACTGATCATCCACAACATTAAAAACACTAACAGGTGAAGTGAAGAACATCAGTTATCTAGTTACAAGGACACCTGTCAACTGTTGGAATGTATTAGGCACCAAGCAAGCTGGCTGCTTATTGGGCTGTGTAACCACAGACCAGTCAGAGTGCCCATGCTGACCCCTGTCCTCTGCCCAAAGCACCTACAATGGCTGTGTAAACTGAACCTGATGGCGTGGTCTGATGAATCATGTCTTCCTTTACATCATGTAGAGGGCCAGACGTTACTTTGACTTATATCATGTATCTAAACATTGCTGCAGATCAAGCATGCCCCTCCACGACAGAATTCCCTAATGGCAGTGGCCTTTTTCAGAAGGATAATGTACCCTGCCACGCTGCAAAAACTGTTCAGGAATGATCTGAGGAACATAAAGAGTTCAAGTTGTTGACTTGGCCTCCAAATTCTCTAGAGTTAAGTCTGATCAAGCATCTGTGGGAAACTAGTGCAGTCCATGGTGGCCCCGCCTTGCACTTTACAGGGCTTAAAGTATCTGTGGCTGCCACATTCCACATCACACATTCAGAGGTCCTGTGGAGACCATGATTTAATGATTCAGATTTGTTTTCATGGCACAAAGACAGCCTGCACAGTATTGGGGAGGTGGTTTTAATGTAATGGCTAATCTGTGTGTCTTTGCTACATCTCTCACCCTTACAATCGTGGACCAAAAAAGGCTTTAGTCAGAGAAGACACATTCTGTGTGTCGTGGGTAACTGATACTACACTCACTGACCACTGTCCACCAGGGGATATACTTGTTTCTGTTATCTGCTGCACACATATGCACAGAGGAATATGTGAAGGATTATGCGGGTGATTGCTTGGTGGTCTGATAATTTCACTCAAGAGCTGTAGAATTTCTTGCCAATGTGCCCCTGTTTTCTGCATGAAGGGTAATACAACACGGCCCAGCACATCACTCGTGCTCAGCTGTGAGGGCTTTATAACTCTGCCTGTTTTTGCAGCGATGCTTGTTGTTCTCTCCATGGTGGTTTAGTTAAAATCATTATGGCCTGGCCGTTGTCTGCTTTATCACAGCCACTGTAATCTGGCGTGAGGATTTAAAGGGATATACGTACCTCCGCAGCTAGGGATCGGATAAAGACTGTAACATCTGTTCATTAGTACCACTAGCCTCATGCGATTTCTCTTTACCCTCATCTTATTTGGCCTGACAGCACCATATGATCATGTATATATATCCTTACAGTAAGATATCATTATGAACATCACTTCTGTGCTGGGTCTCATTTCTACATTGTAGCTGTTGTTTTGTGTGTCAGTGCATTTTTTTAATTGCTGCCATTAATTCACCTGCCTCGCCTCTCCGTGCGCTTTTGTCACAAGCCGCATGAGGAGCGTCTCATACACGCCAGCTCATCCCACATCTTGCTCTTGTTGTATACAGCATAAGTTATTTCAGGGGTTGCTAATTAATCAGCGTGAATTCATCTGCCACTCTGGCTGCCTGGTGTTTATTAATAAAATACTCTCCCACAAGAGAGAAAGCGGCCCTCGTGTGGCGAATAAAACTCACCTGCCTGAACTGAGTACAACAGAGTGCTCAAAGCTTGATGGACGCGTTTTGTAATCCCTTTTGTTGCTCTTAGTGGCATGATTTTCCAGTTGAGTGTGATGGGACGAAGCAGCTGGCCGCTGTCCAGTTAGGAGTGTACCTGTAAAAAATGACTAAAAATAGAGCATGGTGCGGTCCAGAGAGACACAGGCTGGCAACCCGCTATAGGAAGCCCTTTTACTTAATACGGCCTCTTCTCAGCTGTAGGTATCAAGGTTATAGTGTAAGCACAAAGCGTCTGTGTCTCACGTCCTGAGAGGCCCATTCCTAAGACAGTGTCTTATTGACGACATTGTATAAACAATTTGTGTAACAATTGATGGAGAAGACTTTGTGGGGCTTATTGCGAGAGTAATGGGGCCCCCAGCAGTATTACTAAAGCTTGACAAATGGCAAACAGTTAGCCACTGTAAGCTGCAGCCATGTCTATCATCCAGGAATTAGACCTATATCCTCCGTTTGATTCACATGCAAGTAAGCTTTCCATTAGTTTTTCAGCTGGAGACGTGTCGCTTGGAAAATCCTGTGGTTTGTGATTTTTCAAAAGCAGTGAGACGCATTTGCCATAGTGAGAAAGACATGAGCTGCAGCAATTATAACTTCAAGACAGCCTCAGAAAGAGGAAACTCTCCTGCTCCTGGATGATAGCAACCTCCGAGTGGTAAAGAGGATTTTATCAATTCATTTCTTTTCTAAAACGGACCATTTTACTTAAAGTGTGTCTGCTATTAGCATTTGGAGATTGAACTGCCAGCTTTGGATGATTCTCAAGGCTGAATAGCGTTTGCCCAGACGAAGTGGATTTCTGAGTCGGTGGAGGAAATTCAGTCCTGGAGCTCAGTAAATGTTTGAATACATTTGGGCTGTTGTAATCCACTATTGCCTTCTTTCTGTCCATCAGAGCACTCCCCCTACTGCAAGCAACATTTTGAGGTCAAGCAAATCTAACGATTT
Source organism: Bryconaethiops microstoma (assembly GCA_037577275.1). Taxonomy (NCBI): domain Eukaryota; kingdom Metazoa; phylum Chordata; class Actinopteri; order Characiformes; family Alestidae; genus Bryconaethiops; species Bryconaethiops microstoma. The sequence goes on along the minus strand of JBBJLS010000016.1, from coordinate 15,606,837 downwards.
GCAAACAAAGCAAATACTGGAGGTGTTTACCAAGTACAATTTCTTGTCTGTCTGCCACAACAGGTGCAGAAAGAGTTTAACAACATGCACTTTCAACAATTGCGTCCAACAATTTGTTTCTAAGGAGTTGTTATCTAGCGCACGAATGCCAATTACAGAATTTTCACAATGCAAACACCTGCTGTGCAGTGATGGTAAGCTTGACTGCATGGCTGAGCATTTGTCCTAATTCCCAACATGTTATGAAATGTTTACAACGTGCTGCAGTAGTATAGATGCTTCTTAAGCCCAGTATAAGTGACTGTATAAGACCAGCTTTACTGAGTCTTTTCCCACATGGTGAAGTCGTCATTACATGCGATTTCACTAATGGCATGGCCTGCCACTAATGGCAATGCGATGAGTGGTTTGTGACAGATTCCCCACCCAGATGCTGGATATGTTATTTGTTTGAAAAATGTACTTGGGCTAAAAGCTTCAGTTCATTCAAAGTGGCATCCATGGCTTTTTTAAAATCACAAGATTGAAGAAGAGAAGATGTCATCTTATGCTCACTTTTTACATTGTCGTTTTGCTGATGTTTTGACAAATCCATACACTGATATGTATCACGGTGAGCACAATGTGCAGTAGCTGTATTTCAGATAAATATATCGACGACAGGACGAATGAGGTTTGCAAACCGAATCAGCCCACGTTTACTGACACGTTTCTCCACTCGACTCTTGAAAGTGTTTGCAGCACTCTCTGGCCTCCTCTGCTAAGAGCGGCTAAGAGTGATGCTTCTCAGCTTTCAGAAGCATCTCCCCGAGTTTAGCGCCTCACCTCAGTCCAGGCCAAGGCCTACATGTATAATTAAGTCGTCTGGCCTTGGTTGCTGTACATTTTGGACGGGTGTGAAATCTCAGTGAGACTCCAGCTGATGGATGGCTTTTGCTCCTCCATGGCTGTCTGAATATCCATCATGGGGTTGTGAGTGAGAATGAGGAGATACAAAATCTGATTCATGTGCTCCCCTAACAGAGTAGATCAAAGCAGTGTGATTGCAGGACATCAACAGCTCTCTCACATGGTAGTTGTTTATCAAAATGCCATCAGTCTCTCACCCTCCCAGATTCTCTCACTCTCTCTCTATTTGTCAGTCTGATACTGTTCATGGAAGACACGGTTTCTTGAAGAAAATGTGAATTAGTTCATTAAACTCTTTTTTCAAATTTATTGTGTTTCTGTCACGTCTCGCTTTACACAACCAGGATTAGCGATTAATAACTTTTAATTAGACTTCACTGTCGCTCTCAAGACAATTGGACCAAAAACAAAACAAGCTAATTTGCTGAAGGTTGGCTACTTGTCATTTGTGAAATAAACCCCTTTAATTGCACCCAGTATACACACTTCCATGTTTTTAATCTTTATCTTTGGCACCACTTGTTCCAGATTTTTCTCGTGAAGCATAATTAAATTAAACGTCCTTATCCCCATTCATCCTGAATGAGTGCCTTTGTGCTAAAATAGTGATAATAATGGAACAGTTACATGTGCCCATATATAAAGCCTTGTTCAGACAGACAGTTGAAAGATGATTTTTCAGCATATCTGAAAGCAAATCTCTTTCAGCATCTCTCTTTAAACAGGACTGATTTTCTGCCGTGAAATCCAGCCTTTGGCAATCAGATTCAAGCCACGTTTGTATATACTTTCAAATCTGATTTAAATGGCAATTCTGGAAATGAGACTCGGATTAAATTTCATGTGTTTTTTAACATTCAGACTGATGTTGTTCACATCAGAATGTGAAACAAGAAAGCCATCTATTATAACTTAAAAACAGAGAGTTGAAATATATTTATATATACAGTAAACCGCTGCTCATCGCGGGGGTTATGTTGCAGGAGCAACCGCGTATAATGAAAAACCAGGTGTTGGGATGTGGTAAAAAAAATGCGTAAAAATGCCTATTTTTATAGTGTAAACCCTAAATATGCCCCCAAATACGCTCCCAAAACACTTTCATTTCATTTTAAACTCAGCTTAATACATTACCCTTAAAGAAAATGTAAAGGTAAACCCGTATTCGTA
>JBBJLS010000016.1:15589221-15604695 GCA_037577275.1 Bryconaethiops microstoma | reverse complement strand
ATACACACACACACACACACAGTAGTTTTATGGTGATTTTAAGTTATAATTAATGTTATCTACTGATCTGTCGTTCTACGGTAGTCCAGATCTGAGCTCATAAATGTGTCACCTTCGCACCTCCTTAGTCAGTCACATATGCGTCGTTACTGTGGCAATCAATATGGATATGCAAGTAAATGTGACTACAGTCTGACCATAAAAATTGGATTTGGTGGCTTGGAAGTCTGAAAATCAAATTTAAGAAACAAATCTGATTTCCCCTGCATTGTGTACAAAGATGAACAATTGCAGCAATCAGGAATCAGGGCTGAAGTCAGATCCATTCACTGCAGTTTGGAGTCAGCTGTCTCAACCAGTGAGCCAAAATTCAGCTTTGTCGCTGGCATATTTTGATATATCTTTAGCAGATTTTCAGGCAATTAAAGTACAGGATATATCTGAATGAATGGAATTGACACCACCCCTTTAGTAGAAACCTCTGACAGAGAAAGAACCAAAAGCCAGAAATCTGATACTGAACCAGCACTCCTATTTTAAGCGTCTTTATGAATCACGACCCAGAACTTTTCTCAAAGAACACTCTGTTAGGGGAGATATCTATTAGGATCAATCAATGTGAGCAGGAGCATATGAGGTTGTCGAATTTGATTTCTGTCTCAGAGCACCACTTAATTCTAAAGCCCTGCTGAAAATCCCAGCATGGCTTCTTCCAGAACAAATGCTTCTGCTTTATCAAGCCATAGAGAGAAGGGCATGGAGAGCAGACCAAGCATGCCCAAAGCAGCATTAGAGGGGGTCATGCATGTGTGTATGCTGTTTTACACAGGGGAGCAAAGCACTGCAGGCCCACTGGAAATGTCTCCATTTTATGTCATAAAGAGCTGATATTAATGGTTAGCCTGTAATGTCACTCAACATTTTAGCTCTAAAGATTGCTTAAAGCATCTTTGCTGCTTCTTGCATACATGGTCATTTTCTTCACAGGCTGTTAGCATAGATTTTTTAAGATACTCCAGAACTCTTGTCTGAGCGAAGGAGTCACTCTTAGGCAAACCAGCCATGAACCAATTTCTACTGGATTTACAGACTTTGTATACCCAAGCGTGATCAAGACTGCAGAAAAATGTGCCGAAGGGCACGTGCTGGTTGTGCTCTCACCCTGTGGAGCGAAAGCAACGGATTTTGGAAAATATAAAACACAGGAAAATGAAGCAGCATGACTGGCATGGCGTGCTTTTCACAACGGGTGGTTCTTCGGGTGAAAAAGATTGGCTGGATTGAAAGTAGATTTGATCCAAAATAATTCTGTTGTGTTGCCAAAGGGCCGGGATGGTTGTTTTTTTTCCTCCTCATTGGTTGATTCGGAAGAAACAGTACATACACACACACACACACACACATTTTCAATCAAATTTTTGATGAGGCTTTTTATTTTTGTTGTTATTTTTCAGCATTAAAACAGTCCCATCTGCTGTTGCTGAGAAAACCAAGAGCATGTCATGAGCCACTCAGAAAATCAGCAAATTCTCCCCGCAGTTTCGTAAATTTTTCACACACCTGTTCATATGTTTTCAGCTATTAATTTATTTTGTGAGAATACATGTTTAAAAAGATTGTTAGGAATGCCTGTTTACCTTTTAACAGTTCTCATACGTGGCTACAAATTGTAATTCTAATGAATCCAAAAGTTTGTGTTCGTGGTCATTTACCGAGTACTTACCATGCTATCAGATGAGGCATGACTTTTACAGCGAACGGACAATTTGCCCAATTACAGTTTGATACCTCTGTAAGGCCCAGGAGACAAAAAGCAGTGAAAAGTTAAAAGGTAATAATATCCTGAACATTGTTCCTGTAGTCATTAAACCAGGACCAGTGGCTTAATGGAATCTATTATTAAACTCATCCATATAAGACTCCAAGGCACAGTTGTAAACAAGCGTGGGAGAAAATAACAGCACATAAAAGGCACATCAGAAGTGCAGTCCAAGCAGGCACAGAAGAAAGTTAACTGTTCCTCTCAGTTATTCACCCTTTCTTCTCACTGAACCATGTCCCGAGCTTTCTCTAGACTTGCAGTTTTGTCTGTTTATGTGACCCTTCTATTCCCTGTTTGTGTTTCCAGAATAAGCAGAACGTCTTGCATGTCACGGGGGATTCCTGGGGGCTTTTAAAGCCCTGTTAGTGTAGGCACAGCAACACTGGGGGTCGTCTCTCTGGCGACGTCACCCGGAGTAGGTGCAAATGGCTGTGACCTCGGCAAGCAGCTGGTCACTGACTTAAAAGAATTTTAAGTAAAAACACACAGGAGATGAAAGTGGAGCTCAAGACAAAAATGCTAAAATGGGAGGGGAATTTCAGTGCTCCAACACAAAGTGTGTTTTATACTTCAGGCAGCGTTGGCAGCTGTCATCTGGGACCATGGACGCTGAAATAGAGTTCACTGTGGACAGTCTAATTAGTCTCTGCATTCTAAACCCATCTTAGACTCTGCTGTTTCATCAGCTTCCCACTTTCCAGCTCGAAAAAACTTAATTCAGGGCTACTGGTTGCAAATTGCTGTATAATTCTTGGTGTCCTTGTCTTAAAAATAGGTCAGTAGCATCGATAAGGACAGATATGAAGAGCGAGAGTTCGATTTGTATCACGGTCCAAATTGGAAAAAATATAACCAACACTAATCATCAGACTTTTACAATGAAACATATGTTTAATGCAAAATGTGCAAAACAAATCTGATGTAGTTTCAAAAAGTGATAAATTACATTGGTGTTACAGATGTGATGTGAGAATCCACTCATATTCACTGCATTAGCAGTATTTCCTGCATTATCAGTTCCACGCACCAACAGCCTCTTTCACCACATCAAGCATTACACTGAGTGCATTTAACCTTCATCAGAATCCCGTGGCACAAGCACATTCAACCTTGACTGGAATCCTATGGTCCGAGTACATCGGACCTCAATCAGACTACTGAGGCACATGTAAAAACATTTTAGAACTTTGAAACAGCCTCCTAGCCATTTACCTAAATACCCTGCATGCTCATTTAACATGAATCATTGTGCTTTCTCAGGGTGAGACAAAAAAAATCTGTGGTTCAAGTAACAAATGCCATGATCTGTGCCATAGAATGCCAAACTGCGGATTTTGGTTTTGGTTCAGAGCCATTAAACCACTAGCTGTAAGATAAAGAGACAGATGAGTCTGACTAGAGTTTTGCTTACCTAGATAAATGAAGATACAGAAGTAAGTTTGAAAAAATCTTTTTTAGGCATCACCAGTGTAGCTGGTTTTCATCATCACTTTAGTTTATTTACTGCATAGATATCCAAGTTCATATTCCATTGTGGATGTAGTGGTCCAAGGTCAAGATCAGTTGTCAGTGAAATAATGTGTATATAAATCTTGCTTGGGAATGAAAACTCAGTGAGTCATTTCAGTGTGAAGTTCATATAGATTTACTGCGGTTCATATCTCATGAATGAAGTTCAACCAATTATATAGCCTGCTATCTCAAAGTTAGAACAAATTAATGTGTATTGGACGGTTCCTCTGTGTTCAAACGTTTTCTGCCGTTTGAATATCTTTCACTAATCTTGGTACAGCCTTTCAAAGAAAAGTGCTGACTTCTTTTGGTTAACATTACCAAGGTATAACGTGTTTGTAGCCTAATAGCACATCCGGTGTTAAGTATCTTAACTGTAACTTTAATTCTGGTTTTATGATGAAGTGTTGATAAATAGTCCGGAATCCACAAGAGTGTTCTAGGATTATAGTTGTGTCTGAAGAGGTAACTAGAGACAAACCCTTCAAATACTAACTAAGGAACTGAATACCAATATGTACTTTAGTAATTGAATTATTTAGGCCAGCCCTTCTCCATGAGGTCTAGACTTTTATTCTCTGAAAAGACAGTTATTGGATGGAGAAAGTATGGAATATCTATCAGATGGAACAAAAAAACATATTTCTTGAGACTTCAAAATTCTATATTTATTAGGAGGTAGAGTCCTGCTGTGGCTATATTCATACAGTGATCTATATTCCTCCAAGCATTCTCAACTACGTAAGTATTTTCATTTTTTTATTCACTATATCTATCAGTGGGTTTCTATGGCTTTGTGTAATAGTATACATGCATGTGCCACTACACAAACCCAGCCCCCTTTTTCTTTTAACATATTTTTCCATGTATTTATCTTTGTTTATGCACATATTGTGTAGATACAGCCAGATAGAAACAGTGTAAATGATTGATAAGGCGTAAATAAAAAAAACACATTTTTATAAAAGAAGTTATGGATTAGTGTGAGTGTATTTCAGTTTTTGTTGTAACAAGTCAGTATCTAGTCATGTATTGCTTATTTAAAGGATGGAACACCGAGAAGTAAGTTGAAAAATGTAATTTTAAGCATTAGCATATGTTTTATTGTTGAGAAAAATAAAAATAGTAATCTATCACGTTAAAGTAAATGGAATAAATGATTTATAGCTGGATTAGTTTTTCTGAGTGGTTTAGTGGGGTAAATGGTAAATGGAGCAAATATAGGAATACTCCTGTTCAGATCCTTGACAAAGCCTATTAAGTGAAGTTACCACTTTCCATTAACTTCACCGTACTGCTTAAATGTTTGTTCGCAAGGATTTTTGCAATGATGTATGGAGCAGTGGATTAATCTAACAGAAAATTATGTTATTACTTGCACGAGGAAATTGTTTTCCTTCGGTTTGTGTGTGTGTGGCCGTGTTTGTGTGTATGTATGTGCTGCTGCAAAGTGTTTAAATGTGCCTCTGGAGAAGAGCAATGAGAAGGTAACTGAAACGAATGACCCTGATAACCCAGTACAGACTATGACTTCCCAGGTGATAAAATGCTTCCATTTGCTTTTCCTTTAAAGTGCTACCTCATAGAGCATTTATCTTCTCGGGCACCGAGTTTAAACAATTTACTGTGACACCTTCGTATTGTTGTGCTGGGGAAATTTGGTGACAGCATGTGCGTGAGTGCTACCGTGCAGCGCTGCATCCTCCGGGACTTCTAAACTAGTGAGCCAGCTCCTTATCAAGGGCACGGCAAGTGCTGCCTCTGCCTCTTGCTCCATTTTGCTTCTATCAAATATTGGAAGCACATCACAGTTTCCCTTGTAAAATTAGGTATATCTCCTGCGGCGCTCTCTTCATTTGAGAGTCACAAACGAAAATGTTGCAAATGGATTTCCCCTGGTTATTATTTTTTTTCCTCCTTTGAACTGGAGTGGGAAGGCGGTTAAAGACAACTCGCATTCTCCTCAGGTACAAAGACACTGAACAGGTGCCCCTGAACAGATCTGGTCACCCTAATTAGTCTGTGTGTGTGTGTGTGTGTGTGTGTATGAGTGAATCCATTGTCCTGATTTTTTGAGTGAGAAAGTGGAGCTGTGTGTTGTGGGCTGTGGCTGTCTGCTCATTGCACAAACACACAGACTCACAGGGGAGATCACGTTTTGCGATCTCAGTTCTCAGTGAGATCGCATTTAAAAATGACTGTTACGGCCTTATTTTTAAATATAAATATGTGTGTGTGTGTGTAAGCATGTTCTTGCCTTGCCATACCAACAAAATTGTAAAATAGCATAGATTACACTCTAAACCTGCCCCTTTCCTTAACCATTTTGACAGACTCCAACTGAAGCTTTGACCTGGATGCAGCAAGAAAAAAAAAAACGTCTCATGTTTCAAAGACCATGAGAAGAGACCTAAAGTGTTATTTTTTAATACAGTGTAGTAAAAAAGAGTTAACAAGCAGTCAAAGGTGTTAATGGTGTTTATAGAGGAGTGAAAAGGCTTGAGAAGAAAGAAACCATGCTGCCAGTCAGAGGAAAATATAGGAGATTCTTAAGGATTTTGTAAAGTAGCCTCAAGATTCAGAACAAACCAAAATAGGCTACATTAAATGTATGCATGTTCCTTACTTAGTACAAATCTGTGCACAGCTTGTGTCTGTTGCACCTTTTCCTGTTTAGGGGTCCATGATCTACATTTTTTGTAGTTTACAGTGTTCAAAATACAGTCACACTTTGTTTTTCGCATTACAGGATGTTTTTCTCACTGTTTCTTGAAGACCGGTATATGCAAATGCTCTCCATTCTGATTGGCTGCATTGTATTGTGCCTCGTTCAAAAAAGCAGTCTTGACTGAAACACTCTTTATACATTCAGGGCTAAACTGCTGGATATATGGAAATGTATCAGTTCTTGCAGCATCACAGAAACAGCGAATTCAGAAAAGCTTGTTTCCATACATGGGTCATAGGGCCTGGGAAATGAATGGTACATTTTGAAACAAGGCTCAAACAATTGTATTTAAAAATGAAAGGAAAAATCAGTTTTCCATGACATTGGCACGTGTGTTTTCCATGTGTTTTTGGCTATTCGTTGTATTTGGTGTACACCTACTGCAATTAGAGACATTTACTGATTCGTTGGTAAAGGCAAACATTCTACATTTAGAGCAGGTTAGCGAAATGTGCGAGTGCCGGCCTCTGTATGTGAGTGAATACCTTGTCTTCCAGTGCTTCTGTTCTGGAGAGCGAGACAGAAGAGAGTGGAGCTATGTTCTGTATGCTGGTCTTGTGGGATCATAGAGGAAGAGAGAGAGAGAGGGCGAGAGAGCATGGTGACTTATAGCAGCCCTGCAGACAATGCTTTCTGCAGCCCCAGTGCAGGCTAAAAGACAAATCGTTGCCTGTACACTTCACTGCCTGTCCTTGGAGTGCACTGACAGGGAAACCTGGCGAGAGTAGGCACTGTCACTATAGCATGATACCCCTCAGATTTACACACAGTTTCTGTCTCTCTCTCTCTCTCTCTCTTACACACACACACACACACACACACACACACACACACACACACCTATACAGCAGAGCATCTCACTGGATAAATCATGTCTGTGTCTGTCAGTGGTGCAGGCCAACCATTTAGCTGCATATGAATACATAAAAACCATACCAAAAACTTAAGGAATCACTCAGAACACTAACAACATTTAGGTAAAATTCTTTATGTCAAGTAATTTAAAGCTGCAACAGGCAAGAAGGTCAGCAGCAGTGGTCCATGATGATGGGGAGTTTGCAGCCCCACTTCAGCTGCAGATGGTTACAATTTCCAGAGTGAGATGGGTGCTGCCGAAGTGCTGATTTCCCTCCTACACAACTACAACCTTTGTTTTTCTCAGAGATGGTACAAAAGCACAGACGAGCTTTTAACACGTTATCAATAAATAGCTCCACATGTAGCATTATGCTATCACACGGCATCTTATGTGTGCTGCCTCCAACCTTAATCAAGTGTCTTGCCACTTTTTCTGTATCTTCACACCTGTCTGTTTCTTTCCACTTTTCTTCCCCGTGTTCCAGAGTACTCAGTGTGAGGCAGCTTCTTAATTCTGCTCTCTACTTTGCACTGCTGACATGTTTCCGTGTTGCGATGTGGCAAAGCAGGTGTTAAATAACTGAACAGTCAATAGACCTCAAGAAAAACAAAAAAATTGTAATGTCTGTTGACTTGCCTTAAGCTCTGTATTGAGTTCCTACTTGTAGCCAGGACAGGCCCGAATAATTCAGTGCTGGTGTTTATTTCTGTATTTAATATTTAGAAATGATTTGTTTTCAAGCCACTAAACTGTAACATAAACTTTCACTCATTTTATCAGCAAAGTTATTCTTAGATCTCATTCGGGGGAAAAATATGTTTATTGGCTGGCCATTTAACTCTAGAGCTCCAAAAAAACGGCATTTCTTTGAAAAAGGAAATGCGAATGCTAATGTGGCTAACAAGTAATTGTAGTTTCTATTCCAATGATATTATGCAAACTGTCTGCTTAAATCGTCTCAAGCGGAAATGTGTTTTTGACACTATAATACATAGTTTTCAATACAATTGAAAAAGAAAAATACAGTAGCAGCCACCTAGATGCCTGAGGTTTGTACTCCTGACCATTATTGTTTAACACATAATTGGGACATTTAGACATTTTGAATGTTTTTTGAGGCAAATATGTGATGATTTAGGGCTGCAGTTTGCACAAATTGCACAAACTGGTGGGTATAAGTTTTCAATACTTCCATTACAAACTTTAGCAAACACCCGTTTCATTTTGATAGCCAAAGACAACAATAATTCCGACCTCCGTAGATGATAGCGAGATGTTTTTAAGAAACTCTTCCTAGATATATAAATGTGTGTATAGAATATTATTTAGTGGTTCTGAAGGGTAACTAAACCCAGGTATGGTGTCCCTCTGTATGGGGAGGCAGCTTACAAGCTGGGCCATGTTAACAGTGTGGGCAGAGCAGATATGGGGCAGGTAGAACTGGAGCACTTTGCTTCTAACAGCCTGAAGCAGAAGAAAGATCTCCCTCTGCTCTCTTTAGCAAGCATTTATCATTTCAAACCAGCTAATGAAGCTGTACTCTCTGAGCCAGCACGTCCTGATATGTGTCTCTGTGTGTGTCTGTGTGAGCATCAGTGTGTGTGTGTGTGTAGTGTTTTCTGCTCTGGTGAGCTTTGGTTGAGCTACTGTTGACTCAGTGCCGTGCCTCTCGCTTCTTTCTACCATCCAGTATATGCAGTAAGAGAGCCAAAGAGGAAACTGCGCATTTGTAAAGCCATTTTCCAGATCGAGGCTAATCCTTTGCATCTGTTCTGCCCATATTACTAAGACCTACTTGTTGGAGCTTCTGCTCTCACTTTCTATTAATGTGCTTTTTTAAGTCCTTTGGGTAAATACATGGGCGAATAGTGTTGCATAGAAGACCTCTTAATCCAGGGCGAATGACATTGCTTTCAGGGATTTGGCCCTTGCCGGTGTCAAATTTACAGAGGAACTGGAGCTTGACCACATTCAGTGGGCTTTGCTGAGGTCTCGGAGTGCTGTTGGCATCTTCAAAAAATGTTTTGCAACTTCTTCTGTACTTAGAACGGCAAGCCTGAGTAATCCGAATACTCAATTTGTTTAGTTATTTATTATTTTGATATTTGCTTCTTTATTTAGTATTTGGAAGCTTAGTCATTTTTCCATTCATAAAAACTGTACCCTAATCTTCGACACGTTTCAAAGCTATCATTGCCTGTGGGGAATATTAAAAATATACAAATGTTAAGTTGGTTTAGTGCAGTGCATCATAAATTCATGCTAGGCATTCTTGACACCTCAGAGTGCCTAACAAACTGTACTAGAGGCCTAAGAAATCAAATGTGTAGCAGTTGTTTAAATGATCTGACAATAAGAAAAATGCTCCGTAAGGGTATAAAGATGCATTCAGACTGCGACTTGATTCATGATACTTGTCTCAAATTTCAAGATATTCATGATATTTTGAATACAATTTGAATGAAGCAAATGGATGACTGTATTCAGCTGTAGTATAATCTATTGAGGCTGGAGCTGGGCTGCAGGTGTGTGTGAATGGACATAGACATCCTGCAGTGTGTTGTTAATTGGCACTGTTTGCTTGCAAATACTGGTGTTCCAACAATGGAGTTGTGAAAGAATGTACATTCTCTGAAATGTATTATTACTGGTGCTGGCCAAGAACTCTTATTAAAATCAGGATCTCAGTACACAATGCGATTCCATTCAAGGCCAGTGTTGATACTGCAAACTGGTAGTTGGGCTGCAAAGATCAAATCAGTATCACTATGGTAACATAACCAGCATTTTTATTTATCCCAGCATACCTAAATGAAGTGCATTTTGGATGAAGAATAACTGTGAAGCTTCTGTATCCATATGGACACTAATTTGTGCTGTTGATAATTTATGTTCAGCAATTCAGAGCATGCAACAGACTAAGGTTATACTACTACCAAGAAACAAACATTCTTATAAATGACTCTTAATTATAAACAAAAAGAAAGATTATTAAATTATGTTAAATAAAAACTCAGTGTTCGCACAAATACAACCGAAACATCATCCATATGTTCATAATTTTCCACTTCAGCACCTTGTGCATCCTGTAAAGCTATCAGTTTCACTGTAGTTGCTCTGTTTGTTTCTTTTTGGCTTGTTTTACAAATAGGATTTTTGCTATTATTTTAATTATTTACTTAATATTTTGAAATTATTTTATTTAAATATTTATAGCTTATAGAGTTGCTTGTATGTTTTTAAACCCTTTTATGTGGATAAATATAATTATATTACAATACAAAGTTTTAGATGTAAGGATTTCAGATCCAAATAACAATCAAAATCTCATGATTCCCATTTATCAAGTATCATGGAGCTCACAATGTGATGTTTCTAAATCATGATATCTTAAAGCATTTTCAAGTGAAGCCAAGTCTAGTAGGTTTTATTGTCATTTCAACCACACACACAGTATACAGTGCATTTTATTACCCTCAATTTTTTGATAAGAGGCTGATATACCATAGAGACATGACAAATTTGACCAGTCCTCTCAAATAAATACAGCGATACTTATCCGAGTTCTACTAGGCTCTGGTGACAAGGGTGTGAGGGTCACATTCTCTGCTGTGGAAGTAGTCTGCTGCAGACTTAGCTTGCCTATGACTGAACTCAACTTTGTCACCTTTCCTGCTGCTTTCCATATTAAAAATAAACAAACTGTAATGCTATTTCTAATTCTTTATAGCCTTAGTGGCTAGAAATAAGTGATTATAGACAAAAGTGAATTAAGTAAAAATGCTGTTTGGGCCAGCCCTACTACTCGCACAGCAAACCAAGTTTGAAATGACCTGTTCTGATAGATAAAGAGTAGTTTCTCTGTGCAGTGACATGCTACCTGCAAGACACGTGCAATCTTTGGTCTTACATCAGTCTGCAGTAGAAAATGCATCTTGAGAACACCCGAGGTCACAAGCTCAGTACTGACAGTAATTACAGTGCTTTTTGACTCAACAGTCTTAAACCCTATGCAGATTTTTTCACCGGGCTAAGAAAACAACTGCTGCATATGTTCATGTCTCAAACTGTTTCAACTTGTGCACATACGCAAAAGCAGCTCCCTGCTGTAAGTACAGGTAAGGAGACTGGATTATGCATAAGAAGACTAGGTCACTCTAAGATTATCACCCTCCTGCACCAATGTCTCTTTAGAAGCAGCAAACCAAGCCAGTATCTCCAGATGAAGGATCGTCTGATGAAGCCCCTCGCCCCCAAGATAAAAGGCCTTTTTTGTCATATAGAGTGTAAATGTTGAAGATAGTCGGGCACTGTGTTGTATACAAGTAGTAGTGTATCTGTCTCTTGTCCAGAGATTTATTTTGTCCAGACTAATGTGCACCCAGATGTCTGCAGCTCCATTCATTCATCCACCCACATATCTGTCTGTTGCGTAGGCAAAACACAATTGATTATGCAGTTTGAGGTTTTAATCAAGTCTGGCAATGGACGCTGTGTGTGCTGTATGTGGATAAAATCCAACAATGTGTTTGGTTTTTGATATGATATCCATGGTGAAATAATCCTGAATGGCTCAAGGCTTTATTTCAAGCCTTGCTGAATGTGTCCAGAGGCAAAATCCGGCTCCCTCTCTGGCCTGTAATATAATGAGGTAGCCAAAGTGATGTGTGCAGTGCATGTATCTATCAGGATAATCAGTGTTTTGATTTAATCCTTGACAGTGACAGACAGGTCTTCTCTCAGTCATTTGAGAGGCCCAGTGCTGTCATGCTCTAACAGACATAGACCAGTCAGTGCCAACCTTTACCGATATGATAATGGAGTGTCGTGAAACTATACAGTACGTTGTCTGTTTTCTTCATGGAATAAATAATACAAAGATATTGTGATGTTTGAGGAAGTTCAGTGCCATGCAAAAGTATTTAACCAGCTTAAAAGTAGAATGCTCTATACTGATATGAGTTCTTGCGCCGTCATAGTTTATTTTAAAAGACTGACCTTTAAAATTAATTAATTCTAAATGCTGTTTTTATAAGAAAATATTCTTGGAAAATCGCTGTTTGAATAAGCATTCAACTTCATTCTTAGAAGCTCCAAGATTAAACAAATTGCTCTAGTTGCTTTGAAATTCATCTCTACTGGATTTTATCATCAAAAGGCTCACTATTTCTGGATAAACTGCCCTCCTGCACCATTGGTCAGATGGTGAACCTGAAGGAAAGCAGTGGGTTAAGATCAAAGACCGTTCTAAAGAAATTGGAGGTAAAATTATAGACAGGTACAAGGTTGGAAAAGGCAACAAAATAATAATAATAATAGCAAGCATTTGAATGGATCAGTTTTGAGGATATGGAGGCATTCCGTATTCAACGGCGAATATCAACAGTGAATATCAAGAGTTCTGTATGCAGCTGCCTTCTATGGAAACGTGGCTAGAAAAAAGCTATTATTGAAGAAACACTACATCAAAGCACATCTGGTGTTTGCCAGAAAGCATCAGAGTGATATAGCTCGAATGTCGGATAAGGGTTTATGGTCAAATTAGTAAATGTGAAAATGCAGCTTTCTGAACGGAATTCAGTATGCTATCTGTGACGCAAGCTTGACACTACCTAACACTTCCTCAACAAGCTATTCCAGCAATGAAGAATGGGGGAGGCCAACTCTTTTATGGGGATTTTTTTTTCTCAGAGAAGACTAAGCGTCTTGTCGAAATAGAATGACCGATGGATAGTGTGGCTCTATTTGATAACTGGTCCACAAGCATCATCTGACCAACCGGAACAAGCTGGAGCAAATCAGAAAGAATGGGTGAAAAACACTCCCAAACAGTGTGCAAAGCTAGTAGAAACACCCAAACAGACTAAAGGCTTTTTTTTCTTTGAATCGCAATATAGTGTGTTTACTGCCACAGTCTTTTCTGAAATGTGGTTAAACAGTTAAAGGCTCTCTTCTGAACATATGTATGACAGTGGCACAGTTTTAATATCCTGGTATACATTGGTGTTGTTATTACCAGATAACTTTTGTGCATAATAGACAGTGGGACACTGACTGGTTCTGTAAGAATCAGGATCACTGCCTCACAAAACAGGCACCCTCAGTAAGTCATTGTAGAAATCACCATTCAGATTGCCCCCATACTGCAGCCCTGCCTTTTCAGTGTATTCAGAATGCAGTGGAATATGGGTTCATTGAAGAACCACTATGAATCTGACTTCCCTGAATCCTAGCCACTTTTGTGGTACGAAACCTCACTACACTGATATCTATTTTATAGGGATGCTTTATGTTACCATACAGATAAAATATTAGAGTCGTATATTTCTCATAGTGTTATACAGATTAAAAAAAACAAAAACATGAGGACCATTAGCGCTGCAAAGAAAGCTGTGTCTTTTTACTATGGAGAGCTATCCGTTTTCTCAATGACATTTTCCCTCAAAAGTGCTTAACACTTTAACTTTAAATCAAAAGCAGTAGCACGGTGAGATCACAGCTCAAACCTTCTCCACGTTACTCTCCTCGCTCTGAAACTGACACTTCACCTTCACCTCCCCAAATAAGTCATCATGGGCATGTCATGTGTGTTCCCCTGTGTACGATCCTGCCCTTCCTGCTATCAGTGTCGGTCTGCAGTACGCTATGTCTCTGAAAGACCAGCTGAAAAGGAGAAGTCACACTGCTTTTGATTTTTTGCCCCCCCCCTTGTCACTACCACCATCACCCCCATCTTGCTGGCATCGCTTCAGCTGCGACACATAAAAGCTCTTATCAAATATTGTTCGCGCTCAGCCAAGCGTGGCCTCCCGATTTTGACCTGTCGTTGTCCGGGGCAAGAGGTGCCATCTAAGCGGCCTCAGTCTGCCTGGCTGGTAGAGGAAGTGGGAGGGCGCGAAGACCTCTCTGGGCCATCCGCAGTCACGGCCTGACTGGTTGAGAAGCAGGTTGTGGTTCGCAAGTGGAATGTTTAAGCGGCTGTTTGCTCTTTCTGCCTCCCAGAGAAGCTCTTTAAAGGCCCTTGCTGTCACAGTGCGGAAGAGCAAGACTGATGTTTTTACTTAGATGCTGCCTAGCTCTGAATGCTGCCCAGTGGTTTTCTGCTATAGTGGTGCTAGCTGTGCACTTTTCATTTCGTATTGTTTCAGAATTGGAGATCCAATCTACGATCAGATTGCACGACTTGTTTACAGTGATACTAATCACAAAAAAATCTGATCCTAGCTAAGCACACCTGCTTCCAGTTGCTATATCAGTGTAACTCTTTGTTGGTTTTCAGCCAAATGTGACGGGCTCGCTAGGTGCGCAAAGGCCGGACACCAGGCCTCTTAATCCCTGCAGACAGCAGACGTTGTAGCTATTGTGTAACAAACTGATCTGAAACTGCTTTCTTCAGCTGTTTCGTGATAACTGGAGACTGGAGTCTTTTGTGCACATTAATTATCTTTAAAGTAAATATGACAGTGCCTGCAGAGGATGCTGTGGGGTGTGGGAAAATGAACTCTGCTTGCATGCAGTGCTTTGTTCTGCTCTATGGGAGCATTGCAAACAGCCACCACATAACAGGCTAATAGTAATTCAGCTTGCAACCCCCCAAAGCATATTGATTTCCACCATGGGAGGGGGAAATGCGTAACGATCAAAAATGTTGATGCTCTTTAATCGTGTTACGGAAACAGACGTTTAGTAGACATGGCCATAGTACACTTTATATAAGAGGCGCCCTGCCATCTGAATTTGTGTGTGTGTGTGTGTGTGTGTGTGTGTGCGTGGGTGTGTGTATGTGAGTGTGTGTGTGTGTGTGTGTTTATGGTGGCTGTTGATTTAACACCTCATGAATAGGCTCCATAGGAAATGCATTATATTCATAAACATCATATTCACAGAGAGCAAGACAATGAAAATGTCCAAAGTGACTCAGCAATTGTACAGGAGCATGGCATTTGTTGTCAAGTGAAATATCAAAGTGGAACAACACATGATCAATCAGAGTCACAGTCAAAGAACAGGCCGGCTCTTAAAAAAAACAAAACGAAAAACTACAAACAAGATGAGCAGGCCCTCTGGCTTGGTGGCTGCAGTATCTCAAAGCCTCTGTGTTTGCCCATCAAATCTTATTCACTTCATTTGTCACTATAGCTGCCTTGGTTCCTGTATGTACACACTCTGGTTCTTACACAGAGGAGAGAGTTGTCAACTCCAAACACTTAAACAAACCTGAATGGATTGAGCTGCAGGGCTCGTATCAGTATCTTCCTTCATTCTTTCGGTTTCTCCTCCTGTGAGGATTTTCTCTCATTGGTCCCACAGAGTAGCTATAGAAACAAAGTCCCTCCTGTAGGTTATTATTCTAGCCCACCACTCACAGGCCCAGAGCAATCACAGAAATCAGCCCACAGCCTTCA
Organism: Bryconaethiops microstoma; assembly: GCA_037577275.1. Classification (NCBI taxonomy): domain Eukaryota; kingdom Metazoa; phylum Chordata; class Actinopteri; order Characiformes; family Alestidae; genus Bryconaethiops; species Bryconaethiops microstoma. Next base: position 15,589,369 of record JBBJLS010000016.1, on the reverse strand, counting down.
CTGAACTAGCTAGTACCCCCTTTACCCACCTCCCCCAAACACATCTCTCAGCATGTACCTGTTATGCGCACAAGACTACATGATCTCAAGCTTTCTGCATTGCACACACACATACACACACACACTTATACATTTACCTATATATATA
>JBBJLS010000016.1:15574110-15589121 GCA_037577275.1 Bryconaethiops microstoma | reverse complement strand
CACACATACATATGTACATACACACACTTACACATAAATGAATGTATTTCAATCATCTCTGGGCCGTGAGAGCAATTCACATAACGGAAAATTTAATTCTGGAATCCAAATGCCTTTAAATTACACATTAAAAATGTATGATGATTGGCTTTGCGCATTTTGCTGTTGTTGTTGTTGTTATGAAATGAACCATGCCTGTCTTTTTTATGATAATTGGATCTCAAGCACTAGCAAAACTGGCTTTGTCTCTCTGTTCAAAAACACCATTTTATCAAAGTGATGGGGGTTCCACACAAGCAATTTGTCGATTTCTTTAGTTCTTGCATAACATCAGCCAGATGCACTTTTTTTCCATTTTTCTATGTTTTTGCTCAACAGGGACTTTAGCTATGGACTTTCTTTTGCAGTTCTGAATTTGCTGTATGTTTAACATGTCAGTGTGATGGTTCCTTTTGCACGGAACTATATGTGATTTATTTATGTGTCTATGTTTGTGGGTTGGAGATTCTTTGTAGTCTGAGATAGTAAAATGGATGTTAAGATTTATGGTGGATAATTTTGGCTGTATTGTATATGCTTGTCTTCTCTTCTCATGTCTGTCTCTCTCTCTCGCTCTCTTCCTTTTCACAGAGGATGAGCTGTAGCTACCTCCTGTGCACCATCCTGCTCTTTGTTGCTGTTTTACTGGCTGTCACAGTAACCGGTACCATTCTCCTGATGAACCACTATCAGGCTCCCTCTGGTCCCGATGCCCCACCACTCATCAGCACCAATCAGGATGAGGGCAATGCGCTAGTCACGGTGGAAAGGGGTGATGGCTCGCGTATAAATATCTTCATTGACCCCAACTGCCCCGACTACAATAACAACTTCTTGCGGCTCGAGGGAGTGCAGACATCGCTGCTTCACTCGCTTACCGACCACGACACAGATCTTAAGTCAGTGAAAGGGCAGGACCGGGCACTGCTAGTCAAACTGGCTGAGGAGGTGGCCAAGCTATCGGCCCACGCCAGCCAGCTGAAGATGGAGTACAATGCGCTGAGGCAGGGCCAGGGAAGCATTGGACAAGAGATCAACACGCTCCAATCGGAACAAGGCAGGCTCATCCAGGTGAGAGCTTCTCACCCATTTATTGCTCTGGTGGCAGGAGATGGACCAGAACCTGAAGTGCACCCACACACTTTGGCCTGACATCTTTGTCTTTTATGTTAGTGACATAACATAAATGCACCAGTCACAATTATCATACTTAGATCATTTAACCTTAAATGTCCGCCAGCAGAACAACTCTGAGCATTTAACACCGATACTTGCAAAAGTGTGCATAAGTGATTTAATCATGAACGAATGCTGCATTCTGCATTTACAAAGAGGGCAGTTATGGACTCTTCTTCTGTATGATGACTTTGCAATGCCCTGTTGCATAGTGTAGGGCAGGTGATCTCAACCGGAGCTTCAGGCAGTCCCTGACCTCCCCTACCTCTATATGTTTTTGAGTGAACTGCCTAGGGGTGTCTGAGGACTGGTTTGAGAATTGCTTGAGTGAATTTTTAATGCAAACAAAGCAAATGCCAAGTGTCCTTACACACTGGATAGAGGTGGGCGATACATCGATTTTATCCATAAATTCAAATTTACAGTTCAGGACGATGTGTTTTTTATAAAAATCGATTTTATTATTTTACACGTGAGCGCCAAAAGCGGAACTAATGCAACTCACCGTTCTACACGGGTAAATTAGCGCTGTTTGTGCCCAAGAAAGGTCTTGCTACATCTGTAATATGGAATTGGTTCGGTTTTGTGCCATCGGACACAGACCAAACAAGTCCTGTGTCCAGCAGCTTAAGCACTGCAGCCACTTAGCGTCCTCTGGACTGTAGACTCCCTGCAGTGCTAGCGTTAGCCATGTTAGCTAGTGGTACCGTTTCAGATGCCGTTCAGTGCACCGGTACCGCTACTGTACTTTAACACCGACTTGCAGATTGTGCAGGTCACCGTGCTGTTTGTGTGTCTAGAGTGAAGTATTTTCACACATGTACTGTGTGTCTGTATTCCCCTCTACGCGCCAACGGTACCGCCCTTTTTATGAAGACACTATAGTAATTGGTTAAGTCAAGGAACGCGTGTCAGCATCAGCCAGTCAGAGGCAGAGATTGTGTACACAAGCATGCACACAGAGAGGAAAAAAACACAACTTTTTGTTATCGCCTTCCACCATGCCCCATTCTTATCATATGGCACTAAGGCATTAGCAGAAAAGTCGACTTCAGAGGCACAACTCGATGCCCCCTGAGAGAAGTCGACTAGTCGACTTTTCTGTTAACGCCTTAGTGCCATATGTTAAGAATGGGACATGGTGGAAGGCGATGACAAACGCTGTCGCGATGTATATTGCAAAATATATGGTGCCCATACATACCGTGTAAAAGCCAGGATTCATTAACATGCTAAAAGTTTTAGACCCGAAGTTTGTGTCAGATTGCACTTCAACCCTAAAGGAAAAAAAGACAAAATAAAGTTAAAACTGGTTTTGAACCATTATTTGTCATCTGTAGTTTGATTTTGAGGAGGGGAAGGGAAAATCGATTAAAATCTAATATCGGATTTATTGTGAAAAATTCTGAGATTTTATTTTTAGGCCATATCGCCCAGCTCTAACACTGGATTAAGTTGCAGCCTTATTTTTTGGGGGGACCAAAAGTAGAGCTGCAAATATGTGAAAAGCTCATGGTGAAGATCTACAAGACATATGTGTAGTTTTAGGTGTGTACCTCAATGTTTCAATGAAAGTATTTATTTGTTTGTTTTTTTGTTCCACTGATACTAACATGACAATAATATTTTGTGTTATCACTTACTATTTTGGCTTAGTCTCACAGCAGGTTAATTGTCATTGTGCTGCATGTGTTCAGAACCAGCAGCTCTTTTCTCACTCAATGTGCAATAAGTGTCTGGAGAATTGTCAGGAAGCAGAGCTCCCTTACAAGAGCATTGTCCTAATATGTGTGAGGAACACTTAATTATCACTGTAGAACAGCCTGGGGCTCAGTTAACTAAGAGGCATAAGGCTGTTTTTGAAGGCCCTACTGATGCCTTTTTAACAGGTTTTAGGTAGCACTTGGAAATGAATAAAAGCTCATTTCAGAGCTTGTACACAATTTGACAAGGTAGTACTGCTGCAGCAGCAATTTTTTTTTGCTTATGTCAGCCTGCTCTTATTTAACCCTAAATTAACATACAGCATTAATCTGGAGGTCTTCTACACCATTGTATAAGTGTAGAAATGTTTAATTAACATGTTAACATACAATTTTGTCAGTCAGAAAATCCTGAAGCAATAAACTTCAGCAACAGTTACAGGCTTTAATGCTTTTTCTAGTTGAATCAGTGTCTTGGAGCATGCATGACACTTGAACTGTGCAGTGCTGTGATCCTCCACATATGAAGATTGATTTTAACTTAATTCTGTTTGTATTGCCAAAACTGGCAATTTGACTGTGCAGGGTGATGATTTGGAGAGCTCAGATTTAACCTGTAATAGTGTTATATCAGCCCTGGCCAGAGACAGTCAGCAGTCTGGGAGACAGATGGAACCAGCAGCTCCCAAATTTAGATCAGTGTTTTATGAATTTGGCTAGTGCACTAGGATCATGCTTTCATTAGATTTCCTCAGCCTGGCATTAAACACAAGGCTCTATCAGTGATGCGCAGGGGCTATCTCCCATAAACCTTTGTTGTGTTTCTGGATATTATTTGTCAAAGCCTCTTAGATAAGCTTCATAATATGGTGTAGTTCCTGGCTTGATGGGTATAAAAGATTTATTATTTAAAGTTTTTCTACTTGACCACATTTTTAGCAACTATGTGACGAAATAAAAGCCTGTGGGCTTTGCGATGGAACCTGTTCCTTAATGAAAAGTGCATGCTTTGCTTATGTACTATCATCTGTTTTTATTGCATTTTTACTGTACAAAGTTAAATCTAAATTTAATGGCATCTTATTGCAAATATAGCAGGCGTTTCCCTCGTCACATTCCAGTGAAGCTAATCTGGCAGGGAAACGCGGAACACATTTCTTATAACTCTCAAGTTTACAACTACACAGCACTGCCACTCTCGTCAACTTGTCTGAAGATGAAGGCTCAGATCCAGACTGGTACCAAGCAGATATGAAGGCTAGAATGTGGCCGAATGGCGTGGAAGGACAGGGAACCCTCCTGTTCTTTCAGTGACATTTTCCCAGTTGCTTTCTCTTGATAAGAAAAGATAAGCCATCATTAGTCTCAAAAGTGGGAAGTTTGCATTGTCACAGCAGAAAGTAAACAGTACAAAAGGTAAGAGCAGTGAAAATGAAAAAAAAAACCAATGGAATAAAAACTATACAGTACAGTATGTAAGTACATTATACAACCAATCTAGAAACATAATAATGGGCATGTGTATTAGTAAATATATATGTATATACAGTAATCCCCTGCTTATACGCGGTTCAGCAGTCGCGTCTTCAGTCTCTTGCGAAGTTTTTCTGAGAACCCAACTAATAATTTTTGGCAGAAACCCCCGCACATGCGTGGAAGAGGCAGATATTCTCCGCATTTTTTTGCTCATAAGACGTCTGGGCCTTTTCTGCCACGCCCCTCGTACTCGTGCTAGTTGTTTATGTTTGCACGCTGTGGTTAGCAAGGCAAACAGACACCTGAATGGAATGAGCCCCCGCTGTTTAGCGCCGCGCCCAGACATAAACAACCAGCACGAGGACACAGGAGGTCACAGTCAGCTGTACTCAGAGGCGGAAGATTTGAAAGTAGCCAATCCGAGAATGTTATTCAGTTCTCCTTGCTGCTGATTGGCTGCTGCCCTGTGACATCTGTGTCAGCTGCAGACCAGAATTTCCCTTGTGGAGCTTCTCAAGTGTTCTCGTATTTTTCGTTTTTTTTCTTCTTAAAGCCCGGTATTTTTATTACTGTAAATTAAATGATTTACGGGTTTACCTATACGGGTTTACCTTTACATTTTCTTTGAGGGTAATGTATTAAGCTGAGTTTAAAATGAAATTAAAGTGTTTTGGGTGTCAGGGCTGGGGACAGTAACGCTGCTTTTTTCTGTTTTCGGTTTTGAGGTTTTTTTGGGAACTTTTATTATGAAGGGTAATAGGTTTGGATTAGCAGGTTCAGCTGTGTTTAGTTTGTGTTATAAGTTTCAGCTGGGTGGTGTTAGTGTTTCTGTTTGTGATTGGTTTTTGGGGTTTTGGTTTGAGTATTTAGTTTGTGTGTGACCGACCTGCGTGGTCGATCAACCATCACTTTTGCGTTTGGTTACTCCTGTCTCCATTGTTATCAATCTATAGTTCTTGAGTCTGGCTCTCATGCTAGTTTTGGTTTAAAATAAAAGATGAAGCACTTCGATTATCATTGTTGTAAGTGTGCTTGCCTGGCGTGTCTGGAGAATGCTGGAAGACGTGACATTGGGAGCATATTTGGGGCATAATTAGGATTTACGCTATAAATATAGGCATTTTTTAACCACCTCACAACATCGTGGTTTTTCACTATACACGGGTGCTCTTGGAGCTTATCGTGGGGGTTTACTCTATATGTATAAGTAAACTTAGCTAAGTATATGTATGTACACACTGAGTATATGTATGTATGTGTATATATATGTATGTACAGAGTAGATATATAAATATATGTAAGACGACTGTGGAGATATATATATATATATATATTCATTCACACACACAGGTACACAGTGGAGTGACAGGCATTGACAAAAACAGTAAAAATGCACTAGAAAAATTGCACATTATAAATCGCACATTTATAAATTGCACATTTCACACAGTAATAATATTCCACCCCAAAAATTCCACATGTTGCATCAGAAAATTGCACTCAAAGAAATGTTGCACATAAGAGAAACCACCATGGTGTACTGGATGTGTGTGTTTGTTTGTCTGTGTGTGTGGTCATCTGCAAGGTCTTTGTTGTAGAGTCTGACAGAGTCTGAGCCTCACTCAATACCAGTTCCCATCTCTGCACTGTACTGCTTTCCCTGGTTCAGCCATTCAGGCTCTAAAAAATAGCAGGCTTGGTCACATTTCCATAAAATAAGCGGAATAAAACTCTAATACCTCATGTATTTTTGTCCTTTCTTAACCAGTGAGGGACTCTTCCTAAATAGAGGGAAATTGCTGAGGTGCTGAGTTGGTTTGTCCCCTGGGCATCTTTTAAGTGAAAGGGTCAAGATTTCTTTTGTGGATCTCTCTGCACCAGGCTACTCTGCAAAAGCACTGGGCCAATAAAGAAGCAGCCCACATCGGCTATGCATAAACCAGTATAAACAGTTCCTCTTTTGTTCGGTAACCTTAATTCTGCTCTAGTTGAATGTGTTTGCCCATTTGCAATTGTAAGAGAGCTGCTATACAGCACCTAAGTGATGTGCCAGCATCTTCTACATAAAGTAGAGGTACACTGACAGAAGATTCAGTAAAAATAACAGAATTTAACTTTAATGCCTAATCGATATGATTCACTGATTCTTGACAGTACTAACTACTAACATTCTCATTGAATTATCATATTGTAATGAATGAAAGTCACATTTGTCCAAAGTCCAAAGTTGATATTAGATGAACAGGTATGACAGAGGAAATCCAAAAACACAATCCTGTAACCAGGCAGAATCAGCACAGAGGAAAAGCAATAGACAGAATCCAAAAAAGAGCAACAATCAAAAACCATAATCAGGAGTGACCACAGGCAAGGCAAGAAGCAAAAGTCAAGGTGCAAAAAGGTCAAATCGCAAAAGGCAAAAGATAACAAGGAACACTCAGTATTCCAGGAAATTTGGCAACACTTCGCAAAATCTATTCTATTAACACAATCCATTCATGCATTAACTCAGTCCATACTGTATGCATTAAAGGAATAGTCTGGTGAAAAATCTAATTTACACAAGTCCCCCAGATGGCATTCTCCCCCGCTGTTAATCATTATTGCGGTATTGGTCAGTGTAATACTGATATCACAGAAGTCTGCAAATTTGCAAAAGAGCCTCTAATCAAGCACCGTGTTTTGTCAGAGTGACCAGTCACAGCTCCAGGTGAGTGTTACTGAGTGTTTTGATGAATCAAGGTATTCCTATAATCTGAGTAAAATCATTTTTGATCATTAACCATTAAATCACTGACTCACCATGGTGTTTTTAAGGGCCTGTGTTCTACATTTTCCTTCTGTTTCCCTTTTTCTATTATGCCTGTGTATCAAAAATATAATTCATAATTTGTCATGATTAATTCCTACATGACCGTTTTCCAACTTCTGTTTATCACGTGGAACAGGGGTGTCAGAAGGGGCTGTTGTGGCTGCTGGATTTCATCCAGACAATCAGGAGCACGCTTGATTCCACCTGGTCCCCATCTGCATGGATCAAGAGTGCTCATGCTTGTTTGGAAAGTAAACCTGCAGCCACACCAGCCCTTCGTGGATAAGATCTGGCACCCCGACTTAAAATTATACAGACTGTTTTGTTACTGTACCTTTAAGACTGATATATGTAAAGGATATTTTCTAATTTGCTTCCCTGCATTGCATCTTAATTAGAAGGCAGCAGAGGGCTGAAACACTCCATAGTGTTCACTTAGAGTTTCACCGGGAATGAGTGGGACTAACTATAAGCTGAATAAGGAGAAATATATTTTTATATGTCAGTTTTGTGACATCACAGAAACAGTGATTTGAAAACAGTGATTAGCTTTCTTGCAGTTTAGTTTCCATATATGGGCTGTATTAACAGAGCAGTAAACATACATTTTGAAACTTTAACAATATTTACATACAAGTCTTTTTTTAATTCCACAAAAGCGATGGATGGCCTATTTGTATATTGAAAGTAGGGCTGCAACTATCGGATATTTTTGGAATCGAAAATTCTGTTGATTTTTTTCAACGGTTAATCAAATAATCGGATAAATCATACTTTTGTGTTTTTAAACAACTATATCAATAATGTGTTATGCAACATGAAAGGCCTCTTACAATGGGCAAAGACTTTCCGAACCGCGTTGCTCCACAGGGCAAGCACTCAGCCACTTCAAACTCCACAGGCTGACAGGTCTCCAGGAGACCTCTCCAAGGAGACCAAGCATGAAGCTCTCCTCCCCGGGCAACCGGAGTAACGGGCACGCAAACTTCAGTGCTCCGTGGGGCGTTGTTCCATGGGGCAAGCACTCAGCCATACCAAGCTCCACAGGTTGATAGGTCTCCGTGAGACCTTTCCAGCGAGCCCTTCTAGCCCACGGGGATCTGGAGTTATTAGCCAAAAACCTCCCCAATTGTTCTCTACGGAGGGGGGAAAACCCAATTGCCCTGCTGTTGGGGCTTAACAGCCGGAGTCGGGGGCGAGCTATCTTCCCCTAAGGCACCCGGACTGGCTAGCAACACACCTAACTCTCGTCTCCTATACCCAGTTAAAGTCCGGATGCGCTCTTCTGACTCTGAAACCTTTTCCGTCAGATAAGTAACTAACGTACACTTCACAAAAGTAAACTTTACGCTAATGCTAGAGAGAGGGGGACTGAATTAAACATGCCAGACTCTGTGTAGAGAAGCTGCTCACCAAACTCCATACTGAACTTACCGTTTATCAGACCAGTCGCCTCTCGTCTGTGGCCTGATGACATTGTAGACCGATGGAAATAGTTTACTAATCTATCAAAACGGTAAGTTAACTCACTAGTAAGTTATAATTAGCTACTAAAACCGGAAGTAGCCTACAAACAAGAGTTTGTAGAGCAGGCTAAAACGCTGCGCAGCACCGGCGGCTACACTGCACTACTTTGTGCGCCTTACGCAGTGTAAAATGGTCCCACACTTTAGATATTTCTGCCGGGATTTTCATTTTCCCCCATTTCCATAGAGAGCAAAATAAACGCGCGTCAGTTACAACAGTCCTGTGTGAAACAATGAGACCAAAGCTGCACTGTAGTCTACAAAGCGGGAGTGATACGATAGCAGAGACATTTTAAATAGATGCACTTTGGTGACATAAATTAATTGAAGCCTCGATGCAGAGATTTTACCTTGAACATTTTTTGTAATTGAATTACTGGAGTTACTCGAATAATCGTTTCAGCCCTAATTGAAAGGCCTATAATGCAGCTCTAATATAAATTCATTCTATGTGGTTGTAAGCACTTAATTAGATAAACATTTCACAAATTATCACGTTTGTAAAGTAAGATCATTCATGATCTGTTCAGCTGAATTAAATGTTCAACTGTTACTGTTAATAGCAGTAAAATATCACTTCAATGTTTACAAAGCTTGTGTTCATGGCCAAAACCATCAGTACTTAAAGAACACTGACCGTCTACATGCCTCATATCATTCACCAAGAAAATGTCTTACATTGAGAAGTAACATACAGATCTTCTGAAAAGCTTTAATGAATTTGTAAGTAAAGATGCAACAGCTCAGGCGTATTCTATTACTTTGAACCACTGCAGGCTCAGAAATGTGAGAATTCCCCTTTGAAAATACAGGATGACTTCACTTTAAAATACAGAACTGAATTAATATACTTTAAAGGGACTTTTTAAGTAAGGCTGAATCTAAAAATAACCTTCTAGGTTATTTTTGCTTTTATTGCTTTTTATTGCACTGACTGGTAAGATGTTTGATTCAAGTGGAAAAGAAGTAGTTGTAGCTTTTCCCACTCCTACCCCATTTCAGGTCTTCCAGAGACTGGAAAAAACACAAGTAGGTCACCACGGCAGTTGTGGATCTGGCTGCAGATCTGAGGTGAAGAGGGGATTGGCGGAATAAGTTAAGGGAAGTAGTTCACACTCTGTTCTCTTAAGTTTGAGGGCATCTCAGGACAGTTCAATAGGTCTTGAAAGCCTTGCTTTGGCTAAGGACAGAATCAAGTCAAGATCAGTCCTGCAGGAGTACTTAACGTATCCTCTAGTTAATTATCAGAGTGGCCTCATTAGAATGAGCGCCAAGGGTAATTGCTTAGCAAGTCGGAGAGCATGCGTCCCGCTCATCGCCTGGTGATAAACCTTTGTCGCTTAGACAACTCTCTTTTGCCCTTTACTTTGGAGAAGTGGCTGCAATAAATAAAAGGGGGAAAAAAAGACTGTTGACTCATCTGTCAGACGAACGATGAAATTAATACACACTGGCACTTCCCCTGATCTCTTGGCAAAGCCACATCTGTCGTCCGGCAGAAATTACTGGCATGTTGTCACAAAATAAAAAATAGAGACAGTTTGTCTAAACTTTTTTTGACCTCAATAATTTTTTCCTATGCACAGAGATGCAGGCAATCACTACAGAATTGGACTGTTGATTCTGGAGGCCTGAAACGTAGAATATGCTCTCTGGAAATAGCAGTCCAAGCTACATCAGCCTCAGGCAGTCTGCACGATCAGCTCAAGGAGTATTTTGACAGCACTGAGACTAATTTTAATGGCAAAGTGCAAGCCAAGACACAGCATTAAACCAGCTTGACCATTTTCAATGTACTTCTCTCAACTTACATAAACTGGTTGTATTTTTAGACCACGTCAAACATGGCAGGGATTTTCTGAGATTTTCTTCAGAGACGCCGAAGGAAAACTCGACTGCCGTTTTTTATAATGACGTGCTTCAGTAGAGGTGTAATGTAGCGAATGTCTTCAAGCTCTCATTAGAGTGGGTGTGCATTAAGCTTGCATTGTCATGGCCTGAGGGATTTTAGTCCAATAATATGTAACAGAGCAAAACCAGAACACAGTGGGTTGCACTGAAGGGCTCACTCCGAAAATCCGAGATAAGAGCAGGAGTGCATTCTGCCCCCAGGGATGCCAGTTTGTGATATCATGAGAATTAAAATGTTGTTCTAACGAGGGAGACCTTCGTATTCAGGTCAGATGTTTGTAGAAATTGTGTCGTGTTAAAGTGACACATAGTTTTAATTCATATGATAATGAGGAAAAACATATATAACTGTAATTACTGGTATAACAACAGCGGACATTAAAGGAGAAAGTACACAGTAATAGAGTGTGGAAATCTTTTCATGTTTTCAGTCATTCGTGGCTTAATATTGAAAGTTTTGATTGTGTGGTATGGAGTGTTTTCTATTCCATTTGCACCAATGCTGTTGTGTTCATTAATTTTTCCGTCTCCAGTGAGTATTGGCCTTGTTTTTTTTAAGTGAAAGCTATGTTCCAGACTCAGATGCCCACTACGTTAGAGAGATTATTGATGATGTGGGAGGCTTCGGGAAAAGCAGCTTTGAATGCGTCTCTGATTAATGGATGCACCTTCAACCAGCAAGTGAACTTATTTTAAACAATGTTTAGCGCCGCAACAGCAGCTATCAGCATCGTAGCTGATAGTAAGTTTTCAGAGCAGGCTGGGCAGCGCAGATATAAAGGCCTGCTTTATCTACCAGCAAAGGAACCAAAAGAGCGGTGCGACCTGAATTATAAGTGAAAGACAACTCTGTTTTCTCCATGCTGCACTTATAGACCGGACCAGGAATTGCAATAGAAAGGCATGCTGGCTGCCAGGGGAATCAGTTTCCTAACAAGAGTGCATGGTAATCACTCACATAGAGGTGTATTGTTAGTCGAAAGCTTCTATTGTTGTAGCCTACTGGTTACTGAGACTTTTAACTGGGGGTTTAAGGCATGACTACATGCAGCACAGTTGTTCTACATATCACTTTTATTCTACAGAGATATGTAGAACTTCTGCCTTCTCTAACAAGTCAGTCCCTGGACACAAGTAAAATGAATGGGCTTTGAAGTTTTTGTTTTTTATATTTTCTCTCTTCAGGTTTCCTTTCTAAATCATTCTTTCTAGTTTAATTCTACATTTTTTCGTCTCCTTGTGATCCAGATTTCCCTGCTTATGAACAACTGCAGGCCAGGTCAATAATGAAGCACTTTATTTTAGTCATTTATCCAAAAAGCCCTCAAATTCCTCTGATCTTTTCTGACCTGCCACTAACACAAAATCACTGTACAGCTCAACACACTTGGAGGAGAAAGGAGGAGAACTGCCAATTCTGTTACATCAGCAAACAGATGTTAAGGTTATACTCTCTTGGACTCCTGGCCATAAATGTGCTGTGACATTACGGGGGCTCAAAGTCCCAATAACAGCTCCAGTGTTTAGACGGTTGTGCTACTCGTGAGTGCTGCGTTACCTTAAGGTGGTGTTTGTGGAGCAACAGGTTACGTCAGTGTAAGGAAAGCATCCACAGGTGACACTGTCTCTCCTTTTGTGACCGTCACGTGTTTTCCTTTTTTCCCTGCTGGTGGGCTAACCTTCTCATGAATGACAGGTAAGCATGGTTGCTGTGGCAACGTGCGAGGAGAGGGCGTATGAGATGAATCCGTGCTGAGGGCAGAGTGTGTTAATGTCCCCACTGTCCGCTCAAGAGGTGACCAGCACGTCAGCCGCCATCATCGTCAACCTCACCAACGCCCACACACACTTAGTTTAAAACTGTGCTGCACGACCACAGCATGAGCACATGCTCCAACTCCACACACACACACACACACACACACTAAGTTCCTCAAAGAACTGCATGTTTGTTCATACCACCCTAGAGGGCTTTGCGCCTTTTTAATGTGTCGTGGGGAAACAGCAGAGCTTTCAGAGATAATTTTTGTTAATTGGTGACTGGGATTTATGTAGACCCTGCTGAAGTCTACGCACGACGCCTGATGTCTAAAACATGAGGACCTACCCTAAATAGTAAGGCCGAAGTGTAGGCATCATCACTCAGAGTCAGCGTTTACTGTTACATCAGCAGTAGACAGGCCTTAGCAGCTTTGCTGAGACAGACACAAAAAAACTTGGCTGCAAAAACCAAAAGGCCTCTATCCCGCTGTCACCTCTCACTGTGCCGAAGCACAGACTGTCAGACGTAGTGTAATCTTACTTGCTTAAAAGAAATGTGAGAAATGGCTGAGCACTCGTATTTGCATAACGCTAAATAGCCAGTTAGCATAACGCAAATAAGAAGGCCTGACTCGTCAGCCATGTGAGTATTTTTACATTTATTTATTTTGCTTGTTTTAATGCCAGTAATGCACTGGTAAAGTGTCGAGAGCATGCTGGTTCTGCTTGTGACAGGCTGCAAGTGGGAAACATTTAATATTATGTAAATATACTGTACTGCATTCAAAACACAGTACACATTGTGAACATAATCTGGTGTATTTACAGTAGCACTGGACATGTTTTACAGAAAGTTTAAAATGATAGTAAACAAGACACCTGCGGTAAATTACACAGGTAACTGTTAAGGATGCTTCCTAGAATTCATAGCAAAATCTCTCTCTCTCCCTCTGTCTCTCTCTCTCTCTGTCTCTATCTCTCTTTTTTTCTCGTACTTACTCTTGTTCCAGCTGTTGTCTGAGAGCCAGATCAACATGGTGAAGGTTGTAAACTCGGTGAGCGATGCGCTCAACTCCATGCAGAAGGAAACTGGCAACACGAAAGGGCGTCTAAAGGCAGATCTCCAGAGGGCTCCAGTCCGCAGCATCCGGCCCAAGGGCTGTGCCAATGGAGAGGGTAAATAAGCTCCTCGTTATCCCGCCATATCCAACTGGCCAGCCAGCCGTAATGAGCCCTATAGTGGATTTTGTCTTTCTGTAGACTATTCTTTCATTGGCCTCTCTCTGCGGGCTCTTCAAATCAGTGGCAGAGGCACGCAGAGATGCCACTTCTTAGACTGCATGTGCAAGATGACACATGTCAAGCCTGCTGTATTTAAAAATGCCTCTTTTTCTCTCACCTCGGATGCACTGCTTAGGAGGGAAGTGCAGTGAGGAGCTCTTAATGTGGCTGATGATGATGTTGCATGTCTGCTTTCTTTTCCATAGGCTCCCGGCCGAGAGACTGCAGTGACATATATGCCAGTGGACAGCGGGAAGACGGAATTTACTCTGTGTTTCCCACACACTATCCTGCAGGCTTCCAGGTCTACTGTGACATGACCACTGATGGAGGTGGCTGGACGGTAAGAGGCTGCTCATGAATGCATTTCCCATCCAAGTCGTTTTCATTCCTGGAGGACCCCATGTACTGTAGGGTTTTGTGTTTTCCCTAGACTAACACATATGATTCAGCACATACAGGCCTTGATAATTAACTTGATAATTAAGTTTTTACTGCAGGGAAGTCATTATACTGTGCAGTGCAAGGTTTCTCAAGGACTGGGACAGAGGATTGCTCTCCTTTGACATGGAATGTCTTTGATATTCTGTACAGTCCTTAATATTTGAACAGTTAAATGAGTTTTTGTTGCTTCGGCTCTTAAGTGCAGCATATTGAATCAGCTACTTTAAACTCTTTAAGTCATTAAGGGTATGCAGACTTTTGGAGCTGGTTTTCGACACCGAATGACTTACTGGTATTTACTAAACCGGTCTAAAATTGTGCTACCTCAGTGTTTTTATAGAAACAGAGTGGGCTATTTGAGTGACTGCTAAGGTTTAGAGTTTGTTAACAACATTAACCTCATAATTACAAATCTAAACTAAAGAGGTTTGGACATCAAGCATGTCTTGGCTGATTCACTACATCTAGGTAAGTGGAATGAAATGTTTCTCTTTGTGAAATGTTTGTCTTTGTGAAATGTTTCTCTTTGTTCTTTTAAGACTGACATTCTGCTCTTTCTCTCATACATACAATGTGCAAGAGTACAGAGCCCAAATTTTAGCTGCATATTTACAATCCCTTATGGACAGAGCTGTATGAATCTACATGTAGATAAACCATTCTGTTCTGTAGTAGTTACTATTATGTTATTATTATGATTGTTATTAATATTAATTTAATTAGTAATCAGTAACAATTGTCATAGATCTGTTAATGTTTGATTCTTCCTAATTGATCTTCTGAGGTAAATATTGGTCACATATACACACACACACACACACATATATATATATATATATATATATATGTATTTGTATATGTGTGTGTGTGTGTGTGTATGTG
>JBBJLS010000016.1:15562314-15571645 GCA_037577275.1 Bryconaethiops microstoma | reverse complement strand
TATATATATATATATGTGTGTGTGTGTGTGTGTGTGTGTGTGTGTGTGTGTGTGTGTGTGTGTATGTGTATCGCATATATATACACAGACATACACACATAAACACACACACACACACACACATATATATAGCTCACTCTGGGTTATTACCCTGTGCCTTACTCCAAGGGCTATATTGTGTTTCTTGGGATGAACTGGTATTTTCTCAAATTAAACATCTTCCATTCAAATGTTTTCATCATGACACAATAATTATATTCCTATATAATTGCAGAATATGATACAGAAAGTTGTAACAGTAGTGTGATTTTTGACCCAGATTTTGACCCTGGGTTTTCTGCTTCTGCAGATATGGTGTAGGGCTTCGATACCTGAGCCTCAGAGATTTTGTTAGACTGTTTAAACTAAATGTATAAACAAAATCACAATCAATGGTGATTTCAAAGGTCTGGTTGTCATGTGGAGCCACTGAGGTCCTGCTGTACAAAAGGAAAAAACAACATGAAACACATTTTAAATTGCTAATGTTATGTTATGTTTGCCTTGTTTATTTGACAATGAAGTGGGTTTGGAAAATGTTGCGTCTAAAAGGTATCATTTTCAAGAATCTTTTGAAAATTAAAACCCAAGCTATATATTTTGGCCCAGTAAACCTGAAGTTCTTCTTGAGGCTTGAATTTTGAATATGTAGTGTGCCTGACTGGAAGGGGTTGTGTTGTACTATTCAAGGCTAAATAAGTGTTTTGTTGCTTTTGGTTGGTCTACTTCATCCAAAGACAGTTCACAAGCTCTGTGCTACCTCCCAATTTATGCAATTATGAAAAACTGCTGGTCTTTCAGTTTGAAAACTGCACTCTTTCAAATTGAGATTTCATTATAGGTACTTAAAATGTAAAATATGAATCTTTCAGACTTACACTTTTTGATAATGCAGTCAAGAACAGCAGCAAAACAGTTATGAATGAAGTCATTTCTGTTAATTTATCTTACAAAAAATGACCTCCATGTAGACCAGAATAGTTTTGCGAGCTTGTCTTTGGTGGCATTAAGCTGTTTTATGTGCAATTGTAAGGTTTCAGAAGACTTTACATAATATTGGCGCTGCCTTTTCTATGCTTTGGGGATTCTGATTGTGTTGCTCCTGTTTTGAAGCTGTTCTTGCATTATAGAGGAAAAAGTCAAATTAAACCTGTTAGTTATTTGTTGTATCTGGAGCCTTATAACTTCAGATCTACAGTCATAGAATCATAATTCAGAGTTTACACTCAAAAGGACAACTGTGGGTACTCAACAGTTAATTATATTTTTTATTTTTTTTGCACAAATTACTACAACGCCACAGTACCTACAGTTCCGAAGATTTCTTTGTGTGTTCGTTAGAGTCAGCTGAAAGTGTCGAGGCCATGTTTTTACTGATTGAATGATTGTTTTGATTAAAAAATCATATTCTGTTTTTTTTGCACATGCCAGGAGCACCACTAGAGGGCTTGCATCATTAGGTTAAAGCTCCTGTCTCCTCATTGCCATGATTATCTTTGAAGTTTTTTAATGAGTTTACTATGACCTGTCAGAGAAAAATTATGTTGGATGGATTACATTTGCTCTAAGAACAAATTTTCTCCTGTTTTCCTCTTTCTGTTATGAGTGTGGTAAATTGGCATACATGATGTTAGACCTGCAAAAGAACAAAATGCTCTTCTCATTTAAAGCCATCAGTTTCATGTTCTATTAAATATCCGGAGTATTCTATTTTTTCTCTGGCTTTAGTTATGAGGGTAATTCTAACTGTAATGATGTAACCAATATGTGAGCTCCCCTGGTCACAATTGAAATCACATTTTGGCTACAGCACTGAGCCAGGCTTATATTTGCTACCTCACGCTGTCATACTATTAGCTTCTGTTTCTATCTGTAGAGGCTGAAGTTAGCTTCTTAGTCCCCAGATTCTTATTCACATTCTTCAGTACACCTTAAAATGCTGCCACAGTAGCAACATTTCATTTAGCCTGAAGTAGCCAGAGACAGAGATAGCAGGCTAGCTAGGTTATTTAGGAATTTCACTTGTAGTGGAGAAAAGCTTTGACCATTAGAGACTAAACAGGCTACAGTAACAGACTAAATCATATACAAAATCATCCTTCTGGTCTACAAATCCTTACATGATCTATCTTTTAAATCGGCTTAAACCATATAAACCGACCCGCAACCTACGTTCTTCAGATGCTCACCTCCTGTCCATTCCCTCTGCTCGTCTGTGCTCTATGGGCGACAGGGCTTAGTGTGGATGGCCCCAAACACTGGAATGCCCTTCTTCTTGCCCTGCGCCGATGCACTTCACTTGCAGTTTTCAAAGCAAAGCTAAAAATTCATCTTTTTACACTGGCCTATCCCACTGCCTCTAATTGTGTTCGCTGTATTTCAGTATTTATGATATGGTACATGATATGTGCTGTCTTATTTTGAGTACTTTCATATTATCTTGTTTATTTTTATTATTTTATGTTTATTTTTTCTTTTATTGTGTAACTCCTGTCATTTAATGTACAGTGTCCTTGGGTACCTTGAAAGGTGCGTTAAATAAAATGTATTATTATTGTTATTATTATTATTATTATTATTATTATTATTATTATTATTATTATTATTAAGCTGTGGAAAGTGAACTTGGCTCTTGAATGTGAACTTTACCCTACGTAATATTTGGGGGTGCCACTAGAAATTTTGAGCTCTATGAAAGAATAGAATATTGGACCCCCATTATTATATAATATATTCTTTTTTCATTTTTTCCCCCAGTGTTTTACCCTTGGAATTGACCCTGCCCGCTTATTATGCCCCATGATAATATCGTGTAAATATTTATATATGTTTTTAATTTAACATTGGTACATTTTTATGTGACATGTCCTTGTGACATATGGCATGTCCTTACTATTAAAACACACATGTAATTACTACTAAAACACATTTTAAGTCAGCTTACAAGAGCTTAAAGAGAAAAACAAGAGTCCATGGCACTCAAATCAAAAAGCCTATGTTGTATGGACAAAAAGCCTCTCTAATAAAATCTTTCTAATTCAATGAAGAGTGCCACTGATATTCATGTTTTGTCCTACGCTGTTGAACCCCACTCTGCTGAGCACCTTCATCATTTGAATGTTTACCAGTGTTTGTCCTTTTAAAATTGAGGAACACAACTCTACTGAGCATCGTCTTTTGGTTTTCTTTGTGGTATTGACTGGGTTCTATTCTGTAGGGGATGGAAAGATAATGAGACAACCAGGAGCTGTTTCCAGTTTCAACATTACAACAATGCAGGAAAACCACATAAGACATCCTGGTGTGGCCTTTTCATACTAGGAGTGATTCTAGGCTGTCAGAAAACATATTTTCTTTGTTTGCCCTCTCTGTCGTGTCTGTAAGGGGGGATATTGTACTCAGTGACTGCAGTCAAAGCTGCTTTACGCATCGAGAGCATTAGCTTAGCGAACTTTCTTCCCCTCATGAGCTCGTCGCCAGCAGTCAGAGCCTGAAGAGGAAGAATGAAGCTGTTATGGGGAATTAATAGTTGCAGTGCCTCTATTCATCATCTCTGGCCTCCAGCAGTTTTTCTGACGAGGATGTGGTGGGGCTTGCTGGTGTTGGAGAGGAGCAGACTGGCTTCAGACAACTCAGAGGAGGGCAAAAGATAGATGAGGAAGTGAGGGAGGAAGAGAGAGCTAGAGGGAAGTGGTTGTGGTAGAGGAGAGAAGAAGGCAGGAGAGAGGAGGTGAAGATCACAGGGGTTAGGCGCAGGACAGAGAGGGGAGGAAGTGGGACTTCTCGTGTTCTCTGATGTGCATACACTGCAGCTCTCTCGGCCTCATTTATCAGGCGCCTGCAAATTAACTGCTTCCGTACTGTTTTACTATCAGCCTTCACTTAAGTTCTCTTGTGTTTTTTGGTTCATTGAAATTTCCTCCATCTTCCCAAATTTCTCTCCATTTATATTCCTGCGTTCGGCATATGAAGAAAGAAAAGAAAGAAAGATGTGTGTGTGGGGGTGTGGGTGAGTGTGAGAAGGAAAAGAGAGAGAAAAAAAAGAAGCAGAGAGAGAGAGAGAGAGAGAGAGAGAGAGAGAGAGAGAACAAAAGAAATAGGAAGAGGGAAAAGAAAGAAAGTAGAGAAAAAGACAATGCTTGTTAGAGATATGTGGTCAAAGGGAGGAGGAAGGGAAGGAGAGATTGAAAGACAGAAAGCCAGAGAGAGAGTAAGGGGGATAGAAGAGAGGGTTAAAGAAGAGAGTTTTGAGGGGTAGAGATTTAGAGAGGTTTAGAGAATGATAGAGAGATGGCAACGAGAAAAGAAAAAGAAAGAGGAATAGAGGGAAGGAAAGAGTAAAGGGGGATTCGAGGGGAGAAAGAATGACAGAGAGGGTTAGAGAATGAGAAAGTGAGGGATTGCGTGGGAGACGGCCACACAAAATCTGCCAGACAAAGAGGGACAGAAGGCGAGAGAGAGGAAAACAAACCTATAGAGATGGCTTATGGGAAGGATATGGAAAGTTCTCTGAAACAGGACATCTCTGCGGCAAACGGTGGTTAATTAGAGCAGCTACTTTATTCATGCCATAATCAGATGTGTGAACATCTGGAGGGCAGCTGTGTCTGTCAGGCATGTCTAGGATAATCTCCCCGCTCTACCTTGGTTTGTACACAGGTGCACTCTCAGAAAGAGTCCCTAAAACCCTACAGTCTACAATACCCCCATGAATCAACACGCAGCACAGAGCTATGGCGAGAAAAACAAGCGTGCTGCACTATTGCAGTGGTGTATGTATTAGTAATTGGATTAAAGCTATCTTTTTATGTAGGCTTCAACTTCAAGGCCTTATCCCCATTCGCCCTGCTTCTTGGCAGGGACCATGACATGATCGCCACTCACTTTGGACCCCTCTCAGTGTCTCCAGGCTGTACATGAAAGGCTCAAGTAACATCAGCTCTTTAAAGCTATAGAAAGGGAGAGTGAGCAAAGTGGTGGGACCATATGGATGTGAGTTCTACCTGTCGTTTGAGGGCAAGAGTTTGAGTTTGCATGGGCTCCGAAGGGCCAGTGAAATGTTTGGATTTGCACTTCACGTCGGGAGCTCAGCGGCAGGACATTTCCTTAGCTGTGCGGTGTGATGGCACAAGCTCCAGGAGATACTTTCACACACTGACACACTGTGTTTGCGTCAGGTTTGCGCCTCCGCTGAGCCTGGCTAATAGTGCAGCTGACTCCTGCTGCACTGTGGGATAGCAGCAGTGACATTTGGAGCTTCAAAGCTCATTTAACACTGAGGGTCACAAACTGTTTCCCTCTCACTTACCCTCCGGCATTTTCTAAGAACTTCTGATTACTTTATACTTCAATGCATTGGTTTGTTTTTACGCTTTTTTTTCCCTTCATAGCTAAACTTAGGTAGGGCTAACATAAGACAAAAATACTAAGTGTTACGCCCTAGGGCCAAATAAAACTTCAGCTATTGTAAATCACAAATGCCTCCTTCCTCCACAAAAAAATCATATTTATTGAAAGGGACACACAGTGCAGCACAGTGCCTACAAATAACAAAACCGCATTGGTCTTTTAAAAAAAATTTTTTTTTAAGAGAAATCTTTTTTAATAAAGTTTACTCCAACTTTACATATGATCCCTCTTTAACCTTATCCTCAAAGGAAATTCCCAAATGGCCTGGAGTTTTTCACAGCATATAAAGTGACCGTATGCTGAACATGCCTTTAAAGCAGTGCTTAATTGGACCTGCTGTAAAAAAAAAACCCTCCTATCTGCTATAAGAAAAGGGAAAACAATGTCCATGTTATTATAAGAAAAGGGAAAACATGTTAAGTTAAACAAAAAAAAAGCTTTAAAAAACAAAACAAAAAAATTCTTAAAATGTCTGTAAAATGTCTTCTCATGAAATGTTGACAGCTTGTAAAGGGCAGCTGGTGTTTTCCAACCATTTTATTGGGTTTTCTTAACACAGTGACAAAAGATACTTGAAGAAGCTGTGAAGCGTTGTATTGAGAATTTGAAAATGATGGTAGCTTTAGTATCAGTACCACAGCATCTCAAGATTTGTGTTCCCATAAATCGACAGTTCAACTTTAGAGTTTGACAGACAACTTTAGAGGGGCAGGCGTCAGCTGAGCCAACATGGTGAAAAGAGTCTCTCTGAAAGATAGACTGACATGAGCTGCAATCAAAGCATCGGAGTGGAGATCGCAGAAGCGCTGGTGTCTTACCTGTTTGGAAAAAAGACAGGCATGGCAAGCGAATGAAATATATCAATCTACTTTCAATTTAGTTTGAACCTGGATAGTTTTTTTTTTTACGCTTCCTGCCTCCATTAAACGCTGTCGCTGAGTCTCGTCCACTCTCCTGCCGTCCCCCAGGCCTATCCTGGCCCTTCTGTAATTGCTGTATTTTTCTGCACTCAAAACTCTGGGACGTTGCTCCGCAGATGGGTGAAAAAAGCGGTCCATTTTTGATGATGGATCTTAAAAGGTGATGAGAGATAAAAGTAACATTAATACTCGAGTGGAATGAAGTCCTGGCATATATTTCCTTTTTCTTTTTCCATTCTGATGGTTTGAATTTTGCATGACCACTAAAGGTCTGAAACTCTTAACGATTCTTGGAGTCTCTCTATTTATATTCTAAGAACGGCACCGCCAGCCCGTAGCTTAAGGTTGGTTTAAAATGTCTGAACTCTGCATACCTAAGCAGGCAGCCTTGCCATTGATCCCACAGAAAGTAATGATTTTCCACAATTACAGACAGGGTGAAACTATATTGCTGGCTTCAGAGAAAACAGAAAGACATTCATCTATATAGTTCAAACAGCGCAGTTGCTTTGGCAACTGCATGCGTGACCCGAACATATTGCACCAGCAAATCAATTTTTCAGTGTTGTTATATTATCATTTTTATTTGGTAAAGCAAAGAGAATAAAATGAATGCTTTATTTATATCCGACAGCTGCATAACTGAAAGTGCCTCTCCTGAAATATTTAGGTCTTCTGTAAAGCGAATCGTACAAATGCCTGGTCAGAAGTACGATTGAATGCACTTTGTGTAGTGTTCCTGGAGCAGAAGCAGTAAGCACGCTCTCAGAGTGCCCTTGAGTTTGAAAGCTCCTTGGCTTTCTTGTAAATCTCTGAACATTTCATTATCAGAGTTTGTGCATTCAGAATGTTTGTGAGCAACGTCTGTATGTGTGTGTTTCTCAACAAGCTTTGCTTCCCGAAGAAGGATGCGCTCCGCTCCTTCGTCTGCTCAATAAAACGGCAAGCCTTGAGGACATTATTGCTGTCCAACTCCATTATCTATCACTGGCTCCAGTTTCCCGCCGTCACCTTTTTACGGCGTCATTAATCCCACAAGACATTAAGGATTGAGCTATTTGCATAAATCCAAGAGGAGGGACAATAACTATGTACAGAGCAGCGGATAGCCCCTGACTCCATTTCTTAAACATTAAACTCGTCTCTTCCAGTTGTACATTTTTGAGGAGATGTGCTTTTCCACCTCTTGCACACGAAAATATGGTCTTCCGTTGCACTTAACAAGTGAGTTTTCATTTTGCCAAGTCCATTCAACAGGAGACGACATGAGAATTCAAAATGAGTGTAACTTGAATAGCGGATGTTGATTTCAGCATAGCTTTTCAGGTTTGAAGAACAGATGCGGACTACTTGAGCAGTGATGTGCATCGCTGTGGACAAGAGCGTCTTCTAAGTGCCGTAAATGTAAATGTAAATGTAAAATGAAGAGCTCCTCGTGTCTCTCTTCATGTCTGTATATGCATATAGGTGGTCCACTGATAAATCATGTTGAGCATTCAATAACGCATCCTGATATTATTTATACTGTAAGTTTTGCTACTCAGGTAGTCAGTGCCAGAGCAGACAGGGCAGTTTCTGTGTTCGGTGGCATTATATACAAATACATTGCGATCATGTGTTATTTTGAACCTTAGCCCGACACCATGCTGTAACAACTTTCCCACCTGTGCAACTTTCCCACCTGTGGGACTAATAAAAGTTAAAATCACATTTCAAAATCTTCTCTTCCACAACTAATGGCAAAAGCTAATGGCATAAGGTCCAACCAAATGGGAACAGAGGGAAATACGGACAAGAAATATATACTGGCGGAACAAGTTCATGCAAAGAGTGACTAGGAAAGGTGGAGTAACCGTAACTTACGGAACTAAATGAAGGACAAAATGAGCATCAGGTTTTAATGCTCAGGCGAGGCTGAAGGCCATGCGTGTGTTGCGGAGGATGTGGCTCATCTGAAGGCAGGTAGCAGTTAGTTAAATAGAGCTGGCACTTTTCAAAACCTTATAGTCTGGTTTAGGAGACTCTCTTACAGCAAAGAAAGCTCTAGTACATAATTTTACACAACCCGCGGTGGAACTGATTCTATCACGTGTATTAACATCAGTGAACTGCTGTGGGTCTGGCAGTAAAAAACTATTTTCTGAGCTTTCCTTTTGTGTGTGCACCAATGTTTCTTCTGCTGCTG
This sequence comes from Bryconaethiops microstoma, assembly GCA_037577275.1. NCBI lineage: Eukaryota > Metazoa > Chordata > Actinopteri > Characiformes > Alestidae > Bryconaethiops > Bryconaethiops microstoma. The sequence continues at coordinate 15,563,092 of JBBJLS010000016.1, read as the reverse complement.
TGTTTTAGTCATTGACCTTGACTAGTTGAGTGCTGGCCACAGCGCCAACTAGTTGATTTATTGAAGAACTAGTCAGCTAGTCTATACAACCCGGTTTAGAATCAGTTCCGTATTAATTCAGTTTAGAATCACTGTCATGTTAATGATTGCTGTTACTTTATTTAATAATAACTCTCACAATGAAATAGTACAAACTACACGACAGACGTTAAGATGTATAATTCAGTATTGTGAGTGCTGCAGAAACAGCAAGATGTTGATAAATAATACACTGTAATTGTCTTTTTATAGTATTGTCTTAATATTTTATTTGCCTTGATTGAATCAGCACTTTTCAAATACAAAACATTATGGATATTAATGTGATTCTTTTTATGTGGTTGAATTTGACAGTGTTTGTTACTGTAAGTAAATGACCTCTATTCTGATGAACTGATTTTTAATGTGGATCATTTGAATTTTGTTATAACTTCCTTCTCATTGTTATAGAGCTTTCTCAATCATTTTGAAATCTATTGCTTGGCTCATCATTTTTTTTTTTTTGTATTTTCCAACACATTAGTTGAAACCTATGAAGTTGTAGAGAAGCAGTGAAATATTTGCAAGTTTGGGGCTACAGAATTAGCTAGGTTGAGTAAGGTTGGAGATTTTAGGACTTGTAGAATTTCAGGTTAAATTTGATCATTGTGTTAATTTTTTTTTGCCTTTTTGTTTGCTTTTTTTGCTTTAGCTTTATTCTTTTTCCTTCTTGTTTTAGGTCTTTTATATAGCCTCTTTA
>JBBJLS010000016.1:15542314-15557314 GCA_037577275.1 Bryconaethiops microstoma | reverse complement strand
TTATGATCAGTGTAAATCAGTTTGCTCCCACGCTCTTTTCTTCCTAAAGAAATTAACCCTTCAAGCATAATTGCACCAATTTGATCTGAATAAGAAATTACTTGCTGCTCTACACTGACATTTAACAGTTGTGTCTAGATGACCACGTTCTGGGATTCTGTATCATACTCTCCATTATCACAGCTTCTGTTCTTCAGCGTAAGGAAGCAAGAATTGGCTGTCGTATTTTTATATTTAACACAATCTATTCTTTCATCTCTCATACATTCCCACTTCGTCAGAAAGTTAAGCAATGGTGTTAATAGGAGGCAAGTTTGGCTTCTAGACCAATTATTCATTCCCACCCTCTCACAGGAGATTTTTTTTGTGTGTGTGTGTGTTAACCCTGCTGCCTCCGGCTGCTCCGTCTGCCGCCACAAATCAAAAAGCACTTAATTAACAGATAACTGGGAGAGTCGAAAAGTTTACTTTCGCTTCCAGCTGAGGGTTGGGACGCACAGAGCTCCGCTGCGGGCTGTGGGGCTATTAAACCCACTCTTCGCTCGTCTGCGATGCTGCATACATGGAAAAAGCGCGTCTTTCTACATCTGTCTAATAACTGCAGCATGTGGAACAAGGTTATCTCTCTGTGTTATGAATGCAGACAGAGTGGGCCATCATGCAAGGAGAAGTTGTGTGATCTGGTGCTGAGGCTCATCTGGGCTGAAGGGTCTGTGTCTGCTATTGTGCGCTGTGTTGACAGTGGACATTCGTTATAGCCAGAGAAGTTGCTTTGGGGACATGCTGTTTGAAGGCAGGCTCAGCTGAAACAGATGTATGGCGGCCACAAAGGGAGATGGAAGGAGCACACTTTACACATTTACCCCCACTGGATCTAATACTATTATAACATATTTCTCTTTTTCTGTACACCCAGCATAAGGGACTATGCAGTCAGCAGTTTCGCTGCAAAGTTATTATAAGTGCCCCATAGCCATACCCATCAATCACACCCAATTTCTCATCCATCTATCTCAGGAGTGCCCAGTCCAAAATGTAAATTTTTTTTTTTCATTTACAAATCTAAATGCTTTTTTAAATTGAAGCCAGTCCATGACGCCCTGGTGAGAATATTCATATCCGTTCTTATGAAATATTAATTGAAACAGGAGAATTTCCCTGTATTTTAATTACCTATTTTATACTCTAGGTACACTAAAGATTTAGAGTGCTTGCTGCTGAAAGGTGACTCTGCGAGCAGTTACAGAGATTATGGTGAATAATTAAAATCTCTTTGGTTGTTTTGTGGATTGGAGAAGGAACAAGAGAGAGGATTTATTCAGAGTCGAGCCTTAGACATACATTTTTAAACGTGGCCCAAAGCGCCTGCTTGGAGCGTTGGCATGTTTTATTGAGGAAATTACTGTGTTTTCCAAGATCTCATGCCCGAAAGGTCCGGTTCGTGGGCCTCCCTCTTGAATTTGGGTTATATGCTACACATCCTTGCAAATAAACCCACCTTCAGTCTCCCACAGTTAAACGATCCTAATGAGCTCCTGCAGAGACACAGACAGTTTGCACTTTCAGAAGCTTTACTTTGAAATGAATGCCAGGTGACAGGGAGGCAACAGATCCCTGACACCATACGCACAAGGAGACAATGTCATTATTTCTAATTCAGGCCGGAGGATGTTTCTCCATCACTGTGGATTCATTCTTGTCTAGTTTGGGGAGGAAGAGGAGTGGCGTGTGGGAAGTGTCCCCTGAGGCGTGTGTGTGTGTGTGTGTGTGTGTGTGTGTGTGTGTGTGTTCCCTTCTTGGCAAGCGCTGCTGAGCTCAAGAGGAGGGCGCTGTTCTTGGCTCATTTACATTGATGACCAGGCTTTGCCTTTGCTGGCATTTTCAGCAGCCATTGATCCACTGCCTGCCTGATTAATCTTCTATAACGGGATCAGCAGTCAATTAGTGTCTGAATTTCACTTTGAATTCCGTCCATGCTTCACCTTCTCACCATTTCCCCACAAGATCCAGGAACTTTCTGCACATTTTCACTGTTTATCATTCACAATGCACCCACCAAATCTTTACCGTCACTGTATTTGCATGTTCTTCTGATTTTGCCTTTGGGAATGAAGTACGGTCAAACCCGAGTGGTCAGTGCAGTTCTTTCTTTGATATAGTAGCACCCAGTCAATTCTATAAGTAGCTGTGCTTCTAGAGTCACATGTTCCAGGCACCTACTTAGACGATTAATATGTGGCACAGACAGAGGGCACAACTGGAGGAGACTGAAGACCAGAGCTGGCTAACGCGAAACTGGATCAGTTTTCTGAGGATTCAGCGGTTTCGAGATAGAATCAGGAGAGTGCTGATGGAAGATAATGACAGATGGTGCTTTAGTCTCCTCTCCACATAATGGTGAGGTGCGGTCTGAGTGTTAGAAAGGGGAATTGGATGCTCGCTGTCCAGACAGAGTTTGGTTTCACTCAAGTCAAATACTGCTTAAATAAACATTGGTTATCTCACTATATAATGTCAATTAGCGTCTCAGTGTTTCAGGGGGGTTCTTAAAATCTCATATAATCTTGGAACCAAGTATTGCGTTTCTGGGCCTTATTTTTGCAAGCAGTTGATGTTTATTGCTCCGATGACCATCATAATAATAAAACATGAATGTAGCAAATGTTCGTATTTTTGGTCTCATATTGCTGTGGTGGCTTCACTGTTGAGATCAGGTTGGTCATTTTACAGCCTTTTTTTTATTTTTATGTCTGTCTCCCAGGTGATCCAGCGTAGAGAGGATGGCTCTGTAAATTTCTACAGGGACTGGGCTGCTTATCGTGAGGGCTTCGGCAAGATCACAGGGGAACACTGGCTTGGTAAGTTCTCCTTTTAGGCTTGCATGCACCAAATACTATACAGAGCTGTTTGAAGTACGGAGAGCCCAAGGTAGCTTCAGTCCAGCTGTGAGTATCAGAGCTGTGTGTGGACAGTCAATAAGTAGATATCCCACCTCACAGGGCAGCTAACAGTTTTTGTGGTATTGGTAATTGTTTCAGATGCGTACTTGCTGACATTCTTTGCTGATTTTCCATCACTGAAAAATACATAATACAAAATACAGCAACAGTGTGAGATTCACATTACATTTAATACCGCACTGTTTGTAACTTGTCCTCCTACCTCCTTTGTAACATGTTGAAGAGGGGCTTTTTGTGCCATGTAAGGTATCATTAATGATTAATAATATCATTAAAGGTGCACATTAAAGAAAACGCCTCACCTGAAACTGCTGACTCGACCATGATAGCATTTACATGCTTCTAGAGCCTACTAGCATTCATTCATCTTCAGCAACTGTAAATGTTTCCACGAAAATACTCTTTCAAGCCATATCATGGCAGTGGAGGGGGCAGGAGCAAAAAGAGAAGGTAAGAAAAATAAGCCATTATAGTATCCATTGTATGCATGTGCAAGCACGTGTGCAGGCTGGCACGCGTGCGTGTGATGGACGGTTACTCTCAGACGCCTCCAACATAAACAAGATAAATGCCATTTTCTTTTGTTTACTGCAAGGTTGCCTCTGTTTTCATCAACAGCAGAAGATGGAAAAAGTCTCTTGCAGTGTGACAGGGTTGATCCACACTGGGTCTTAGCTGCTTCTGCCTGACACAACTATTTCAGCTGTTGTCTTATTCTGCGCTGTTCGGCAGGCTGCGCGACATGTGAGGGCAGCAGTGTGTGTTACGGACCGTCTGTGTGTGTGCCTGCTTGGGTACGTTCATGTTTTTTTTAAGCCAAGGCACTAATAATGTGGAGTGACAGGCCTGTCAGGGGGTGACATCTCCCTGAGATTGACAGGATCCGTGAGAGCAGACAAGAGGAGGCTAACGTCCCACTCTCACTCCTACTGCGGCTGGAAATGACTTTTCCCTCGGCTTGCTTACTCCGACTTCTTCGCTGTAAGTAAAACTGGCCCGCAGCTCTGCCTCGGAGGCTGGTGCTTGTGTTGGTGGCCAGGAGGGCTGGTCCCTGTGGGAATGCCCAGGAACAAGCACTCCTCTCTGGGGTGAAGAGGCTGATGGCCCTGCCTGATGGTCGAGCTGAGCAAGAGAATGGCACTGCTGTCGATGAAGATGAGGCTAAACCTCCCACGCACCCTAATCAATAAAAGACACAAGGGAGCTGGGAACAATTAACCTCTGGGGCCAGAGAGATGAGCTGGAGAAGCTAAAGAAAAAAAAGGAAAACATCAACAATACAGAGCCATCAGGATGAGGTGACAGAGAGAGCGCAAAGGCCACAGCCCCCTCAGCAAGACAATCTTACAGGGAGAGAGAGAGGGGGTGGGGGGGATGGATGGGGGGGCGTGGGGCAGAGAGAGATCTCACCTCCAAAAAAAGACAAAAAATCAGCACAGGATGACAGCACAGCTTGAAGTTTCACAGCATTACAGAAACTCTGCCACTTTGGTGAATATTCAAGTGGGGATAGTTTTAGTAGCACATTAGCAATCATCAGGAAATACACAAATGCACAGAAATGTAAGTCGAATATTGGAGAGGGATATGAATATTAATAGAAGACAGTGTATTTTTGTGTCATCAAAGGGATATGTTAGAATTACCATTCTATAATTCCATAATTTTCTTTTGTAGTGTATTAGCATATCCATTTAAAATCAAGCTAGCTCTGCACTATAAATAAACTTTGCCTTTTATCACTAATTGTGAAATAATTCACTGGAAATGGTTATAATAAGTCATTCACACTCCTTCAGAACCCTCCCATATGTTTATTCGGAGTGTTAATATAAAGCTCAAGTGCTCATCAAAAGTCATCTCTTGCTCTCGACTCGCTCTCTGTCTCTCTCTCTTTCTCTGTCTCTCTCTCTCTTGCCCCCCTGCCCCCCCCCTCCCCCCCAACTCTCTCTTGATCTCTTTCCTCCTCTGCATTTTTTTCTCAAGGATCCACAAATGCCACACACACACATACTCACAGAGATACACTATTTCTTGAATCTAGGGTTGTGAGGGGGATTTAAAAAGCCTAGTTTCTTGGCTTTGTTAGAATCCCATTTATGAGCCCTTCTTTAGTAGTGTGCTCTGGTTTATGATGACCAGTCCTAAAAAAGACAACCTTGAACATTATCCTCCCAGGATCCTGTCTGGAAAGAAGAAAAGAGTGTTCTTAATCGCGTTAACCTGATCCCGGACGCGTCCCCAAAGCCGTCACGCAGCACCATTGAAGTTCGGCCTGGGCCTGCATCAGCACAACCCCAGGATTTTAATCCATAATAACAATGATTCAGATGGCCCTCACTCCCTGACAAACCTATCAGCGAGGGCAGAGGTCAGCACCATACGCTCGGGTCAGAACAAAGAGTCACTGCTCTGTTGCCTTGTTCTGGGTGTGGAGCTTCATCCAGGAGAAAGGAGCTGTCCAGTGTCAGGTTCTAAAAAGGTTTTACACTACACTGCTTTTGCGGCAGTGAGAAAAGTGTTATTGAGGTGCAGTTATGCTCAAGAGTTGGTGCAGTAATGAGACCAGCAACGCTGGCACATGCCTCTCAGTGTATTGAGCTGTAGCTGAGAGGTGACGCCTCATGGCTCATTAGGGACTGTGCTGAATTTCCAATATCGTCTCATCAGTGGTACTCTCGCGCTCCCTATGGTATTTAAGTAACATTCACTCAGTGTGATTTAATTATACATGGTGAATGTGGTCTATCATCCCTAAATGTTTGTTGCTGTCACAATACCTTAGTAAAATTTGAGTAAAATTAGAAGCAGATTTGTAAATAACTAAAATATTTATACTAGAGCTGTCAAAAAATTAATTTAAAAAATGTGATTAATGATAAGAGTTCCTTCCTCCAAACTCCTTCATTAACTTGATATTAAACAGTGTGAAGGGCTGCATATTTGATTTAAATAGTGTTTTCCAGTCTTCAGTACATTTTTGTGGACAGGGATTCCAGATTAGGTGGGTTTGTTTCAAATTTGCCATTTTTTGGTTGGATTGTGGAGAGGAAAAATGTGCCTTGGTTAATGGAATAAATAAGCTTGTTTGCCATGATATTGGCAGATTTTCAAAATGTACAGGTAATCTCCTGCTGTAAATATGAAGAAGAATAGGAATGTGAATAGAACCACAGACACATACATGCACCAGCAATCATTGACTAACGCATTAATTGTCACTCACTTTATTCAGTTGTGAGTGACAATTACACAGCGTGCAGTTAAATGGTCATTCCATATAAGTCACACACAAGGAACAACATTCAAAAATGTTGTTGAATGTGTGTTTTCCTGGTCTCTTCATTACAGAACAGACTAAAACTACCAGATAATTTAATGATTTCATGTCTGCACTGTGGTATGATATTCTCTTTTGCTTGCTCTGTCATTTAGTAGAGTTTTAATATTTAAGTAGGCCAGGTTGAAAGTGCCTTAGTATTTTGGTTTACATGCTGACTTTTTTGTATTTATGTGGGTTTTGAACATTTTTGACTGGAAAGCATACAATACAGTAAACCCCTGAAAATGTGTTAAAAATGCCTGTAAATGTCTATTTATATAGTCTAACCCCTAAATATGCCCACAAATATGCTCCCAAAACACTTTAAATTTCATTTTAAACTCAGCTTAATACATTACCCTTAAAGAAAATGTAATGGTAAACTCGAGATAGTAAATTATATTTTTCTTAATATTTAGCACAAAAATTATATATTGCCACGAAAAAAAGCAAAGAAAGGAGGACATTTTCGATTTCCGTGAATTTGCAGGGGTTTCCACGGACAATTATTTGTTAGGTTCTAAGAAAAAAATCTGCGAGTGACTGAATCGCGAATTCGCTGGGGTTTGCTCTACTGCCCCATTACTTTCTAATTTGGATTAAATAAAATAATGTGTTCAATAATGTGTTCTCGCATAAGTTGTAGTCGTTTACATTTGTCAGAAAAACTGCACATATTAATCTTTTTGCCCTTTTCTTATTTGTTGTTTACATTTATGGTTGAATCACGAGCCTCTGTGGAAATCTTGTGACTGCTTTCATAGAACTATCAAGGCTCTGTATGCACCCAAATGCAGGAATGGTGTGTAGCACTATGAAGAGAGAAACGTAATTTATGTGATTTAAATTGAAAAAAAAAAAACTTTTCACTTCAGGTGTTGAAATGATTATTGTTTGTATAGTTTAAAAAGCTTTTTTTGTCATCCGTAATAAATGTACTGCAATGAAGTCGTATTTAAGATATCAGGACATTGATCAGGACTGTTGCCACTAAGCGAGAATTTAGTTTTTTCATACATATTAAGATTTTTTTGGAAATAAATTCCACAGCCTACAGATATCTCCTATTCAGTGTTTTGTGAGTGTGGAAGTAAGCCTAACCTTTTTACAGGAACCGCATTTTTCAATGTTCTGAATGACATGTTTTTTCTGCAGTTTTCTGTCACCTTCATCCTTATTTGCATCCTGAGGCTTTTTGCACATCATCTGAAGTGTTTCTCCCCCTCTCCCCCTTTCAGTCCGTCTTTTTTCAAAGCATTATGTTAAGGACTCATGGAGTGGGGTTGGATTGCGTAGTGTGAGGTTAAGGCTTTTGGAGAGGAACAGATGATGAACATGATCAAACTGTGAAAACTGGTCTGCTAAAGAATAGTAAAATATTCATATAATAATGTAGATAACTAATGAGTACTTATCCACTGTTAGATTTAATCTATCTTCAACCTTGTCTTTCAAACACTGCACTTCATATATGGATTATAGTGTTTATAAAACGAAAAATAAATATTTTAATGAAAAGTGTATTAATTATTAAACACTAATGTCAGGACTGGCCATAACAAGGTGTTCTTTATGAATATTGCATCGGCTCAGAAATTTAATATCAGTGCATCCCAGTGCACTAATGATTTTAATGTACTCCCCACACTCCGAATATTGACTAATTTCTGCATGAGTTTGAAATGGTCGTGCCAGCAGCTCTGTGCATAATTTGGATCTTGAGAAATCAGGGAATGAGGTGTAATGGGCCTCTACACATTTATATTTCTTCTCCTGCCCTCCTGAAGCTACTACACCTCCTCTCCAGCACATACTGCTGACTCCAGGAATATTGTAATGCGTTATCCTTTTACAGTCTCTCTCTCTCTCTCTGTCTCTTTCTCTCTTGCTCCCCCCCCCCCGCTCTCTGTAATACCCAGGGCCTTTGTTTTCTTATTCAGACCCTCTTGTCCTGCTGATTTCACTGAGCTTATGCAGACTCTCCCGCCTCTGACCGAGAGCGTTTTCAAAAAGTGGGTTAAAAAGATGGCGTCTCCTCTGGGGTGTTCCTCTCTTGCCCGCTGATTCATTATGCTACAGAGAGCTTCAGTTAAGACACTGCTGTGCATCCTATTAGCCATGCCAGCCTCGAAATGAGCCGTGCTGCCACAAGAGCCCACCACGGCCCACAGTCTATCTCTACTCTTGCCTGTGTGATCTGTTTCTCTGGTGTTATTTCTTTATTTGCTTCTTATATAAGCATAAAACTGTAAACTATCATGAAAGGTAGAAATGGCATCAGTTGATTTGATCTAGGAAGGTAAAGCTAGCGTGACATTTAGCTTCTCTGTGGAAAAATAGTTGACGGCTTTCATGATGATAATGCACCTTTTAAATTTTCCAACTGGACTTTCTTGTAAGAAAAAGAAACCGATGGATGCATCCATTAGCATTTTTTTGCCAAACTATTATATGTACGCACACACTTACCTCGTTTCTATACTCATCCTCTGTTGTTTATCCATGGTCAGTGTCTAGCCACAGGTCTCTGCTTTCTGAATGTGTTTGGCGGGTGGACTACAGTCAGCCCTGTAGTAACAAGGACTTGTTTAAACACTCCAGGAGCTCTGCAACACTGTATGAACACTATATAAAGTACATGGACACCGGAACATTGCATCTATACTTTGTTGGACATCCAGTTCCAAAACCAAATTAATTATTAATGCCAGATGGGCATTAGTACGGAGTCCCTCCTGTTCTGGAAAGGTTTTCCACAAGACTTTGGAGTGAGTCCATGGGAATTTGTGCCCATTCAGTCAAGAGCGTTTCTGAAGACAGACACTGGTGTTAGACGAGAAGACCAGGCTCACACCCATCACAAAAGTCATAACAAAGGTCTTAAATTGGGTTGAGGTCAGGGTTCTATGCAGGTCACTAGCATTCCTCCACACTAAACACGTCAAAGGATCTGAGCACATTTCAGGCCAAATCGTAATGGCTAGACAACTAGGTCAGATAATTTCCCAAACATCAGCTTTTATGAGGTGATCCCAAAATGCAAAAATATGCAGAACCAAAATTGTGACAGGGTCATGGGTGACAGGGCCAAGGTTCATTGATACACATGGGGAGTGAAGGCTAAACACCTGATGCCACAGAGGAGCTACTGTTACACAAATTGCTGAAATGCAGGCTTTGCTAGAAAGGTGTCAGAACACACAGTATATCTCACCCTGCTGCTTATGGGGCTGCATAGCTACAGACCAGTCAGAGTGCCCATGCTGACCCTTGTCCACCAGCCAAGGGGTTGACTTGGTCTCCAAATTCCCCCAGATCTCAATCCGAGCATCCGTGGGATGTGCTGGACAAACTAGTTCAATCCATGGAGGCCACACATCACAACTTACTGCATCTTCTGCAAAAGTCCTGGTGTCAAATAGCACAGCACACTTTTTTCTGAGGTCTATTGGAGTCCTCGCTTCGATGGGTCTGAGTTGTTTTAGCGGCAAAAGAAGGACCAACACAGTATTAGGCAGGTGCTTTAAATGATCTCTCAGTTTGTTTTAATGTTCTGGCTGATTAGTGTATATATATATATTTTTTTTACAGTAAAGTAATCTTTGGAATTGTAGAAAGGTAGGAAGGCCTGTTATTGCTTGATTAAGACATTTTTATTGTATGGTGTGTTTTTAAGAACTGATCATTCGATTCATCACCACAAAAGTCAATAGGTTACTTGATAACTGCTATAATCAATAGTGACCGCTCTAAAGGAATGCGACAGATTGTGACACAGTGGTATGTTCCAGACCCTGTTTCGCTGCAGTATGAGATATGCCAGAACAGTCAGTGATTTCTCATGCCAGAGCTTGTGCTCTCTCTCTTTTAGCTCCCTGTCCCAGTCTGCTTCCTGTTGTAGCACATGTTGTGGTTTGGTCCCTTGCTTTTCTCTCCTTCTGCTGGCTATCCTTCCCAAACCTTAGCAAGTTTTCCTGAGATGTTTGACACAGATCCTGCTGACAAGAATATTCACTGCTCACTGTACAGTAGGGGGGCCTACTTTCTTTCTCTCTTGTTTTTTCCTCCCTCCCTTTCTAGTCTCTGCCCCCCCCCCACCTCCATCACCCCCTGCATGTATGTGTGGTGAGTATGAGTGTGTGTGAAGTTTTGTGTTATGACACTTTTCTATTGTTTACTTTGAGATGATGTTGCAGCCAGCTACAGAATGACCTCCTTAATATTTCACAGTCTGCGAGTTTCAAAGGACTGGTAGAATCAGTCAACACTCTCTATTGTACAGAGGCACAAGTGTGATGTTTCTGCCAGAATGTGTTAATACAGAATGAATATTTTAGGAATCTAAAGCACAGTTCGTGCTGTTGTTAGCTGAATCACAGCTGGAAGGAAAAAGCCACTGAATCTCTCTAGTGGAGAAGGGTCGGATGTTTTAGGAGCAACAACTCTGCCATATTTTATTTAGTTTGGCTCAGTTTAGTAGACATTTCTCATCACGGGCCTCTTCCCTATCCGGGAAGCATCCTGATGGTCACATTTTTATGAGCGCAGCTTCATTGTTCCCAACGTACTTTGGTCCCTAATTACTGAATGGCAGCCCACAGCTGTAGAAAGGATAAACCCCATGACGTATTGCATATGAATGTGTAATATAATTCACACCCTGCTGCCGGTGTAAAGCTTTTATCTGTGTCTCAGGCTCTTTCACTGGCTACTTTCTATTTTCACTAGCTGTGCTGTACTTTCTGTCAGCTGGTTTATAACCTAGCAGAGAAGAAGAACAGTCATATATCTCTGGCAGTGAGAATGTGGCCGGTTTGCACCTTGAGGGGCGCCTGGCCACACTGGTGGTATGCAAGAATAATAGCTTAATAAAAATGAGTTTCCATCCTGCTCCTGATTACACCATCGCTGACTTTGGATAATGAGATAGATATATAGCAGTAATAAAGATCATTTTGATTCTCACGATGTTAAGACCTGTTAGTTGACAGAATATGGACCCTGTTCTTCCTGCAGTGGCTTTATGTGTATGAAAAGTCTCATCAAATGTCTACAGTTATTACAAATAAGAGCCTACCGAAGCAATGTCAGTGTCTCCATTTTTATTCAGCGTTGCTGAATTTATGAATTAGTGGACGAAGAAAAGGAAGGCATGGATGAATAGCTGACCAGTTTTTCTTGATGGAAGGTATGACTGACAAATTGATGAATTCAAGAAATAAGTAATTCTAGGGTAACATGTCGACCTGTTTTACATTTCTGGCATGGCAACGCACTGCAATGGATTCCAATTTCAAACAGGATGTGCATGCTGTTGAATTTATATATGGCGCAGCACTGAATCACTATAACAGAACACGTGCTGGATTAAACTGACCCGGCACCGCTTGGTTACATGAATAACTTGACATGCCAGGTTTAAGTAATATTGCTACTTTGACCTAAAATTTGTTTTGCACTTTTCATTGGGTTGCTGTTATTATTTTTGCATTCTATATCATTTCATATGTATATATATATATATATATATATAAGATCTTCTCAGGGGAATCTACCACACATTTAGAAACAAGTGTTAATATAAAGTCTAATCTGACTAGCTCGGATAGCAAAACGTCTACTTTTTATAGAAGTTAACTGCTGAATTCCGTCAGTGATGACTCTGTGCCACTGCCTGATGAAGAGCCATGTGACCAGTTCTGTTTTAACAGGGTTCCTCAAACACTGTTTGAAATTAATACATTGTGTGTCGTAATGGGGGCACAATCACTGTCCCAGCACATGGTCTTTTTTTTTTGTAGGAAGTACCCAACAGAATGATTACACAGATCCTAGCAGTTTTCAAAGTATAGTGTTTGCATGATTATTATAGCTCAATGTATCCTTGCTATATTTTTTACATTGTGTTGACTTTTTTGATTATTCAGGAAAGTGAAGTATTAAGTACATAAATATCAACTTCATTTCGTGGATAACTGTAAGAGGTTAGCAACCTTTTGAGGGGACCTGAGCCCTCATCCCAACTAATAGCACAGCAAACCATGAGAGAGCAACTGCTCATTGTGTGGCAAGAATGTTTTAATTCCTCCCTCCTGTCAATCTGTGACGTCTTTCGGGTCAAGTATAGAGAATTATGCAGTCAGCACTCTCCAGACGCGTGCAGCTGCCCTACATCATTGTGTGAGCAGTAGTTCAAAAAAAGACTCATGTCTTGGAGGAAGCGCATGCTTGCGTTTACACTTTCTGATTGGTTGGTGGTATATTACAAGGAAGAATGAAATAACGGACAGGAATACCTGACTACAAACCTCAAGGAGATAATTGAGCGAAAATTAAAATAGAAAAAAACTGAATTCGCACCTCGGTAGGCAGAAGTATGCACGTGACACCAGCGTAGTCCCTGCTGAGTCGTTGGGCACTATAAAAATATTGTCCATTTTCACAGGGTCTTTATCTGTGATTTATCTGCAAGAACGATCCTCTGGAGGCCCTGAATAAAACATGACCTTGTTCAACATCCACAAAGCATTCCATTAATCTTTGTTCTGATTGTTTGAGGCTCACTACTTATCTTTTTCCACTGGATAACACTGAGCGGACTCTGCTCGCATTAATGGCTTCCACTTTTATGCAGAAGCAGGAATGAAAATGAAAATGCCATTGAATGTTTTGTTATTGTTGTTTTCTTCAATCATTTTCATTTCCAATGAAACAGTGATTCTATCATAGCCAAAGGCTTTGCTTCACACTCTATAAGACATTGGGCTTTTTAGGACTATGAATTGTGTAATCAAGTTGTTCGGCATAGATCTCTGAGGTAAAAAGCTTAAGAGCACTGATAATATACCGTACCATTTGCAAACACATGCTTTACTCTCTAACTCCTGCAGGGATTTACACTGAGGAAAGTGACGCGTAGATGAAGAGAAAGATTCCAGCAATGGCCCATAATGTGATTAATTAATTGGACGTCTTTATTCCAGGAAAGCTTAATTCAGTTTTGAGTTGTGTAAAGCTTGGAGCGAGGATTATCCACCCAAAGACTGAAATTTGGAAAATATATACAGGGCCAGACACAGAGCATGCTGCTGTGAGATATGAGTGCTGTTTTGAAGGTAACTGGTTGTAATCCATTTCATGATTCAAAGGCTTAATAGGAGTAATTTTTCAGAGGCCATTATTTTCTTTGTCTCTGCAACCTTCCGAATGCTCCACATGACTCTTCTCCCAACAGTGCCCATTCATTTAGCTGAACCTAAAAGCAGTAATAAACAGTAATGTGAATTTTGTGAAGCGTTTCAGAGGCAGAAAGAGGCAGCCAGCTGGAGTGGGGAAATCGGGTCAGCAGTCTGAGAGACACAGCATGAAGCTGATGTCCCTGATAAGATTTCCGTTGGTGGTGACACAAAGCTGCCTCTACGCTATCAGAAGAAGTGCTCAGCCCAGTTTCTCAGCTCAAAATGATCAACCATTAGTGCAGCACTGATGTAAAGTTCGATGAGACGATGCAACCTGTATCGTTAAATGTTATGGCTTTGGTCTGTTGTATATGTAAGACATCTATACAAGGTCTAGTGGAAGTGTTGATTTAAAGTCTCTTCTACAAATAAGAAAAAAAACAGATCTAGCCAACCTAACCTGGAGGAGCAGCATGACTTTCCTGAGCAAAGCAGAAGCCGATTAGAAATTCCGCCCAAGTTCTTTGATTTCTTTCCTTATTCTGTCATTTTGCACTCACTCCTCAAGCCTCTGTCAACAAAGCCTGAATTTAACTCTCTTCTTGGTCACATATTTTGTTGATAACTCTGCCCCTACATTGAATTTTTACAGGAACTCTGCAAATGCCTTTGTGGACAAAGATAGCTGGAGTTAAGACTGTTCAGATTAGCTTTTGTTTTGATCTTTCAGTTCAGTCTCTGGACATATTGAGTTTTTTTGTAGATTGCATCTTCAGTACACTTGTGGCTTATTTATTTCCTTCTTCCTTGCCATCTGGTTTCATAGTTCTTTGTTTTCATTTGAATTGACTTCTCCATTTTTTGTGGTGGTCAAACATTGACCACTATGCTCAGAAAACCACTAATGCTAGGAGACATTATTTCAGCCTGTAAAAAAGGACAGGGGGGGCAGGGGGGGCAGGAAAACAAGAACCTAATTAATTCTCACTCTCCTGATTTGCATATAATTGAGCTCAAGGCAGAAAATGGATTTGCTAAGACAGCTCAAAGCAAGAAATGCATGCCCTGAGCATTTTTTATTCAGATGGGGCCTCAGATGAGTGAAATCAATATTAGTCCAAAGGTGGCTGTGATGTGAGCGGCGGTTTAGGCGGGTGGGATCAGGCTTGTTGTGGAGGAATGATTCATCCTGGAAAGGGCTGAAGCTACTGTCATTCACATGCCAGGTGTTCATAGACCCCATACCAGGACCTGGGAGCTCACAGCCGCCTTTAGAGTGCACGTACAGTACTGTGCAAAAGCCTTAGGCACCTGGGAAACTTATACTTAAAACCTGTTTACTACTGGACAGTAGTGTTAAGTTAGTGTTAAAACATTAATAATAAATACAATTAACATTATTACAGTAAAGAGTGGTTTTATGTGTGGTTTTAAAGTGTTCCCCTAACCATTTCCAGACCTCCTTCCTCATGGAAG
Organism: Bryconaethiops microstoma; assembly: GCA_037577275.1. Classification (NCBI taxonomy): domain Eukaryota; kingdom Metazoa; phylum Chordata; class Actinopteri; order Characiformes; family Alestidae; genus Bryconaethiops; species Bryconaethiops microstoma. Next base: position 15,542,378 of record JBBJLS010000016.1, on the reverse strand, counting down.
TCCAATATTCATTTTAGCTACAATCAGATACCTGGTTTGGCTCGTTTTACTTCATTAGATTAAA
>JBBJLS010000016.1:15520260-15537303 GCA_037577275.1 Bryconaethiops microstoma | reverse complement strand
TGTGTGTGTGTGTGTGTGTGTGTGTGTGTGTGTGTGTGTGTGTGTGTGTGTGTGAGAGAGAGAGAGAGAGCGAGAGATTTGCAGAAATACTAAAGAAAAGGAAGGCTGATAATTATGGTAAGCTTTTCAATTTGGACACTGAAAAACATTTGTGATCTTGTTGGGATTGTTGTCTCTTACTTGTTTATCTAAATACAGAATTTTTGTGGGTATGCTCATGTCTACTCTTTCACCCCCTCATCTTCTTCCTCCACCATGAGCAGCAGAGCCCCTCCTGCTACACAGATGGAGAAGCCTGATTAAAAATTAATGGCAAAGTCTTGTTGCATGGGGAGAAACTGAGAGTAGCCAGACTGCTCCACTGCTGCTGTGCAACATGCGAGCTGCACTTTCGGCCCAGCACTTTTCATGCAAAAATATTGTCTCTCTTTTTCACCAACATTTTTATTTTGGAAACAGCTAGATCATTTATCATAGACCGCAGGAAATTCATTTCATACAGTGCCATAGAAAGGCTAGATAGTCCTCGAGTCCTTCATGCATAATTAAGCCCCCCGTATTGTATATGCCTGTCTGTTTGTGCGAAACTAATCAGTGATTTGGACTATAACGTATTTCGCTACTTTCATGAGCTTTATTTTTGAACAAACCCTTAATGACAAATTCTTGAATAGCATGATTCATGCAGTCATCTTTCGTTCTGCCTCCGAGCGTTTGAAGTTAAAACGCAATGTTAAATTGGCTTTTATAGATAAGTTAATTAAGTATGGTAAAGGTAATTATTATAACTACACCTGACACTCAATATTAAATCAGAAAAAAACGTTTCACAGTTTGATATATCTCCTCCAAGAAATTGCTTCACTTCATGAAGCGAGAGATTCTCTGGAGATTTAATTAAAACCTTAAATTATGTAAATTCTGAGGAAACTGGCTGTTTAAACATATGCAGTACTTAATTTTCTTTCTTTTTTGATTCCTTTGAATTTGAAATTATCTGCCTAGAGATGTGTATTCTTCCAACCTAATAGCCAAGAGCCATCCTCTTGAATTTTACTTGCACTTGGCTGCGAGTGCTCTAATTGGCTAAGCTGAAACATAGTAGAAGTTATCAGAATCAGTGCATATAGCCTCATTTCATTCCATAGTTACATCATTAGATTGGAGGGGCCTTAGGAACTTGTAGTAGTCAAACTATATCAAACTATTTCTAAAACCTTGTAATATTTAATTACTTCTCTAGCAATCAAGGAATCGGCTAGACTACTGCTGCTTTTTACATTTTGACCAGTTTAAATGAGCTAGCAGTTTTCATGACCTCACGTCGCCCAGTTATCTAATATCATTAGGCTACTACGCTTCAGAGACCAGGCTTTTAGGTTCCATTTAGATGTGCAAGCCTTATGGAGCACCCGTTAGACGAGGGGGTCCTGAGACTACCTTATGTCATTGTCATTAAACTATTCAGATGTTTTCATAATTTATGTTCCAAATTGACTTCAGAGCTACGCTATTTAGGGAGCCTGTGGTTTCATTCCATCCAGTGGACTTTCATGTTGCAGAAGCGTCACTCCTGTTATATTTTCTAAGTGAAATAATAATCTTCTTTTACTGAAATTGGGTTTTTGTTTTTTTTTCCCGGCATGCCAAGTTCATATTGTGAACGCGCACAAGGCCAAACATTTAAGGTCATCTCACTCTGTTTTATTAAATCATGAGATGACTGGAATTCAGAAGAGTTCTTTGATTCATAAGCACCACAAAACTGAGAATATTAAAGGCCAAAAGGTTTCTGTTTGATTTTGCTGGGTGCTGTGTAGGCTCGGGAGAATGGCCGGAGGAAGAAGCCTGTCAGTGGAAGCAATCAAGCCCAAAATGGCAGGTATCGGTCTGGCTTTGTGTCAACAATACTGGCTGTGCAGAGAGGCCTTGAATGATGTGACTTTTCATTAACTTCTCATAAAGCTCAGAACGTCTGAAGACGATGCTGCAAAATCTGGTGTCTGGAGAAAACTCACGTTAAATGCTAGGTTTGGTCATTTTAAGCCACATCGCTATATTGTGGCATCTGCAGCTGTCTGTTGCTCATCCCAGACAGTGATGCCCGAATCTGCAATAAATAATTTACAGAGCAGTGAGACTAAAAGTTAATGGGCCGAGTTTCCACATGCAAGTAAAATCTTGAAGTCAGAAATACCCATTTGAAATTGCAGCTCTCCCCCATATAGCAGTAAATGTCTTAGGACTGTAAATATGATGTAATTGCTTTCCAAAGTTGCTTCATTATAATAATTCAGAATTCCTTTAGTCATTCTCTTCACACTTTTATCATTCAGTGATCAATGAAAATGATGTGCCATGAGAAAATACCAGCCTGCATGCATTGTTGTCACCAGGGACTAGTAGGAGCCTAATTCAATTAGTATGACTGTACTTACATATTTGAAAAGTTTACTTGTCATGCTTGCCTAACAACCGTTTATTGTAATTGTTTCACTGAACATTTTTCTTCTACGGTAATTTGAGATGCTCCCCCATGTTTTGGCATCCCCTTTGTTTTGAGCTCCAGTAGCTGCCTGAAAACTGGTGCAGTTTTTGCTGTAAGGCAATGTGACATGGATGCCAAAAACAAACGAGCTATAACCCTATGGTTAAAAGCTTTTTCCATATAGTAGCCTTTTGCTGATGAAGTGCATTGTTGTTTAGGCTTGAAAAAGGTCAAAGCTTATGTTGTAAATATTAACTTGATTCAGAAGTTTATATTCTATTATTCTACTGATCCAGAACAGTCCAAAAACAGCACAAACAGATGCATAGCTCAGTTGGGAGTGAGAGTCAAGAAGTACAGACACACCACAGTATGTCTCATTATGTCTCCATAATCCAGAAGTCAGTTCTATCAGAGCAGGGGTTCTGAATAAATAGTTGCATGGTAATATCATAAAAGGCACTGTAAAATTCCGTGTGTTTTCTTAATTCAATGTGGTTGTGTAACCTCCACTAAAATGTAAAGCATCTGACAATAAAAGTCTTGGCAGTACCAGTGATTCAGCTGATCGTTTTCTATGAAGTGCACTTGCAGTAAACATAATCAGATTTTACAGTCTTGAAGAGATTTGTAAAAAGCTTATACACATCAATTCTCTCAGCATGCCGGTGGTGATTCTGATGTATTACCTCTCTACACCCTGGACTGGCACTGAGCTCCATTTGCGGGTGCCTGGGTCGAAGCAGCTGTGACCTTCCAGTGTGAACGACCCATCCATTTACTCTGTCCGGAGGCCGCTAAGGTGGCTTGGCGCATTCCACCAACATCCGACTGAGCTTACCACATCTTCTCCCTGATAGGAAACATTATATTAATTTTTCTCAATATATTGACATAGTTTCAACAAACACTGCTGTCACAAACAAGGGACAGAAAAACAGTCAGTGGTTACACGTTTTCATTCAATTGAATCTCATATTATTCGGGTCACTTTCCAGTGCTGCTTTTTTGGAATTGGAGTTAATCTAAAAATGAGTCTGGTCCCTCCACTGGCTTGAATCATCAAGCTGCAAATGTGACGTTGTGAAAAGAAAAACTCCATGAAGAGATTCCGAAGTCTTTCGTTTCCAAAAAGAACTTCTGCAATTAATACTAATAATGACTCAGCTCTTCCTGGCATCTTTGTAGCATCTGCTACATACAATATGTTGTTTTTGAAGTGAGAAGCTCTCTGTTTGGCAAATCTGGCCCCCTGCAGATGGAGCACACTTACCTGACACCACCCCCTCCACTCTGACTGCGCTTATGCTACTGTATACAAGCACTTCAGTGCAACAGCGAGTCACGATTATGCCCAGCAAACCTCGGCTGTATTGATTTTCTGTCCTGCTGTTGTATCACACACACACACACCACTGCATGGTCTTCAAAAGGAATTCATATGTAGGCAAGTACATTAGTTTCCTGTCAGGCGCCCCACTTGCTTTCCATGCAGCCAGGATCAGGAATATTAAGTGTGAAAACTTACTGGTATTGGAGTTTGCTATAGAGGTATTGATCTTAGTGGGCTGACCAGACTTCCTTGGAGTGCTATTTTGTCCACCTTTGAAAAGGAGTAATCCTCCCTTTAATTGCAGCAATCACTCAGAGCTGTGAATAGGATCATTAAGGTCATCTAGTATATTATTCAGGTCAACTAGAGTGATGATATAGTGACACACTCTACTATGAGACAGGTTGGATAGAAAAAAATAGCCGTTTAAGAACTGTGCTTTTCACTGAATTGCAAGTGAAAAATAATACCATGGAATACAACATTTTTTAAGTGAAATAGTTGCAACTATTATAAGTAGTATGTAAACACTGTTCAGCTTTAAAGATGTGCGTTAGTCCTTTGTGTCCATACATGGCAACAAGACACCCCATTTTGAAATTACTCTCATTTTGAAGTCGCTCTCGTTTTGAATTCTCTCTTTAAATGTCATGAAAATCATTACATTTTCAGATGTCCCCCCATTCGACTTATGGCAGGTGATCCTTGCTCATTAATTATGACCTTATATTAAGTCTTTCAGTCTGTACTACTTTTTGAATGAGGGAAAATATAGTTCAACCAGAACTATAGTCCAGTCAGAATAAAGGTTGTTTACACATATCAGTCTTGAGGCACGGTAATAAAAACAGCTTCTCTACTTCTAAGGGATAAAGAAAGGTTAGTATACGGTTGTGCGGAAATGAATTATATTAGTTTTTGGTAAATAAGATATTTCTCAAGAAGAAGCAGAGAGAAAAAGAAAAGCGTAGGATTGGGGGCATTTTAATAAATTACAGCATGGTTTTTATTGCCTGTGACTGTTGTGACTTCTAAGGGTTAACACTGACGTAGTTAATCAAGGTCATCTAAAGAAACTGATTGGTTGGACTGTTTGTATTATTTTATGGAATAAAAAGGGTCTCCAGAGCAAGGTATGGAGCCAATGCCATATACCACATCACACAAGATACTTTGTAAATTGTATTAAGGAGTCCTTTCACTTGGACTTTCTTTTTATGTAACTCCTTACATCCAGCTCAGCAGTGTCTGACCTGACCTTGCTGTTGTTTTTCAGGTTTGAAGCGGATCCACACTCTCACCATTCAAGCTAACTACGAACTGAGGATTGACCTAGAGGACTTTGAGAACAGCACTTCCTTTGCACAGTACGGATCCTTCGGAGTGGGATTGTTCTCTGTCGACCCCGATGAGGACGGCTACCCGTTGAGCGTTGCGGACTACTCGGGCACGGCCGGTATGTTACACTCCCCTAGTCCCTCTTTGTCCAAGAGTTTTAGTATTCAGTTTCTGTGCTGAGTGCTCTGAATCCCAGGCTGAATCTATTTGATTTAGGGGTAAGGAGGAACCCACTCAGAGATGCATTATGTTTTATTGCCGTATGAGTTCGGTATTCTAAAGACGCATGCTGTACAACAGACCTGCAGTCTATTCAGCCTTTTTCCTCTGCAACAAGGATCCAAACTACAGGCCGACCTTTGCTGTGCCCTAACTGCGGGAGAATAACTGCAGTAAAGAGTGTTTATCTTTAGACCGTCTGTCATTATGAGATGGAAAAGGTCATATTGGATAAAGTGCTAAAATGGAATTCAGAATAATACGTTATCTAATGTTCCGTCAAAGTGCGCTTTGTGAATTAGAAACAGTAGGTGGCTTTGAGCAACAGCAGCTCAGCCTCTCTGGCCTCTTGCCTTCTTTCTATTGACGGGAAGATTAGCTCAGTGCCTAGAGGAATCATATTTCATAAAGTCTGAACACTTTGCTGGAAAAAGTGAGTAGTGAGTGTGGATATGCTGAAATTCACTGGCTATTGACGCAGTATCTGCTCTCTGACTCTTTGCAATTGACATTATTTGTGTTTGGAAATGTTTGTTTCTTGAAAGAATAGGTTTTCGTTCAGAAGAGATTGGGCGTTCATTTCTATATAAGAATAGACACCTAATAGTAGACAGTATAATGAAAAACCATCGATTCCCCCAGCCGTGTCAATACTGGTACAATAAGGTATATATTTCCACTATGCAGCATGCATACATGTGGGTGCTGCTTATCTCGGTCTGTAGCGAAGCAGAGAGAGGAGCAATTCTCCATGCTTCACCTGAGCTGCCGCCAGGGCCTCTTTTTAACATTAATTGGGTCCCTGCACTCTATCCGTCTTGGGTTCTGCTCCCCTGCTGCTGGCCTCCTCACCGGGCCCGGGCCCACAGCTGACCTTCGGAGCGTGCCGGAAAGGGCAGGGATAATGAAGCAGCGGAATACATCCATGGCATTCCAATAAAGTGGACAGTTCGCTTATTATGGAAGACATAAACAAACACTCCTATTAACATAAATCAGACAGAGGGGACGCTGCTTCCGGTTAGGTCTAATTAGCCCGGATGCTTTTAGTTTTCTGCATGTCGACATGAATTCCTGCTCTTATCAGTTAAAGCTTGGTTTTTCTCTGTTGATTCCGTCTTAAAATACACTCAAAATGTGTCATTTTGCCTTTGGTCTTTAGACTTACATGTTTAGAAATCACAGCGGCTAAGGAGCAGGTGCTTTAATGATAAGTTAAGTTCTCTTAAGTGTGTTCCGTATAGAGATGGGCAAATCTACACCAAAATATCCATACTTTCAATTTTTTTCGAGAATCGATCCTCATACAAAGATATTGATGCTGAGTGTCTCATTTAGCAGCAGGTCATGTTTCGTTGATGCTAAAAGAGTGAAAAGCTATTATAGCAAGTAAATTTATAAGTTAGGAGATACTTTTCTGTCTGCATTAGGTTCGTGTACACTCACAAACACACAGCCACAGAAATGGAGTGAATACTCTGTAAGGGTGGATCATATAGAGTTACTTCACTCCAGTACAGTCAGTTTATGTGTCAGTCAGTTCAATAGTGTCCACATTCAGTGTCCAAATTTACCGGATATGAACATGTTTAAGATGTTAAAAGTGTCCGCATCAAAATATTAGCTTTTGTGTTACTTGGTATCTGGTATCTTTTGTGTTACTTGGTAAAATCAGTGGTTTTGCTCATCTCTTGTTCCCGAACCTTGTATACTGGAATCAATAAATTATTTATTTTGATTAAATTGCTAGAAGCCTTGACGTTAATATTCCTTACATTTACAAAAATGCCGTATTGCAACTGAGGACTGCTTTCCGATCAGCAAGGGCCGACTAGAACACACTGAAGGCACTGAAGGCATGTGTTAGTAGTGATTAGTGAGGTCCTGCTCATGTATTCGTAGCTTGTGCAGAGGCACTAACAAAGCCTGCGACCGGGCAAGTCATATATCAAGATCTGGTCGGTAGTCATTATTAAAGTTGCATGTGCTAAACATTTGAACACGCACTAAAAGCTAAATTGAAACATAACTTTCGCTATTTATTTCAGGATGCTAATTAAGGTGGGAAAAAGAAGAGTGCCTTTGTGAGTTCCTTTTAGCTTAAACATACAAAAACGCTGTTTTCAGTCCCGCCGGCCTCTTTAGGAAGTAGTGCCTGAGTGTGAGGAAGAAAATAATTATTTTAAATAACAGTCCCTTTTCGTATTTGTAAATGTCTGTGTCGGCCTGCTTGTAACGTCTGTCAACTTGATTTCTGTCTCAGTCATCACACACTATATATTATAACATGGAAGGTAATATTGTGTAGTATTTTATAATATAAAAAGATAGATAAGCAGAGAAAGAAATAAGTTAATAAAAAGAAAAAGACACTGATTTCTTTTTATTTCTTTTTAACCTGTGATAACTCACGTTCTGTCATGTTAATTAGAAGTGAGGAAGGTTGCTATGGGGAAAAAAGGTTAATTTTCTCAATTAAAACAGTACTTAATGACTGTTATAGACACATGTCAGTTTCACTGCCAGTTTCTACACTATTATACCCACAATAAGAGCTTAAAATAATTGTTTGATGTGGCTCAAAATGCACTTTCGTGTTCTCTCTGCCCACTTCCTGCTTTCAACAGATTTACCTCGACTTTCATTTTTCTCTTTAATGTATTCGTGCCATTGACACACTTAAGAGTGCACTGAGGTCCAAGAAGTCCACACTCGTGTATATAAAATTTTATGTTTTCTGTAGTATATAAAGTTTTAGGATTAAACAGATGAAGACTAATTATATAAGCAGTGCACAGCATGAGTGCAGCATCATATGGAAAGTTTGTGTAGACTGAACCATTTTGGGGTGTTGTTTGAAAGCATTGTTTGATGAATAATTTTTTTTAAAGCTGTATTGAAACTTTTTTTTTAAACAAAGCGGATCATTTTCGTATAGCATGTCAATTCTATTGCAGACTGACAGCTATTACTGTCCCCGTACGGTCACTGTCAGGTTTTTATTTGACTTTCGATTCGGTCGAGCACATTTGCCGGGAGAGCTCTTTTAAGACTCAAAATTTCGTGCTGTGTGTCGGGTCGGGTCAAACTCGAAACCTGTATTCAGGTTTGATTCCAAATTTCAGACCAGATTAAAGCTCTAGCCACAAATGATGGCCCAGTAAAATGGGTTCGTAGATTAAAAAAGGAGAAGAAAACCACAAACCTTTGGAGCAACTTTTCTGAAAGGCAGATTGAGGTTACGTTGGGGCGAAAAAGCCCCATGCTCTCGACAACCCAAATAATAGTCTGTCGAACAAATGGAAGGCCGCTGCTCCGGAGAGCCCAGCCATCACCAAAATGAGAAATGAAAAAATTCGACAGGAGGTTGAGGGTAAGAGGCCTACTGGAGCTGAGAGCAGGCAGCAGTTCAACATATGGGAGTTATTCGCCAGCAGTCCCCCCTAGGCTCTTTGTTTGGATGGACGTACTTGCATGGGTAATTCTTTGTGGGCCAAGCAGGCTGAAGCAGTTGCCTGAAGCAATAGGAAGTGGCAGCCGTTTGTTTGAAAGACCTCCAATAAAGACTTTCATGGGCCATACACTAGCACACACTAGGTCTGTACATTAATTCCACTAGATTGACTCTCTTAAACCTCATGCAATTTGCTCATTAATCCATGATGTCAAGACTGATAATAGGTGTCTTTTTTCTGCATAAGTGTCTTTTGTTGTACACACACACTGCTGCAGTGGGACCACTGAGTCATAATTCCAGTCTGAGCAAACAGTACATGTGCTCGCCATCTTTAATGCTCTGCTCATTAATGAGGGACCCATATGAAGCAGGCACAGAGATAGAGAAGAAGTGGAATGATGCCTGAAAACATGTAATTACCTGACATGGGGTTTCCCAGCCTCCATACCCTGCTCTTAGCAAACATCTCCGTTTGTGCTCCAACTTCTCCAACCTCCAAGTAAGTGTTAACGGCAGTTTTGCTGCCACATGCAAGTGTTTTCTCTGCCATTAAGAAAGCCACGAAAAGAGGAATGAAATTATATGCGAGCGCTTGATAATTTTGTAACAATGCTTGTCCGAGTGGAGGCATGCATAATTCTCTTCTGATGTTCTAATGTATTCATCGTGAACCTGTTTATGAATTTCTGTGCATGCCTAATGACTCGTATTGCTTTCATGGGTAGGTGGGTCTGTCCCAAGACGTTTGATTTGAATTTCGTGGCGTACCTTCGCACAAACATGCTTTATCCAGCCTTTCAGGTGCCGGGGCTTTGAAGGATGTTCTGCCGAGAGAAAAATGTTTTAGTAAAATGATTGACTCTGTGTATGAGTAGAATATTCTGGTATCAATTTGTACACGATCAAAGATTTGTTATGCTTTGAAATGCTCTGCTTGTGAATACCCACCTACAGTCGAGTTTGCTCCTGGGGGGAGTCTAAAGGAGGATTCCACCCAAAAACATAGCATGCTAAGAAGGGAAAAATGAACTGCATCATGTTTTACATTATGGAGAGCACTTCCTTCAAGCTAGTTTTGGGATAGTCTATCACTGCACCCAGAGGTTCCTGCTTGAGGCCAGTAACCACTATCTCAGAAAGTGTCATCACACCTGGTCTTAAAACAAAATGAGTCTTGGAAAATCATTTTAGAGCATGCTCACACTAGGCATGATCGTGCCCCCTCTTTAATCCGGACCCTACATCATCACATTACTTACTGCTTTACGCTTTTCATCTGGTGAGCTGCCAGATTTACAGAGGGCTTCCCGTACCTTCAGATGATGAAACTACAGTTTTTTCAGCTTGTCACAACATTCTTCAGTGATTCTTTGGTATGCACAAGCAGAAAAATAGTCACCAATTTTAGTAATATCTCAAAATTCTTGCGTGTGTCCTGCTGTTCCTGTATACTCTTATCTGCCCAAATTTCCAGCAAACGCTGCACTACTGCCCTAAAATAAAGAGATCCCTTTTCTGCCCTGTTTGGTAAATGGAGCTTTTGCATTTGTGTTCCATTCTAGGGGAAAAGTACAGAGCGATCACACCAGTCAGAACTGGATTTCAGGGATCAAACATACTTAAGATAGGCTACAGATCAGTGGATGCGTGCTACATCGTTATTGGTGTCATACAATAACAATGATTTTTAGTTTTAGTTGTATTGAAAAATGAGTTACCTACAAGGTATGTCAGATGCTGGCTGAAAATCTGGGTAAGATTGCCTTTGGTGGAATTTTAAGAAGTTCCAGTAAGTTTTACAAGTTGTAAAACATACTGGAATATTATGAAACGTTTTTTTTTTTTTAGCAATATTACCCGATTTTCTTAGCAATAATGCAACTAACTTTGGTTAATAAAAATACTGGAAATTGATTAGTGTGTTGATATTTTAAAAAGTGTGCAAAGAAATCCAAATCTGCCATAAAAATTCATAATCAGTGCATCCTCATCTAACTGGTAAAGAATTATGTGATGGTTCTTTGTACTTTTAAAAGATTTGAAAAGGTTGTTCACACTCACACACCTCTATTACAAAAAATGGATCCCAGAGGGCTAAAATGGTTCTTCTGTGGCATCACTCTAATAACTCATTGGTACACCTTTTTAAGAGTACCAGGGTGAGAGAGGGAGTGCCATATTTAAATGACACTGAATCGCTCTTATTAGCCCTACAGTTAATGCAATTTCTTTTCTCACTGTAGCATTCAACTGTTTTACTGTTGCCATCACTCAAGCCATTCATCACCTCATAGAACCCATTGATGGATCCACGAGGCACCTGAAACAAATTTATGACACTCTTCTTTATGACGACATGATCGCCTTCGTTGAAATAAAAGGGCAAATGTGATCCATATGGAGCAAAATAAAATCAGCGTCTGTGGAGTGCAAAGCCGTGCCTTCACTGTAACTCTGGCAATAAAGGCCGATCTCATCATCAGGGCCTGGGCTCAGCAGAGTTTGGCAGCATGCAGGCTGAGAGCTGGCATTAGATTAGCCTGAGCGCTCACTGCAACGTTACATTGACGAGCCATGCAGTCCATCACGCCGCTTAAAAAGGGCACATTAACCACATTGCTCCCTCCATCTCACTCTTTTTTTCCTCTTCTGGCCTGATGGTTTGCCTGTCTGCAATTCCCATTCTCTTTCCTTCCCTCCTTTAATTGCTGTCCTAAGAAACCCTAAGAAGCGTAACTTTGTAGGAGAAAAAGAACGCTTTACATTTTTGCTGTTTTTTTTCAAATGAGCTGGTTTTTTTTCAAAACCAGCTCATGTGTGTTCATATTTATGTAACCATTTTCAGACCTTTGACATCCCAGAAACAGTGCATTTAAAATGTTAATGCTTTTGTACATTTTTGCCAGTTTCAAACATTCAGAAGCTAATTAACCATATTTTTTCAAATTGCGTGCAACGAAGCGCATACGACGATTTGGATTATTTCTGGATTGACACTGTGAATTAAATTCGGCTCCGTTCACTGTTTAATCAGCATCAGCTATTCAGTAATTAAACTGTATAAAAACATTAATAGGACAGCCTACATTCTTTCAACTTTCTTTGCCCTATCTTGTCTCATGGCCTAATCGCCTCTCTCCCTTTGACGTTCCAGGTGACTCATTGCTCAAACACAATGGCATGAAGTTTACCACCAAGGACAAGGACAACGATCACTCGGAGAACAACTGTGCCTCCTTCTATCACGGAGCGTGGTGGTATCGCAACTGCCACACATCCAACCTTAATGGACAGTATCTGCGCGGCCAGCACACATCCTACGCCGACGGCATCGAGTGGTCCTCCTGGACGGGCTGGCAGTACTCACTCAAATTCACCGAGATGAAGATCAGGACCACCAGGGAGGAGAATAAATGAGCGGAGCGCAAGATGGACTTAATGAATGCAACCATGCAAAGAGTCAGAGGATAGCTGGCCTGTAGGTGTTAGAGACACTAACTACAGAAAGGTGTGAGAACTGTGTGATGATGTAGTAATCTCCCATCATTTTGCGTGGTTCTGTTTTTAAGCCCTCTTTCCAAAGTATCCCACACCAACCCATCTCGTAGTGCTGTGTTAGTGCTGAAGCGCATTAGGCAACTGTTTTGCTCTCGCTCTCCCGGTCACCTCTCTGAATATTATTATGGAATAATGAAGTTCATGTCCTATTTAAAAAAAAAAAAATCATTGTTGGTTTTATCATTGTTGATAAAATCAAAAGAAAAAAAAATTGTAGCTGTGGAATTTAGCAAGGATTATGTGTAGCCTTTTGTTTCGAAAGACAAAGAATTACCCCTCTTACCCAGAGTGATCCAGGGTTGTCTTAGGGACAGAAGACAAGCTCTTCTATTCTGTTTTATTCTGTCATTTTTTTCAGTTAATGCTTTGTCAAATAGCTGGATGTCAGGTTTGTGCCGCTGCATACCACCCCTGCTTCGGTAACAATTAGATAACAGGCTGCCCTCATTTCGACTAAAACACATAATTGATCTGCAGGGATGCAGAGAGAGCCGTGGCCACTCTCAGAGCGATGGGCCCAATCTGAACAATTTTTCATTCTGACAACTCAATGGCTCCATAAAGCACACGGCGCAGTTACTATGAGGCCTATCGATGGAGTGGTGAGGTTCTCCGCAGATACAGTGGCCCTATTCACTGAGTGTTTGTTTTATCATGTTGATCAGGAATCTCTCATGCCATCAATGAGCTAGGCGCATCACTGTAGCATTTTATCGAAATAGTTCTTTGAAAAAATGGTTTTAGATTTGGTTTGGAATACAAATTTTGAGACCACTTCATGGTTGACAGAGCACAGCAGATCTTCTAAATGAGTGTTTCCTAACCCTGCCCTGCACATTTTATTCTAAACATTTCAGTATTAGTGTTTCTCCCAACGCACCTGATCAAACTAATCAGCTCATTAACAACCCCTTACTGAGCTGTAGTGGGTGCGATAAAGCAAGGAAATTCGAAAATGGGCAGGTAGCCTTCAGGAGCAGGGTTGGGAATAACTGATGAAAACATGGATTAGGCCTAGTCCTGGACAACAAATGCAATTTTGCACCAGTAGTAAATCACTATTGACCTTTTAAGGCTTTGGCTTCATCTGAGTTCTGTTAAACTTTCCCTTAATGTTTAATGGGCTCGTTTCTTGTTTTGTGTAAAGAAATGTGTTTGTCTCATCCACTGTATATTACCCCAGGTTACACCAGATAACTGAGAGGTTTACATTTTGTTTTTGTCTGTGTGTTAAGTATTAAGATGAAACCTTCCATACAGCTAAACTGACTGATCACAATGTTTGTCTCCAATCAGGAGAAAGCAAGAGGTCGACTAAAGTATTAAACACTTCACTCTCTCGGTCTGGTAAGGACATGTGCAATGCTGCTGTAAAACAAACTACCTACACTTCGTAAATTGTTCCTCTCTTGGCAAAGCAATGCTTATCTTAACAAACAAATGCATACAGTGTCCTCCTAGTCATTGAAATGTTTCAGAGTTAATTAATAAACAAGTGTTTGATTAAAAAATCAATTTGTTTACATACGCAGTGCTGAGTCCATGTGTAAATTCTCCCAGATCAAAACAAATCCACTGCTAAGTTCATACAGAATGGGTAATGGCCTTGCACAGTGTGGTGTAACAGTCTACGAAATGTGTATGTCAGTTTTTATTCTTTTTATCTGTTTGTTATGATGATATTCGATGTATTCGTAACATAATTATTGTCTGAGATGGCAGGTGTTTGCACTGGAAAAAAAACAACATGTTTTCAAATATGTCACCTTTATATTTATATCGGGGAAAAAAAAAAATCCAACCATGTGAGGATGGAATAATTTTTTCTTCTTAGTGGAAATGAAGAACCCCCTGTAACTTTCGTCACATTATTTTTGCAAACACGGTCATGTAAAGAAGAAATGTGTGGTGAAAGTTATTCCTGGTGAAAGGCCAGTATTTCTTTGCTGAAAAGCTAACTCGCTGTCACGAGAGCTCAGAATTACAGCTGAATGAATAACTGTCAGTGGCCCTTCAAAAGTAATGCACTCAGGGAAGCTGACAGTTTGTTGTTTTTTTTTTTAGATTATAACACATTAACTCTCTCTCAATGAGCAGAGCCTGGGGCTGTAGCTAGCAGTCATTGCTGGAAAGATGAAATGATTTTTTACTGAGGACGATGCCCTATAGATGGAATGGGTTTGACAGCTAAAATATTCCCCTCAGAGGCGAATGGACGGCTGCTACCAGTGTTTTCCTATTCTAGCGCGCCACGTCTAAAGCTAATGCCAGTGCCCAAACCATTTTACTGACTGAGGGAAAAGCTTTCACGCACCAGCTGACATGCGTCTCCTTAACCTGCATTTGACTGCTAAAGATAAGAGTAGTTTGCACCACTTTAGGTAGGGGCTACTATACTGGCTGAACAGGGAAGCAAGAGGTTATACAGTCATTTTACTATGGCAAAACCAGAGAACATGGTGCTTTTAGGGAAAAACCTAGGTCTGTGACTCCCCAGGCCTCAGGACGCCCTACTGGTGGTCTCTGGCACTGCTCCTGTCTCCAACAGGCCTTTACCGCTCATCCTTGCAAAATCCCAGAGCGTGAAATTGCCCTTGTCTCTGCTTCACAGAAATCTGAACGGATGCTTTCGCTTCTCTGTTCTTTTGCTCACCCTTTGCCTTCGCTAATAGAAGCCCCTCCACAGTCACCATCCCTATGTCCAAGTAAAAGAGGGATAAACATCTTAGAAAAGAATGAGGACCAGATGAGCACTTTTTTTTTTTAACAAAATTGTTTTCCTTTGTCATACGCATGCTCCAGTACAGGCTCTCATATTCCAGCTAAACTTTCTTTTTGTGTCTTGTAGGCCTACAATTCCTTCTTTCTTACTTTCTTTGCTCCTTCCTTTCTTTTTTTTTTTTTTTTGATGAAGCTATAAAACGTGTTTCAATGTTCTGAGTGACATTTAATAAACCTTTAGAATTTCTAAACTACTCCCCTTTAATGCGTCTGGTGTGTTTTTTGGAGCTGAGGTAAGCATATCAGTGTGTGGTAATTACTCCTCCGTGGTCAGCCGGCACTCAGCGGCTGTGGGTCAGCTCATTAGTAAGTAATTGACTAGATCGGCCAGACATAGATCATTAGCCAAAGCCTCTTCTGTAGACGTTGTGGCCGTATCACATTGTCTTCTGCATTAGTGGGCTCTGTTTGGTAATTACAGAGAATAGTCCTACAAAGTGAACTTTTAAGTTCCGCAGAGGAGCTGGCAAGCACTGCAGTCAAGTCTTTTAGGTGAGTGCTGTTTGAAATGGCACAGCTCTTGACATTAAAAACGTCAGATAGAGAAACGGGGATTTTTTTTTTCTTGGTCTTTTCCGTTGGTGTGTAAGGATGGGGACCGATGAGACTCATTAAAAATCTTTAGGCATCAAACATTCATGTAGCTTTGAAAGCCGCTTGAAGTCGATGTCACTGCCTCGCTCCAAACGATGAGCCATATTTCAACATGACAGAGGAGCACTCAGAGCCTCCTCATAGAACGAAGCATAAAACGGGACAGACTTTACCAGTTTTGACATTTTTACAACACTGTTACAAAGAAGTGGAACTCAGAAATCTCTGGTCATTATAAAGGGCAGCGTGCCTCTGGAAACCACCTATAACTTCTCAGTTATTTGCATCGTACAAGGTCCCCCTAACATGATGACAAAGAATTATTTTACCACAAAAAGGGAATTCAAATTACAGGAGCTCTGTTCGTGTTGACTACAGTATGTTCCTTTTATATCAAACGTGTGTTCTAAGCACTGCAAAAACAAAATGACCTTGATTGTTAAAATCAACACCTGAGAATAGTTGCGGCTCACTCGAATCAATTCCCATGAATGCTGATGCCCTCAGCCGGAGGGAATGTTCTGAAGTCCCGTAATGAAGTGCTGTCCTTGCCAGTTGTCCATGAAGACAGTGCTCACTCTGCAGTGACAGCGCTGAAACTTTCGCTCTGATGTGAAAGAGTATGATGATTTTGGAAAATACCCCGGTGAATCCCGAAAGTGGTTTTGTCACGTTTTCTTCAGTTATTGGGTATAATCTGGGGAAACTCAGTCTTGGTGGGCTGAATCGAGGTCAGTACTTGATTAAATTCAACTAATTGGCCAAGACACATTTACTTCTTTAATTTTGCACTGGAGCTATGGGACTAATGTTACAGAAATCTGCGTCACCCAGAAAGATGTTGGGTGACATAAACCTTCATTACTTTTTAGCTCCATTAGCCTCATAGCCTAAAGATGCAGACTTCTAACACACAAACGTAATTGCAGAAAAGAGCTCTATTAATGAACTTAAGAAGAAAATTTTGACTTCAGACATAACTTGACTAATCAGGGCTAAGTGGAAAAAAGTGTAAGCCTGATTTTCCACTGAGCCATCATTAGTGTTATCAGCCGTTATCAGCCGTAACAAAAAGCATTGCTGCTTCAGCATAGTTCCTGATCCAGCCTCTTTCTCACCAACATCACAAAACATTCCTCTTATTCATGATTGAAATGTCTCTGTCTGTCTGTGTTTACCTTGTTAGTTTAATGTACAAGGGGTGGTGGTGGCCTAGTGGGTAGGATACTTGCCTCTGGATCAAGAGGTCATGGGTTCGAATCCTACCTTCAGCAC
>JBBJLS010000016.1:15488022-15520160 GCA_037577275.1 Bryconaethiops microstoma | reverse complement strand
GGGGACGGTACCTTGCTCAGGGTACCTCAGAGGTGCCACTAGCAGTCTTGGGAATCGAACCCACGACTTCTTGATCACAGGGCGAACGCCCTAACCACTAGGCCACCATCTGCTGACCTGAAAAGAATCTTTGAGGTGTACTTTGCCTTTCAATTCCTCATCCTGACTGAGACATTTGAACTGGCCAGTCCTCTTGCTGCCCAAGGCCAACCAAGGCAGGATAACTGACATCTGGTACTGGGGTAGTACGTACATGAACATCCTGTTGGAGCTGGCTGAATTGATGTTGCAGATTCTTGAACCTTTGCCCTTGTTGCAATGCCTCTTTCTCACGACAGGCCTCCCACTGTGTAATATGAGCGCGCAAGATGTCTGTTAATTCTCACAGAGTTATATAATATAAAACAACTGTACACTATAGAAAACATATATAAAGAGAAAATGTACATATATAAAGAGAAAATATAAATATAGAAATTGAAAATATAGAAATATAAAAGTGTGGGTGTAAATATAAATATATTTCTGTATAATTGCAAGAGCATTAGTAAGGAGATATACTGCCCCTCCATTCTGGGTCATTTTCACTCCACTTGTCACGGTCCCCCTCTCTCTCTTGGCAAAGAAGACAGGCGCATATGCAGACGTCCATGAATCTTAACTTTATTTAAATGCTAATAAATCAAATGGCACGAAGGCCTAACAGAAACCAAAACCAGGAGTATGGGAACTGGAACATAAATCTCTCAATTATGACGGTGGACCAACACCAAGGTCCACCACAAATGAACTTAAAGACCCCTAACGATAATCCCACCACCAATAGCAAAACACAAGCACTCAACTCCAAACAACACCCAGCTGTGACAGAAAACCCCACCATATTTTCGAAATAAAAGTTCTAACCCAAAAACTAACTCAGTTGGCCTCTAGCGGCCGCTGACAGGACATGACACCACTCTGACTTATCCCAGTTTTATGGAATTTTATGGAACTGTTAAAAACTTACGTGGCATAGATGGTCTCTTTATGGGAATTTCTAGACAGGATATACCTCAGTATGCCCTTTACAGTGTGTGAACATTTTGTGATGAATTGACCAGTAGAAATGGTTAAAAAACTACTGGAAATTGAAAAAAACTTACATTAAGAGGAATGGCACCAAAAACATCATTTAGGAGATCAATTTTGGCTCCTTCAAATATCATTCAGTGGGTGATTATTGAAATGATCCTCCAGCATGTTCCTCACCTAGATAAAATACTTTAAATCCAACCGATTACAGTTTGTAGGTAGCTGGTGGCCAGCTGGTGGCCTAGTGGTTAGTTCGCCCTGCGATCAGAAAGTCGTGGGTTCATATCGCAAGACTGCTAGTGACATGTCTGAGGTACCCTTGAGAAAGGTACCATCCTCACACACTGCTCCCCGGGCTCTGCGTTCCTGGTGAATGGGTTAAGCTGTTGGCCTAGTTGTTAAGCTGTTGGCCTAGTGGTTAGGGCGTTCGCCCTGCGATAAGAAAGTCGTGGGTTCCAATACCAGTGGTACCTCTGAGCAAAGTACTGTCCCAACAAACTGCTCCCTGGGCTTTGTGTACACTTAACTTCTTCCAAACTGGACTACTGCAACTCTCTAGTGGCTGGACTTCCCCAGAAGGTAACTAAACCACTTCAACTGATTCAGAATGCATCTGCAAGATTAGTCTTCAACGTTCCTAAGTTCACTCACACCACACCTTTATTAAGGAACCTTCACTGGCTTCCAGTGGCTGCTCGCATTAAGTTCAAGTCCTTAACACTTTCTTTCAAGGCCAATAATGGACTTGCATCCTCATACATAACAGCATTAATCAAACAACATATCACTTCTCGTCCTTTCAGGGCTTCAAGCACGGCTCGTCTTGAGCCCCCGCTACTCAAAAGAAGAGGGAGATATGCGTCGAGACTCTTCTCAGTCTCGGCCCCACAGTGGTTGAACAAACTCCCTCTTCCTATTAGATCCCGGAGTCCCTCACTGTCTTCAAGAAGCACCTGAAGACCCACCTCTTCAAGGAGTAACTTGGTGACTTATCACGTCTCTCAATTCACTTTCCCCTCCAAAAAAAACCCCAACAACAACAAAAAAAACTTCTGACTTTCTTTGACCGGTGTTGTTTAGGTATCGTTTGAAAGGTGTTTAGGTGTACCGAATACCAAACTTGGCTGAAAAGTGGATGTTGACTTAAGTTTAGCTTTACAGGTTTAAGAAACAGATGTGGACTACTTGAGCACTGTTGCACGTCTAAATGCCGTAAATGTAAGTGTGTGTGTGTGTGTGTGTGTGTGTGTGTGTGTGTGTGTGTGTGTATATGTGTATATATATGTATATATACACAAATGACATTTGAATTTGTGTGTCGCTGTGCATTTGAAATTCTGCAGCCTTTCTTTCTTTCTTTCTTTTTTTCTTTCTTTCTTTCTTTCTTTCTTTCTTTCTTTCTTTCTTTCTTTCTCAGTGTCTCTTTGCTATCTAACAATCTCTCGCTTTCCCTCTCTCACTTTCTCCTGGTCTTTCCCCTTTAACCATCATTTTATGTTTCATCCATTGTTTTCCTCTCATACTAATACATGACCCAGCTTCCAGAAATATACCCCCACTAATGGCTAGGCTATAAGGCTGCAGTGATCTCTTTTAGAGTCTGTGCTCTGCTTGATTCAGTAAGGGAGACAAAGAGAGATCGACCATGCAATACAAAGCTGATCTGCTATGCCTGTCACTGTGTTGCTATTTTCAATTTCCTTGTTTTGCTGTTTGATTTGGTATTGTTGTAATTATGCAACTTATAATTTGTATATTAGAACTTCTCTGTGCTCCCTACCTAAGACATAGTGCAAAGTAGATTCTTTTATCTTTTTGTTTCATCTCCCTCAGATGGTATCTGAAAATGCTGCAGTGTTTCCGCTGTGAGCAGTGGTTTCACGAGGCTTGCACACAATGCCTGCAAGAATCCATGATGTTTGGAGATAGGTGAGTGCTGACATACATACGCAAGACCTCCGTTTTTCAAATAAAATCTGACAAAAACTTTAGCATGTCTAATAAAACTAAGATGTCACGAGGCTATCTTTCAAATCAAATTATGTAATTACATTATATTAAAATTAGGAATAATTCAACCAGGTTGCATTGTCTTTCATGTAATAGGGATGCAAACTTGTCACTTTTTGGTGGAAACCACTGTTTTAAATCTAGAATAGGCCATGTGATTTGTGTACATTTGACGAGTTTTTTAAAATTGGGGGGAGAACAAAAAGCTTCTTTGCTTGTCACATGCAACACACCTGAAAACAGTGAAGACTGAAGAGAGCCATCTACGGGAGGTCAGTTTTTAACGTAGGTCCGTTTTAATAACAAGTACACTGGCTAACTTTATACTCCATGGGAATAACATCACCTCATCCAAATTGTAATGGCTCACATTCGCAAAATCAAAACAACTCAACCAGTTCAAGCTAATTAAAAGTCCCAAGCTTGACATATTGTCATTTTAGCCAATTAAGGTGATCGTAACACTTCTGCATGAGATCCTTGCAAAACTCATTCTCTCTCTCTCTCTCTCTCTCTCTCTCTCTCTCTCTCTCTTTCTCTCTCTCTCTCTCACTCTCACTCTCCCTTCCCCTATCAAAGTATAACATAAGCTGTGTTTTACATTTGATTCGGCTGTTTGTGTTTTTTTTTTTTTGTATAATTAACTCTATTGTACTGTGCATGCCATGCACTTTAATATGATTTTGGACCTTGCACTGACTGTTTTAGTTTTTTAAGTTTCTTGAACTGGTTTCCCACTTACATTAGTTTTATAGCAGTAAGATTACCTAAATTTTTGGGTGTGATTCTTTTCCTATATTTTCAAGATAAAATCAACTGTAAATCCACATTTTGAAGCTGGAATTAAATATTTCCTTGCGGACCACCTAGAGCAGGTGTCGGCAACCTTTAACAATCAAAGAGCAAAAAGAGAAAACACCGGGAGCTGTTTTAAAAAAACTAGGCTACTGTGTTGCTTGTGAAATTTTATTTATTCATAGAAAACATTTTGAACATTTAGAACTCTGTAAAATTAAAACAAAAAATTAAACACATTTTATATTAATGTTACAAGATCACAATAATCTTCAAATTTCGAACTACAATACAAAAAAAAAAAACAAACAATGAATAAAAATAATACACAACACCTAGAACGGCTGACAGCATCAATTGACGTAATTTCATCAGGCTCAGAATCGGAATCGCGTCTATTGGCCTGTTGGAGCAGCAAGCATGCTCTGTAAGAGACATGTGTGTGGTGTAGGCACATGTACACACGTATCTTTACATATTGTTGTTTTATACTGTTGTACTTGAGAGACACCAAATCGACCGAAATCAAATTCCTTGTATGTGTCGCTCACATGCTCGGCCAAAAAACGCGATTCTGATTCTGATTCTGATTCGTCTACTGGCGCTGTACGATGGGCTCTGGGTCCAAAGTCCACTGGACACTTGCTGTGTCTGCTGGCTGCAGCTTGTGTGGATGTCTGCCGGCAGGCTGCAGGATATAAACAGGATATGAACTTACTGCAGCAGTGTCGTATCAGGAAGCGTCTTGTGCGAAACTGGGCACTGCGTCAATTGGCGCATGCAGCCATTATAGGTATAGCCAGTTAGCCGCCGTTCTAGTGTTAATTTATTATTTATTTTCCAAAACCACAGGGAGCTGCAACATAAGGTTGAAAGAGCCGCCTGACCTAGAGGATCTTTGACCCCTTTTTTACCCATGATGAGTTTGCATCCCTAATGCTGATGATAAGCCTTAGGATGTAACAAGCCCGGGATTTTAAAGAGTTAAAAAGGGACAAAGTAATGGCAACCATAAAGAAGTGTTCTGTTGATGGCATTCTATGATGAGTGAATTATGACAATATATTCAGTATCACAGCACATACAAAAGAAGTGGCACGCATTTGGGGACTGTGAAAGATCCAAATGGTTGTGTTGAAATAGCCATGTATATGCATAAAGCTCCTTTCAGGGACTGGTCATTTAAATTCCACCCTGTCGCTTCTCTGTTTCTTTCTGCTTTTATCTCCACAGGTTTTACTTGTTCATTTGTGCCGTGTGCAATAAGGGAGTAGAGTACATCAGACGTCTGGCTCTGCGCTGGTAAATGCTTTTGCTCTTCTTCACTTCACAAATGCTCCCAGTTTTATATAGTCATATCAGAATTATATAGTCAAAGTGCTGGATATGATGGATGTAGGCAATAGCCCCCTGGAGATGTCACAAGCATCCATCTATGTCCAAAAGTTGAGGACTCACTGCATTCTTAGAATGAAGTCTAAGCATGAAATCACACCTTTTGACCAAAATCATAAAGACTTGAACTTGCATCTATATACAACTTGGTCACATTAGCAGATTAGGTCGGTTGATTATTAGAGCCAGATTTTTAGATGCAGATTTCAATGTCTTTCTTTCTTTATTTCATAAAAAAAATTTTAATAAGTAAGATGCCAAATGAACATCCCTACAAATAGGGTTTGCAATAGGTACCTATATGCAGGGGGGTTCTACATGTAAATGAACCAATACTAGGTATTATAATTATGATTTTATTATGGCTAAACGTTTTAGACAAAAATCACATCTATTTGCAGAGAATATATACAAATCTGCAGTTATGATTGAAAGGCTCGAATGAATATAGGCATTCACTATCAAGAGATACTTGAGATTTGCTTTTGGAATCGGTAACAGCAATGAAAAGATGGACTAATGATCAACACTGTATCCCATGTCAGTGGACAGTTACTTCATGCATACCTTCTGAGCAGCAGATATGTTATTCAGCTTAAATTGTTACTGGCCATATCTACGCATTTTTTTGCTTTATTGCCTCCCTATGTAAAAGAGAAACTCCATTAAAGTGGTGGAGTTTGCATGGCCTTAACAGTGTTTGTCTGGCTTTTAAAGTTCAGAATCCCTGATTTAAGCTTTATCCTGCCAGGAAGGTCTCAGTGTTTAAATGCTTTTAATCTCTCAGTTGAAGAGGTATTCTAATTTGGATTCTATACAGCATGTAACAGATTATGTAGATTTTGGCTGAGGCTGTCCAGGAAATTAAGGCTTCTTAAACTTTTGCTGCTCTGTCTAACTGGCATTAAATCACCTCTACATTTCTGCTGACAAGCCTTTTTTTCTTCTCAAATAGTTTCTTAATTGACTGTCTCTCATTGGCAGGGTGGATGTGGTCCATCTTGCCCTGTATAATCTGGGAGTGCAAAGTAAGAAAAAATACTTCGAACTGGAGGAGATCCTCAGCTTCATCAGCATCTACTGGGATCATTTCCAGCTGGGCAAGGTCACACAGCCAGATAATGCTTTCAGAAAACAGTGCAGGCGCAATACAAGTGTGATGATCTACTTGATCGTTCATATGATTAGTAGTTGTGGCTAGTTATATATGTCAACACAAAGGATCTTTTAAGTGCAAATGGACAATAGCAACCACTCTTGTATTGTCAAATTGCTCTGCTGTTTGCTATTCTGTCATGTATAGTATGACAAAAACATCACTGATAATTTAGCCACACTGCTGTTTGAGGGCCTTAACAGCTATAAAAGAAGCGCTGTGTGACTCATTTGTCTTCATTCAGAAGTGACAGCTCAAGACAACAAGCTAAGGAAACATTTCATATAGCACTGCATCACAGGCTGAGTTTTTCTCTTTACACTCTTTTCTCTTTTTTTGTTGTTGTTTTCAACAGCTCACCAATACCCCTCCCTCAGAGAGAGGCCAGCTCATCCTTGATGCTCTTAACAAGTACAAAAGCAAGTAAGACAGATTTTTTTTCTGCTTTTCTCTAAAGTGGTCGCCTGGCTGGGCAGTGTTAATCTCTTTGGGAACTGCTAATATAATCCAAGGCTTTAAAAACAACTTATAAAGTCCTGACCAGAAATTGCTGAAATAGTGCCATAGCTGCTCCAGGACTAGTTTTGAGTTTACAGCAAAATGAACTTATGAACTTTTTAAACTAAGGTTTTGAATCTTCTGTTATGGTACTCAACTGACCTGCCCGTTCCTATTACAACTGATTAGGAATTTACCTAGAATTAAACAATAAGAATAGTGTATATAATTTAAAATCAGTTGGCATTTGGCAGTTAGCTGATTTATTTTAAATTTGGCTGGTCTGTTTCTGTTGTATGGTGTACATAATGTGAGCCAACTGAGCATATGCATATTGCATTTAAGTGCTGTTTCTATATCTCTTAACGGTTCGTCTGAAAGGGATGGACATCAATGTTTTATTTCATTATTTCATTTAGCCTGCAGATACTGTTGTGAATGTCAAAGGGGCAACACTATAATGCAGAAGCATTTCTTTTAGGTTTCTATGTGGAAAGGAGATCAAAAAGAGAAAATGCATCTTTAGGCTGAGGACAAGGGTTCCCCCCAACCCCCCTTCCAAACTATTTCCAGAGAAGACACCAAAAAGCGAGAGCCGCCGGGCCTGCAAAAAAGGAGGTGTGGGGAACAGGTGAGGATGCTGCCCTGAACTGTGTATTAACTGGATGCACTGCATCTTTCACTTAAGTCTTAGTATACTTCAGTACATTGTATTACATTTTGCAGTATACTTGAGTTATTGATCAATAACTCAAGTACCTTATGTGATTAGTTTTTGTAATGTGTATAAGAGGTCATACTGCATAGATGCAATGCACTTGACTAGTATATTTCTTGAATAGTTTGGTGTGAAGCTGTCCAAAGACACAACTGTCATATATAGTAATTATTTCTGAATCTAATGTTGTACAACCCCAGACAATTTACAAATTCAGAAGGGTGTTTATGATCTGCAGTGTTGGCGTTGCTTGTGAGTAAAACTGGCACTATTGATAGATAGATGCTTTATTGTCACTACGTCAGTACAACGAGATGGGGCTAACCCGCAGATGCACACAGCAAAGATTTAGAAATATAAAAATTAAGAATATAAAAATTTAATTAACAATCACAGAAGTTGTAGGTTTAGAATATATTTAAATACAGCTAAAGAAACAATATGTGCATACTTATATACTTTGATTGTATTAGTAATCAAGTAATGGTGATACCACAGCCATTTGTGACTTCCTGTAACTCCGAGGAGAAAATTGGGAATTTTTTCAGATGGTGTTTTATCGTAACTGGTCTTCCTTAGAGATTTAAGGTTGACTGAATTAAAAATAGTCATCTGGCAGAATGTAAGACACAGAATGCTGCTCTGTTAAATTACAATCAGAAATTCAAGTAACTCAAAGGCTGTTAAGCTGCTGTTTTTTTTTTTGTTTGTTTGTTTTTTAAACGTTAAATCAACTATCATCATGCGTTATCATCCAGATTGACACCTAATTACTGAGAATCATTTCATTGAGAAATTTTGATTGTTTTTACTCCACTGATTAGGTTCAAACTCTTCAACTGTGTCTTATTCTTGAGTAAAAGCTGTTCTTGTAAAGAATGAGTGAAAACAGAAATACATAGCCTGTATATACCTATAATTGCTGTAAATATAGTCAAGTGAAGAATATTACCTTTAGCTATTACAGACATGTAACTGTGTGCCTGCAGTGGTTTTCATTTTAAATAATCGTACCTATGTGTGTACCCTGATCAAGCTGAAGAAATACTACACTCACTTACAACGCTATCGTTTTGATCTAGCACAGGAACATCCAGAAATTGTTTTACTTATTAGTGTTGCTTTGAAGTGTTGATTGGGATTAAATTGCCAAGGGGGAGGTAATTATGGCAGGTACCCCCTGCCAGTTGCTCTTCTCTCAGAACCAGTGAGATAAATGAGCTCTTCATTGCACCCAACTGTTCTCCTCCCAGCAAATAAATGCTTCACTGAAAAAACATTGGTTTTATTTCAAATGTTTTTTCTGGGTCTCAGCAGTTCAGCATGCCAGCTTGCACATCTTAGCTCTGTTACAAAAGAAATTGGTTGTCTTTGTGTAGATGCTCAGTGTTGTTATTTCAGTGGGGGGGAATTGTAGGTGCAGCATGTCATTGTAAAGCCATGTTTTAGTGCTGCAAACACTCTTTATATCAAGTGGACCCCTTCCTTGTAGTTTATATTCAAATAAACAGCTGTAATTCAAGATGTTTTATGGGCCTTGGAGCCTGTATAAATAATAATAATAGCATGTTTTGCGGGTTGGCAGAAAGGCCCAAAAGGAATAATCGGTGGAGAAGCTTATTTATTTGTCGCTATGTTAAATAGTAGTGATTAAGTGAAGTTGTTTTTTGCTTTGGCATCTTTGTGGTAGCTTTACCCCTGTGGAGAAGCGGAAGAAGAAGAGATCTAAATGGCTGCTCGAGGATGCTATTCCCAACGTAAGCTCTTCACCAGCCTGATTTTTCCCGTAACAGACTTACTGCGGAGAACCTTTGCACAAGCTGAAATGTTTGCGGTCCCACTTTTCACTGTGCCATTCCTCACTGTTGTCTAAAACTGTTCCATAACACTGAAAACTAATCTAAAAATCTAACCCTTTCTTTGGCTTTTGTCTTCTACTTCAGGAAGGCAGCATCTGTCTGCCATAGCTCTCTTCTCTTCTCTTCTCTTTTATTCTTCATGCCCGTGTGAGTGTATTGACTTTTTAAGTCTTACTTTTCTCAAATTTACTTTTAGATGATCTATCTCCTCTCCGCTCTCATTCACACTCTGATGTCCCTTTGTACCCTTTTGTCCTATTTTCTGGTCTTCTGATCTGCCTAATGCCACACAGACCTAGTGAGCCTTTGTTCCATCTCTCAAGCTCTGTTTTACTGGAACTATTCTGGGATTACATTGCACTTCTGTGCATTAAAGTGACAAATTCCTTAGAGCGTTCTAGTCTCCACACATTCTTTGCCTTAACAGCAAACCATCTGACACTCTAAGCTGATAGTACCGAATGGCTAATGGCATGACAAGTGGCCTTAAGCAAGGGTTTCTAAGAGCTCATTGGGGTTGCAGTAATGCTACTGATGCTCATAAGCCATTGTAGTAAGAGTGGCATAATGGAAATTGTGTTGTCATTTATTGTTGCTTGTGGAACGTTCCCTGCAGAATGAGCTGACATCCACCTGGAGCGCCAATCACCACATGGCTAATATCTTCGACTTCACACTGGATGAGCTGCAGAGCTTGAAAAGGTGAGATGAACCTGTCAGAAACTGGTAGTGAACGGGTCAACGGCCACACTTCTAAAAGAAAAGACCCAGCACTATTACACATCATAAGACTAATGGCCCATCTTCATGAAAATGATCAAAATACAAAGGCTTTGTCTTTCTTTTGGGCATGTTAACCCGTACTTGCTGGATTTCAGTCATTTTTTAACTTAAAACCTCCTTCTCCCAAGTTCAAGTCAACCAAATTAAACAAACCTTGTACAAACTTAAGTTTGTATGTATTGTTACGTCTGTAGTTGCCTAATTATAAGGGATTAGCAAACACTGAGTTCTTTTTTTATTTATTCTTATGCAGAGTACTCTGTTATGTATGCATCACAGTTTGAATTAGCCACAAAACTGAAACCGCTTATATTTGAAGTGAATAATTTTAGGGTGGGATATAATGGGCATCGAATGAACAGTCAGGTCTTTAAGGCAATGTGTTGGAAGCAGAAAAAGGTGTAAGTGTGAGGATCTGAATGACTGAGTCCTAAATAAGTGTGAGGGTTGAATTGTGATGGCTAGACAAATGGGTCAGAGGATCTCCAAATCGGCAGAGGTGTTTACAGTAAGGAGTGGTTTGTACCTACCAAAAGCAGCCTAAGGATGGACAACTGATAAACCAACCAGAGTCATGAGGGCTCAAGGTTCATTGATGTGCATAGGAAGCAAAGGTTAGGCCTTCTGCGGAACTACTGTTGCACAAACTGTTGAAAATGATAATGCTGGCTATGGCAGAAACATCTGAACAGATGAGAGTGCCCGCGCTGACCCCTGTCCACTGCCAAAAAAATCTGCAATTGGCATGTCACTGTCAGAACTGCTTTGAGGAACATGACAATTTCAAGGCATTGACAAAATCCCACATTTCACCCGATTGAGCATCTGTGGGATGTCCAATTCATTGAGGCACCACCTTGCAAAGTACAGTAATTAAAGGATGTACTGCTAATGCCTTGGTACCAGATAGCACAGCACACTAGAGGTCTTGTGGAGTCCATACCTCAACAGGTCAGAGCTGCTTTGGCTACTTGAAGGGGACCTACAAAATATCAGACAGGCTGTTTTAAAGTTATGGCTGATTGGTGTATAGTACATTAATATGACACAACATTCAGTCATAGACTGATGAATCACTTTATGATGTTCACTTTTTTGTATTTTCAGTCATTGTCCATATCATCAGCTTTACTTACCATATAGATCCACATTGTAGTTTACAGTTGAAGACCCGATTCAGCGATGTTCAGAAACAGCAGTGAGCATCATTTGGATGGTGGTTCATTCTCAGCACAGCAGGGAAAAATGAATACTGCTGTATTGAGAAAGATCCACCACCCAAATATCACTGGCTCATTGATGATCTTGTGGGGGTCCTGACCATTGATGAATGGGGTAGATGGACTACAGTCTGTAAATTACAAAGCATACCTATATGGTAAGTGGAGCTGATTAAATGGACAAAGAGTGTAGATATTATGTACCTAATTAATTTGCTAGTCATGTAACTAACTTTTAACAGATCTGATATGCAAACTCATCTTTTTTCCATCCAGTATTGATTGATGTAGCTGCACCAGAGGCTTAGACGTGGAAGACTGCTTCTCTTTGTGTATGCACTTTATAATAATTAAATCTTTTAATAATATAGTTCCAGTTCCACACCTCTGTCTCTCACGCTCTCTTTCTTTCTGTCAACATGTGGCATGCTTAACCTTTTTTGAATTGAATTAAACACCCATTTATTGGCTTCCAAACAATTGCTTTCATTTGCATGTGTTTCCCTTTAGAAAAATCTAAAAGGTTTACTCTGTCTTATTTTTCCCCTCCTCCAACAAAAATAATTTTTATCAAGGCGGCGGCGGGTGAAGTGATTTAATTACACTTCTCAGTAAAGGTTATCGTCTCCCGAGCAGGCCGGAATAATAAGCGTGTGGTAAACACTGTGGGGACAATTGGAGTGCAGCTGCGCTTTCAGACGCAAGAAAGGGAATCTATGAGGGCTTGTTGAAGTCTAGAAAGGAGCTTCAAAGGAGTTTGGTCATTCTTAAAAGGCCATTTCTGGTTCATTCCTAAAGCATTGAGTGCAGTCTTTTGAATCCTGATAAGTTCCATTATACTTCAGAAGTCCAACTAGGAAGTTTATACCAAATGCCTGGCAGCTGAAATGATAAAAGAATGCACTGTACTGTATGAGGACATTGTCTTTTCTTTGGGCTCATAAGTGACTTCTGTGTGAGAAAAATACATAAATGATTTCATGGAACTATGACTCAACAACTTTTGTATATAGATCCATTTGTATGCTGTATGCAAAGTACGGAAAAGTATGAACACTGAAAAATGAAATGATTAAAACATTGAGAGAAAAATATAAGAGCAAAAAATAAAATTAAGGCCTAATTAAACAAAAATTAAACAAAATCAACCAATATATATATCTATTCATAGAAGCTAAACAAAAAAGATTTATTTTAGCCTGGATTTATACATTTTAACACTAACAGTAGTTAAAGCGAAGAAAGTGTACAGCAACTGAACTCTCTCTCTCTCTCTCCCTCTCTCTCTAATTCTGTCTCTAGCACTAGTTCAGGTCGGACCTTCAGTCTGGATCAGGACTCCACAGATGCTGCCAGCACTTCAGGCTCTGCCACCACCAGTGTGTCTTATGACTTCAGGTGCACATTTTCAAAAGTCTGTTTACCCCTCTTAATGCAGGACTGTATGTTTGCTTATTCAGTGCATGAGAACTAATCCACTAATTCTTCAACTTCCCGTCAATCTGTCTTGTAGTTGAGAAAAAGGTTTTGTTGGCCTATTGAGTAGAGTAAGAGATGACTGGCTGTTCAGCACAATGAGTCATGCATAGTGCAGCAGCTGCATTCAGATACAGCTTACCTGTGTCATGTATGTCATAAAATCACAATACAGATCTAACAAAATAATAATTGATAATCAATTCCTATAGCCAGATATTATGTTAAGATTTGAAGTATGCGCATTATATATGCACATACTTTGAATTTAGTATACTGTGTACTGAAATGAAATAAATGACCTAAATGTGAACATAAATTCGGTAGCTTAGCAAAATTTTCCTGAGCCTCAAAGGCTTTTGCTGTGTTTTATTTACGATTAAGTCTGGCATCACCTCAACTGGGAGCCGTTTTTTCTGGTCGTTTTTTAATCTGACTGACCAGTGTGTTCTGCTGAGCTACAGGGACATGGTTTGCTTTTGGGGGAATGCCAAAGTGAATTCATTGACCGTTACATGGAGGAAGCTCACAAGGTGTCAGATGGTTTGTACCAGACTATAAATACTATCTGTACTTCCAGAAGAGCAGTCTGGATGTTCAGTGCCCAGCTGTATAAATTGTTAAGTTAATTAATTAATTGTTAAATTATATTTCCTTTACCTTAGGAAATTAATTATGAGCTTTGCATTAAATGGGGTAAATATTTTACTTATACATAACATTTAATATAAAGTTCAGTTGTTGTAAATATGGTTAGTTTGTGGGGAAAAAAGTTTTATGATTTTTTTCAGCTAAGTTGTTCTAATGACATAAAACTGTTGTGTCCAGTACTTTCACTTTAATTGTTTAATTTCCCCATAAAAATAGTTGTCATTATTGTCCTTTTACAGCACATTTTACATTCACTTGGACACAGGCGTACACTCAAGGAAATTAATTTAAGAGACTACTTAAGAGAGAACCTAAGGCCTTTTGTGCGACTCATTCCTATCTTTTGAACTCCATTAACGCATTTTGCGTTCATTTTTGTAATCTTTCACCTCAGACTCATAACCCGCGACAGGAGTAACACATATGCATGATACACATATCACTGAAATCGAAAATACTTACCATATACGATTGTCAAAGTCCCGTGTTTGTGCAATAAATTATTCCAGAGTAATCGTGTGCACAAAAGTGAGTAAATTTAAAAGGGTTTCCCACAAAAAACACACTGCTGTAACTCCATAAAACATCCATATTATTTACTTTAGGTGCAAATAAATCTTTACTGAAAAACATTGTCTTGTAGAAATAAAAAAAAAAGTACAATTTCACTATGCGAAAATTAGAATTTGCTTATAAAAAATATCAAGATTTTACTTGTTAGTTTCACATCAAATAATTACAGAAATAAGTAGCACTGGGTCAACATAAGGCATGAATGGCTAGCTTATGGAATTAAAATGTTATAGCCCAATAAATAAAGGGATGCACAAACGCTCAAAAAATGACCCAGAGTTCAAAGGGTTAAGGGCTTGTTTACCTTAAAGGAATATTTTACCCAAGACGTTTTATGAACAGACCTTTAGGCTGCTGCTTTTTGCCAAGGAACAGCAAGTATTCTGTGGAACCATATCCTTAATGATCAAAGAGGAACAAGTAGTGCACTGATTTTCTTATGGATTTAAGAATTCTTTTAGTGACATGACTAAACTCCCACAAGTTTGTGGCTCTTACTTTGCATTCTGAGATGGTGAACATTTGCCCTTAGTGGATTTAAATGTGACCGCTCTGAATGTTTTCATCAATTTTAGATTTTTCTGGGTTGCATACATTTCTTTTTTCCTAACCTCCTTGACCCTCTGAGCAGCCACCAGTCACTCTAGGGTGTGAGTCAACCCGCACATTGCTGACTGAAACAGAAGCTAACCGTGTCTCATTGTTGAGCTTTGACTCAGACTTTGGCTAATTCTCGCTCTGTCCTGTTTTACCATTTCAGACCGTTCTTTTTATGATTTCAAAGCAGTTTCTTTTTTTAACTCAGTCAGGTCTAATGTTTGGTTTTAACCTTGCTCTGAGGGAGATATGTCCCATCCTCTTTTGCCTTATAGTGCAGGCCAAAGAATAGTGCTGGATCACAAGAAACTGTCACTGCAGCAACTCACCTGCCACAGCTCAGTCACCATTGCCTCGCAGCCAGAGCAGCTTCTGTTGGTCACCTCAGCCGGGGATGGATTAACCACCCCTGACAGCCTGTGGAGAAATATGATGACAGATTATGGATTATTTACTGTGACAGGCTCTGGTAGATCAACAGAACTCCTTGGGTTGGTCTCTCTTGACTGAAGACTTTAGACAGCCTGTGAGGAGAGAACTCTAGTTCCCAGCTTGTGTTGAAACTGGCCTGTAGGGATTCTGGCCATAACGCTGTTTTAGTAGCTGAGAGCTATATGAGCATGGTACTGAGCCGCTTTGTACACATCACAAATTCTCTATCCTTAGTCCTGTGTGTGTGTGTGTGTGTGTGTGTGTGTGTGTGTGTGTGTGTTTTAATTCTTTTTATATCTCTCCTTTTTTTGTCTCTTTGTGTTTTATTTCCTGGGAGAGTTTTGAAATCTGACGTTCCAGGACATTATTGACATTCTGTGATGGAACTTCTTTTGTGCGTCATGTTTTTTCATCTCTGCGTTCCAATGGTGCAATTTATCCTCGGTGTCTGAAGCTCATCTAATACCCGGCTGTGACGCTCCATGTCCCCTGGGCCAGTTCAGGATGTAGTCAGTAATCGGTTTCATTCCTTTTTTTCCCCCTCACACAGCCCTGCTGCATTCAATTTGGCCTGCTGTGAGACACCGAGGGCCTATGCTTACAATATCAGTGTGTGTGTCTGTCTGAAAGAGAAATAGAACAGAAGGGACTTGGGAATGGTCTCTGCTGACAGTTTTATTTATTTTAGGATACATGCTGCTCATTAGCATTCACTTTCTGCTCAGCGTGTTTATTGAGGATAAGAACATACACTTTGTGTTTGTACGTGTGTGTGTATGTGTGTGTGTGTGTGTGTGTGTGTGTGACTGGAAATGCTGGCGTGAATCACTGCAGGCTTGGAATCCCAGGGTCATCCCCTGCTGTGCCTGGTCACAGTGGGATAGATCAAACACACCACTTACAAGTATTTGCTTCCCATGCCCCGCTTTCATGTACTAATACTGCAGCGCTCCAGTTCCTATTTTAGCAGCTCTAATCATTCTCAAACGGCGACTCAGTGCAAGGTTTTAAAGTCTCGCTCTGCTCAATTCCCCCACAGTGGTGTGTACTGGCGTAGAAACAGGGTTCTTATGCAGATTTGGAAACTCCCAAAAAGATTTACTGAAGAATAAATAAAATAATAGGAAGTCCATCTATGTGACCTTTAAATGGTAAAACACCTACAAATCCAGGCAACTGCTGCAAGCAGAAATGAAACGTCTTAGTGGAGTAGAGCTACATCTAGTGACAGATCATGGAATAACTAATTTTGGAGGCAAATTTAATGTGTCTTTCTTTTAAAATGTCTGGATTACAGATTAAATAGCTGCTTCACAAACTCGCCCCATACTCAACTTATTTTCTGCATTTTCTGTCATTATAGCTCTGGAATTTCTCTATAAATTAAAATAGAAAACACAAGAACTCCTCTGTAGTCATTCCACTTAAACTGCATGACAGATGGTTAGAATTTTCCTCAAACAGAATGTTGCAATGTGGGAAACCTCCAGAAGAGACAGTGGGAACACTAGCTCTGCCATTGCTCAATGGCTTATTAATAGCCTGAAACCATTTAACAATCCTTGGTCATTAGTAAAAGAAAGTAGTACTCAATCATTGTTAATATTATTTAATATTATAATAAATAGTCTTAAAAGCAGGGCTCCAGACAAAAAATAAACCTTAAGCAATATTTGGGAGCCAAATGATTTTTTTAGGAGCCATAATCTCTGTCAAATGTGAGATAAATAAAAAAATGGTTTCATGGCACATTTTGTCCCCAGTCTTACCCCATGTAAAGAGCGTTAAAACGAAACAAGAAATTACAACATGGACTAAATAGTTGCCAAAGAAAAACATGGTTTCTCGCGTAGTTCATGTTTATTTTTCTTATATTTTAGAATCGTTTCAAACGAAACTCAATCTGTCTGCAGTGCTTTTGACAGAGATGTGTTGGCCGC
Organism: Bryconaethiops microstoma; assembly: GCA_037577275.1. Taxonomy (NCBI): domain Eukaryota; kingdom Metazoa; phylum Chordata; class Actinopteri; order Characiformes; family Alestidae; genus Bryconaethiops; species Bryconaethiops microstoma. The sequence goes on along the minus strand of JBBJLS010000016.1, from coordinate 15,502,983 downwards.
GAATGAGTTGGTTCTTTGACTAAATTTGGTTAACCAAAAGAGCCAAATGATCTTGGTGATCTGATCCAAATGACCCAATTAAATTCCTATCACTAGCTCTCGATCGAGCCTCACTGTAATCATGTGACAGTGTAGTAGGAACAGCAGACTCGGGTCGAGCGTATGTGCATATAATTATAAGATCTAAATTTTCTTGTATTTTAAGTATTTTCATTTCTTTTGGTTGTGAGAGATGATCGGAACTGGCGACTGAAATGAAAAAACTAGTCGCAAAATAAATAATCTAGTTGCATTGGTGACAGTTTTAGCTGCCAGCTAGAGCCCTGACAAGCCTATCTAGTTCTCTCACAATAATCTTTTACAGCACAGGCCATTATCACCTTTAAAGTTACTTGTCAGTCATCAATGATTTTTCCCAAATCATCCAGCCCTCTGATATACTGTATCATGTTGTATTCATTTATTGTCATGCCAGCACAGGTGCCTGGAATTTGCCTTATTGAGCTCAATACAAATAAAATTCCACAATATAGCCTACACCTATATGTGAAATGGGTCTTGAATAAACTTAACAGCACTGATCCATTGATCTTCCTTGTGTGCAGGAAGAATGTGGGCAGCCGGAAGAGAAAGTTGCCATCATCCAATTACAGTGTGCTAGCCAGTAAGAGGGAGGTGCTGGAAAGTGAGCTGAGCCCTGTGGGTCTACCTGGGGACGAACCACAGGGTGCCATCGACAGCCACACCTTCGAGAGCCTCAGTGAGGACGACTCGTCCCTCTCTCACCTGAAGTCCTCCATCACCAGCTACTTTGGCGCTGCAGGCCGGCTCACATGCGGCGAGAAATACCAGGTCCTGGCCCGCAGAATCACCCCGGAGGGCAAGGTTCAGTACCTGGTGGAGTGGGAGGGCACCACGCCCTACTAAGGCCCTTACAGGAGGAGAGGAGTACAAGAATGAGTTTCAGTACAGTATTCTCTACTTCCAGTTCTGGAGAGCCATAGCACTGCACAGTTCGAGATCATTGTTTGCTCTGCTCCATAACTGACTGAGCTCATAAAAGGCTCAGTAATCAGCTGAGCTGAGTTGAACTAGACAGGGATATGTAACTTAACTATAGAAAGATTTGCTATTTGAAGACTACAGTATGCAAATGAACCAATTCACAAATCTCAGAAGTTTTTATGTGCTTCTCAGATGATTGATGAATAAAAGTAGTCAGGAGATCTTAAATGTTAAAAATGTGGCAAGAATACTTTCTGCTTCATCACAATTTTGTTGAATTATGAACATGCATCATAACTCCTCTGGTGGTAGGTTTTAGAAGTTAAAGGAGAACACATCTGAAGGTATCTTAAATGAGATGTCAGGTTAAGTTGGCCTAAGGTCATCTCAGCAGTGTGGCGCTATTGAGAAACTGGGCTGTGTGCGGTGCTGAGACCCTCCAGGACTGGATCAGAAGAACACTGGTTTAGACAATGACACATCGCCTGAAGGGGTTTCCTCTTGGGTTTTTTTCCTACCACACCTCTTAGCATTCACATTTCAGAGTTCTAGTTTTCTAAGTTTAGGTTCTATTCTTCCCCTGCGTTGGGCAGTGAAGTTTGAAATAATTCATCGTCATAGTGTCCTGTTGACAGAGCACTATGATCAGCACAGAACACGGTTGTCTGGTTCAAATGCTTAGCATATAGTACTTATTATTCACTTATTTTTCACGTTTTGGTCATAGACTGGTTTAAGTTTTAAAGTTAAAATGAACTGTACAATTTTCTGTTCCTTTCCATTTAAGGTGTTAATGATGGAAAAAAAAACACAGCTGATGAATCTTAACCTTTATCTAATAAATGGTATTTCAACTTATAACAAATTATAAGCTGTTTCCTGTCCAATAATGGCAGAATAGAGACTCTGCTATTTGGCTACATAAAGGCCTTGAAGAGCCAGAATAATTTTCCAGTATTTTTAAAATGAATGAATTTAATATCTGCTTCATGATGTAGTTAATGACAATATACAATATTGATATACTCCTTGTTGACCCTGTTAGTAGATTTGGTGGTGTTGAAGTTTCAGTTAGGCTCAGACGACTGCATGTAATGTGGTCATCTCGGAATGATACAGACCGGTTAAAAAGTATCTACAACACTATAAAGATTGATATACTGAGTGCTGTAAGCATCTAGTTTTGCAGAGGTAATGGTACTTTTTTAATGGTAAGTTTTTATTCATACTTTACATTAACAGAAAAAAAAAACTTGGGGTGTGTTAGTTTTAAATATGGTTTTAGTCTGCACTTTTGTTCTTTTTTATTCAGTCATAGTTTGCAAACTTGTAGGTGACTGTAACCAAAGCAATGCAGATATTATTGTAAACATTCGTACGATAGTATTTCCAGTTGTGCATGCTTTTCTCCGTCATGACGGATGTAGTACAGAAAGGTTAGGATACCAGTGGAGCTTCAGGGCACTTCCAGCATACAGTAGAGCAGGCAGTATGTGTAGTATTGGTCCTGAAGTGCTGCCGCACTATGCAGTTCAGAACACCTTGTCTAATTAATTATCTGATCCTTCACAATAGGACTGGGCGATATGACCATATGTTATCATCATGTAGATAAATTATACCTCAATAACTTTTTCTGAGTACACTATAGATATTACAGGAAAACCAGTGTATGGGGTTACCCTTATCTGGAAAGGCTGCAGAATTTCATTCCAAATAAGTAGTTGTGTACTTTGATTCCACTTGTTTAATGAGCTTATCTTCAGATTAATCATGCAGACTTCTGCTTTGTTGGAATAAAAACCTGTAGCCAAATCACCTATTTATGGATAAGATAGGACACCCCTGCACACTGTAACATGCACTGCACAGTGTCTGCTCAGTTGTTAGACTATAGGTGCTTTTCCATAGGTATACAGGAACCGTGCTGTACCTAAACTTTACTGCGATGTAATCAAGGTTGTAGCACACTTCGATTTTGTATTGTATCTTTTAGCCCGGTAACATTGTTTATGACCAGTCGTTGTCAAATAATGCGTTCGTGGAGTGGTACCAGCGGAGAGGTTTTCTGTCAGAGCTGCTTTTGTTGTTGTGATCTTGTATTATTTATAGTCTTTTTTGAGTTTTTAAGTTTTTCCTCAGCATTATTTAACTGTGGAACGAATAGCTAACCCAGCTAACTAGTTTGTGATGTCCTGGTACACCTTCACATTTCTCACAGCGTTAAAGATCAATTTGTTTTCGTTATAGACAACTCCCACTGAAATCTATCTTCAGCCCAAATAGACAGTGGTGCTTGTGCTTCGTCGACTTCCCAATGTTTCTCCAATGTTGTGATGACAGCATTTCGACCAATTCGAAAACAGTGACGCTGTCAGATCAGCTGTGGCTAACTTTCGGCTCTGCCATCAAGCAGTCACAGCACGGGTATGAGTCGGGTACGGGTTGCTTTATCTTTAATGGAAAAACAAATATTCGGTGCGGTACGGAACGGTTCCTTGTGCCAGTGGAAAAGCTTTTGGTTTAAAATGTGTCGCTACTGTTTTGCTGGTTCATTTTATGTTTGCAATCCTCTGGAAAAAGTAAAAACAAGTATCAGGAAAAATTCTTGTAACATATTATGATATTCTTGTCATAACGCCCAGGCATATTTCATGAGCTGAATAGGTGTGTTAAAGCAGAGAAAACTCTTAACTATGCAGTGCTTTGGTTCTTCAGGACTAAAACTGCCCACCATTGACAAAATTCTAGGTAGTGTAAATATACATTTGCAATAGCAAACTGTTGTTTTTGCAGACACGTCAAAATAGTCAAGTTCAAAATTGAACTCCTTCAGCATTCTGAGTTTTACAAATGTGTTCCATAATGTGTCATTTTCCAAAGAATATCCTCCTCATTTTTTTTTAGCCATGGCTGCGTATTCAAATCCTAAGTGAAGGTGGATTTAGTCTTTCATCTGCCCGAGTTTCAGTTGACTGGAAAATGTATGTTTGAAGTTCGATATCTCTGTGTATCATATTAGTATGCTGAATTTATTGGACATTATTAGTTTTTACAGTGTTAAAAAGATGAAATATACGTTTATTATTTACATGTATATAATTGGAGAAATGTTTAGCCCCCTTTCTCGTATTGCACTATTAACACGTTTTCTCAGCTATGCAAGCTATTATTGGTTAATTGATTTGTCATATATTTTATAATTGATTAGAGGGAGGAAAAAAAACTTTTTTTATACAAAGCACTTACTCGTGCCACTTGTTGATATATAAAAGGGTATATTCAAAATATTTCCCCCAACTGCAAACATTTATGCAAATTCATACGAATCCCAGTACCATAGTTAAGGCGTAACTCCAGTTTTAACATTGTAGATCATCACGTTGAAGTAGCGGTTGGTAGTTAAGCTGCTGATTCTGAAGTTCTTTTCAAATCGTGTGGTGACTACGTTGAAGCTGAAGTCGGGAGCTGCTGACATGACACACCAAACACTTTCACCAAAAAGCCCTATGAGAGCGTTTCTTTGAGCTGCTTAAATGAATATGATTAGCAGATTGAAGGCAGGGTTGGTTTTAGTGCCACTTTCTCTTGTCTTCTTTCCATTGGGAGAAAACTATGAATGTTTTAGTCCTACAGAGAAGCTCCAGCATGCAAAATACAAACGATCTCCTCCCAGACCATCCTGACGGGGCTTAAAGTGAACTGAGATAACCACGAAAGTGTTTCGTACAACAGTGTTATGATGTAACATGCTTTAAGCTGTACAGAAGGAACTTGTAGGTCTTTTTTGCCATTATTCAACATGTATCTTAGATATGTTAACATAGGTTTTGCAATATGTAAAATGGTGTGTCACTCATGAACAATTCACTTGAGTTTTAAACAATAAAAAGCATTTTTTCAGAAAGTGATGCTTACCTTTCTTTTTTTTCTATTTTCCAGAAGTTTACTCATAATCTTTGTACATTTGTATTAGTTTGGAAAAACATTTCTGTTAAACATTTTAAACATGGTGGTTTGTTTCATTTTTTGCTTAGCCAGATGCTGTGATTTTTTTTTTCTTCCCACTATAATTACTAAAACAAGTCATTTGCAGGCAGGCCATTAGTCTGTAGAAGATTATTCTGTCTGCCATGGCTCAGAAATCATTTGAAAATTCTGCCGACTGTGAACGTTCTGAACAACACGAGACAGTAGAGGACGCCAGAGCAACACTAGTTACTAGTGATCGACTGAAGCAGCAATAATGTGCACTATATGGACGAAAGTATTGGGACACTTGATTTTCAGGGTTTGGGCTAGGATTCTTCCAGTGAAGGACAGTCTTAATGCTGCAGCATACGAAGACATTTTGGACAACGCCATGCTGCAACATTGTGGACACCGTTTGGGGAAGAACCTTTTCTATTCCAGCATGACTGTACTCCAGTGCACAAAACACGGTCCATAAAGACATGGTTGGATGAGTTTGTGGGGAAGAGCTTGACTGGCCCACACAGAGCCCTGACTTCAACCCCATCCAACACCTTTGGGATGAACTGGAACGGAGATTTTCGTCTAACGTCAGTGCCTGACCATATAAATACTCTACAGAAAGAATGAGCACAAATTACCACAGAAATGCTCCACAATCGTCCAAATTATATTTCAAGGAGAGTGGAAGCTGTTATAAAAAGTTTGTCCCCACTCCACAAAGAAGTATGTATTTGAAAGCAATGTCATTAAAGCCGTCCCAATACTTCTGTCCATATAGTGTATGTACCTGTATTCGGTGCCTGACAGTTTCAACATCAGATTTTGAGCATTAATATTCTCCAAACACTGTCTCCGTGTCCAAAATCTGCGGTAGAGTTCCTATGCCAATTGAAGCCTCTTTCAGGTCTGTTTTATTGAAGCGCAGTTATAGAATAAAAACAGGAATGCGGTGCATAATTTCTCATGTATTTTTTAAACAGACGAGCAACTGGAGACTAGTCTGGGAGCCTATAGACCTTGGATCTCGACACAAACCTACTTTTAGAGAATATAAGAGAAAACAGGCATTAGAAATGATTAATAAGTGACAGTAGCACATTCTTCTGTTAGACGGAGGCCATGGCTGCTCTCCAATCCTTTAATCTCATCAAGGTGTTAACCGACGGTAGCTCACTGTTAAGCCTACACACGGGTCATTTTTTCTGCTCACAAGAGTGACAGAAGAGTTTCACTGCCTAGTACCTAGGTGTGGTTCTAGGTGTGGTACTGGGCGTGGTTCTAGGTGTGGTTCAGGGTATAGCCAGCAGTAAGATGGGTGTGTTTGTGTTAAGGTGTTAGTCCAGAGGAGAAGAGCTCCACCATGGCGATGCCAAGACCGGTCCCCGCCCGTTGTCAGCTCCAGGGCTGGATGGAGGTGACAGGTAAGTCCTCCTCCACTCTCCCTTGTTTCCTCCCTATTCTCAGTCAGAGAAAGCCTGTCTTAATCCTTCTAATCACCCCGTGGACCTTATTTAGACAGTGTGCTTCCAAGCCACAGTTTCCTGGTCCACGCAGTGTGTGTTTACACACTATGGACAAAAGTATTGGGACGCCCGGCTATTCCACCAACAGAGGCTTTAATGACACACATAACTACATCCATAAATTGCTGTTTTCTTTTGTTTGTACCATTTAACTGTTAGAGAGTCCCAAGTACTTCACTAAAACAGACCTAAGACAGGCTTCATTTGGCATGAATGGTAATTCTTACTGTCAAGTTGCAGATTTTGTACAATGAGAGACAGTGTTTGAACGTTTCTGTTGGAATTTGTGCCCATTCATTCTGCGGTGCATTTATGAGGTCAGACACTGATGTTGCCTGGCTCGCAATCTCCGTTCCAGTTCACCTCAAAAGTGTTGGCCGGAGGTCAGGACTCTGTGCGGGCCAGTCAAGTTCTTCCATACTGAACTCATCTGACCATGTCTTTATGGACCTTGCTTTGTGCACTGGGGCACAGTCATACTGGAATAGAAGTATGATGTTGTCAAAAATGTTTTTGTATACTGAAACATTAATATTGTCCTTCAGTGGAAGTAAGAGACCTGGGCCAAACCCCCCAAAACAGGTTTGTCCCAATACTTTTGTCCATGTAGTGTTTAGTCTACAGTTTATTTGGTTTTCAGATAAATGTTTAAAATTAATTTACTATGCTTTCTCTGTGCATTTTCTCAGCTCTAAAGTAAACAATCTGTAAAAAAAATGAAGACATTTAGATGGACCTGTAGACAATTTTAATGCAAATGTATAACACTGAGAATGAAGGTATAGAATGAGCTGTAATGTGAAAGATGAGATAGACAACTGGAGACAGCACTGGTAGCAGACTTTATGGATTCTTTGCAGATATGAAAGGCTCATCAGTCCACTGGATATCTTGTGGTCAGCCGTTGACCGAGCCCTTTGGATGGCGGATAAAGTTCTGCCTGCTGACTGAGTGTGAGCTGGTTCTGCTGGACAAAGCACAGGTGGGTTTTGTAGGGGGCTGAAGAGCAAGGCGGGGTCTCCCCAGTCAGGGCTTTACTGACAGGTAACATAACAAAGATGCTAATTGTATTCTTTAGAGCTGTAGGCAGTGGTTGTACTTTTAGAGGGCTGTGGAGCAGTCAGTTACAACGTCACACAACATTGTTACAATGTACAGGGGGTCCTCGGATTACAACAGTCTCAACTCGACGTTCCGAGTTTATGACGCTCACTCCCACTCCCACTCGGTTTACACCGTTAGCCTCGTACTTACGGAATACGTGGGCGAACTAGTTTGGTTGCGCGCGGTGGAAGAATATGCCGCAACGCGGCGTATGAATTAGCGAGTGAGTTTTCCTATTTCAACTAACACCAAAATCTGTGTTGTAACTCGAAGACCCCCTGTACAGACATTTCACCAAACATCCTTTAAAATATGACCAAACATTTTTAAGACATACAATTAAACCACAACCTTAAAACCACTGACTAGTGAAGTGAATAACATGGAATTATCTTGTTGTAGTGGAACTAGTCAAGGGGTGGGATATATTAAGCAGCAAATAAATAGTCAGTTCTTGAAGTGGATGTGCAGGAAACAGAAAAGTGATCGCCAGACGACTGGATCAGAGCAGGTCTTGTGGGATGTTTATGGTATATGCAGTGGTCAGTACTTACCAAACGTGGTCCAAGGAAGGAAAACCGGTGAACCAGTGGCAGGGTCATGGGAGTCCAAAGCTCACTGATGTGTGTGAAGAGTGAAGGCTAGCCTTTCTGACCTGATCCCACAGAGGTTACTGCAGCACAGATTGCTGAAAAAGCTGGGATGATAGAAAGGTGTCAGAACACGCAGTGCTTGCTGTATATGGAGTTGCTTATTTGCTAACTGGTCAGAGTGCCCATGCTGACCCTGTCCACAGCCACAGTGCCTATCATGGGAATGTGAGCATCAGAACTGGACCATGGAGTCCTGGAAGAAGGTTGCCTGGTGTGATGAAGCATGTTTTCTTTTCCATCACGTGGACGACCGGGTGCATGTGTGTTGCTTACCTGGGGAAAAGATGACATCAGGATGCACTATGAGAAGAAGGTGAGGCAGTGTGTTGCTCTGGGCAGTGCTCTGCTGGGAAACCTTGTGTCCTGGCGTTCATGTGGATATTACTTTGACCTGTACCACATACCTAAACATTGCTGCAGACCGAGTACATCTGATGAAGAATACTTGGGATGTGATGGACAAACTAGTGTGATTTGTGAAATCTCTTAACTTACAGGACATTTAGAGGCTCAACTTAAAGGATCTGCTATGAATATATTCAAAAGTCTTTTGAGGTCATGCTTCCATGGGTCAGAGCTGTTTTTACAGCACAACACCTGCACAAAATTAGGCAGGAGGTTTTAATGCTATGGCTGATTGGTGTTTAAAATATCAATATTTGTGTTTTACATAACATTTACATTAAAGTCAATGCTACGTTGTTTATTTTGTTATTTATTTGCAGTTTAAACACTTAAAACTAATGGTGCGCCATGGGACGTTTGTGGTTAGATGCGTGAGCCGCTAGTTGCAAAAGGTTAAAAACTCCTGTTTTTAGAGAAAACACTTGTTATATTTTTAGTTATTTCGTTGCATTATTGTGGTACTTGCATCTTCCTGATGGGGGTCTTATATTATAAAATTACTCCAGCAGAAAGTTTGGTGCATGTTCTGTCTTTTTAGTCTGTCTTTCTATGATTAGCTGAAGTATAATTAATACGGTCATATATAGCAAATAAAGGACATTAGTGTACATCATACAATTATAGTAATTTCTGTTTGATAAGTAGTGTAACCTTGTCATGACCATGTGGAACTGTCCAGGGCAGCAGCAGAGATGAAGCAGATCCGTTTCAGTCTCAGCTTTTTCACAAAAGGCAACAAAAAGTGTTGTTTTTTCGTCATGAAGTGTGTTTGTGTGTACATTGCGCAATCATAAGCTAAGTGTCTAGACTGACCTCACCCCCCTCAAACTGTCCCCAGATCAGTCCGTTGCTGTTCCGAGAGAGGCGAGCCGAGTCGTGTACTGTGTGGCTCCTGAGACACAGCAGCAGCCTGCCAAGGAGACAGCAGCTCCATAAGGACCAGAGCACCCAGACCACACAGAACCGTGAGTGCAATTGCGAAATGAGTGCATAAATCAATGAATGAAGAAACGATGAGGTTGTTAAATTCATATAGCACTTTGACAGCCATCCAAAAAGCTTTGCGTGTAATGCTGTCTGACCTCAGCGTCTCCGGCGCGTGCACTTACCTGAATATAGGCCATCTAACAGTTGCCCCTTTTGTGAAGAACAGTATCTGATGCACGTTTTATGTAGCAGTCCAGCATAAATGAAAATTTGCAGATTCTGCCAGACTGGAATTGATGTAAGATGCTGGGTTAGCTGATTATATAGAAGCTGTGTTTATTTAACAGAGCAAAATGTGTACACTTCGTAAAAGAATATGTTGCATAAAATAAATTTAAAGGGCCCGTAGTCCAGATTTCATAAGGTTCACTTATAAGGTTCACTTTTATTTACCATAAACATGTGTAACGTTCTGTTCTGATTGGTTGCCTTGCGTTGCATTCAAAAAGTTGTTCAAGCTGAAATGCTACTGTAAACTTAATTATAAATGGTGTGGAACTAAGCTGCTGTAGGCAAAATAGAAATATGTATGTCAAATACAAATGTATTAATGACGTCACAAAAACAGCTCACTTATGTGGACTGGAAAGTGAAGAGTATGCTAAAGCAAGAAAATTCAGTTTTCATTTGTTCATAGCAGTCCTCTTAACCCCATTTCTTTGGCTTTACCTGGTGTGATTTAGCACTGTGTTAATCAGTCATCATCACATGGACCACAAAATCACACCTCAGGCGAGAGCTGGAAGTGCTTTGTCAGTAGCAGCAGCACTTTCTAAAGCGTCCAGTGTAGCCTGAAACATTATGCTGATTCATATCTGGTTAACAATATATGTTAAAGTACCATCAAATTAGAGCTGAACTTTTTCTACTTTATTTTCATAGTCATTTATGTGTTTAAAACATGAAATACTGATCATTTTTCTGCACTGGGTCTAGGCTTTGTGTTGCGTTAACATACATCCAATTCTGTTTTTTGTCACACACTGTAAACAGAAGGGTCAGCATACCTTTATGGCAAATGTCATCATATCTGCTTCTTGTTATATTCACAACAATATTATCTTGCATTTTAATTCTTTGTGGTTGTCATGTCAGAGCCATGATTACACTTACTCTGATGATTCTGAGACTTTGAGTCTACTTTGTGCATTTCAGCCTGGTTTGACTTTCAAATGTGGCACAGTGCAGGGCTGCCGTTTACAAGAGAGATCATTAACATACAGTCATATGCAAACGTTTGGGTCCCTCTATTTGAATGAAATGTTTCGTGGAATTGTGAGCATAAATAGCTGCAGAGGCTCCTGAGTGGCGCAACTGTCTAAGCATTGGCCCTATCATCAGGAGGTCACGAGTTCGATCCCTGGTGGTGCTGTAGCCATCCAAGACGGCAGTTGGCTTCAGTCTCTCTGGTTGGTAGGATGGCCTTCCCTCTTCCCTGATCCTTCAAAGCATGATGCTGGTCAGCACAAGTTTTTGGGAGCTGACCCAACAGAATTGGCATTCAGGGCTCTGCTCTAAGCATGTTACACTGTCTGAACTTCTGGAAAAGTTGTGGCGCATTTTAGATTTTAGCTCTAAAAATGCTGAGCTTTTTTCCTCTAAAGGAACGTCTTTTTTCTTAGAAAATAAACCCAAAATGTAATTTGGAGTGTTGGATGGGAGTGTTCAAACTTTGGCGTGTGACTATACGCTGCTTTAAAGACAGTTACCATAGCAATCTGTTTCATTCTAAGGGATAATGAGAGGTTGGAGGAAGGTCTTGTAAAAAATTAAATGACTGTTTTGGTCCATAAAACCACATGAACGTTGAAATGTAAAATATCGATTGATACATACTAAACTGATGTGCGCTGAGAGAGAGGAGTCAGCTGGGCTGCCGTGGTGGGTTCCCTCTGTCTAGATCCACCCTAGGCAGAGCACTGAGCAGTAATCTGCAGTGGGTGGCATAATTACTCTGCCGTTATAGGACGCCTTTTGTTCGGAAATGGCTAATGATGCCTCTGCCTACAGTGTGGCTCTGGCTGTGGACTGGCCACTTCACTCTGAAATGTCTCCTTTGTGAGCAGCCTGAAAAGCATGGCCTTTACACACTCCATCTTTATCTGGCACAACGCGAAACTTCAGGTTCAAGCTGCAGATAAAAATGGATTAGTGCCTGCATGTGCCATGTTAGTTCAGTGAGCTGAGAGGAGATTATGAATGAGCAGGACTGATGATTCAGGCTGCACTGGATTATTGCAATTAATTTATATTACCTGATACAACTCGCAGTGTTATGGTTTGTGTTTGAATTTCCCAGCAGTCGTCCTGTGCATTGTCTGTCTAATTCAGCAATAGAATTGGGAGTGAAATTTGGTCCTTTCAGACACAAAATATAGATTTTTGCAAAACTGAAAGTAAATGTAGTCACATGATGGATATAATATGATATGAAGAATTTAGCCACAATAACAGTATGTGAAGCCTGCTGCTTTTGGTTGTAATGCATTGATGTGTGTGTGTGTGTGTGCGTGTGTGTGTGCGTGTGTGTGTGCGTGTGTGTGTATATGTGTGTGTGTATATGTGTGTGTGTGTGTGTGTGTGTGTGTGTGTGTGTATGTGTGTGTGTGTACTGCCTGCAGCTCAGTCTTCTGTTAATCCTTTGGTCAGACAATAGCAGGCTGTTGCTGAGTCAGGGCATGTTCGTGTGAAGTCCAGTATGTGCCATTATCAGTGGCTCCTAGGGACATCAGGTTCAATTCAGCTTCAAATAACGAGATTTTCATTTTAAAAGGCAGCGTCAATCGTATTAATCTTTAATCTTATTTCATCACAGATCACATTCCTTAAATTCCTATAATTAGATATCATGCTATATTAGATATTACACTAGCTAGCTGGTATACCTTCTACACAAACTACAGACTGCACAGCCATTTCAAAATGTGTTGCTTTTTATTTTTTACACTGCATTCACTGCGCGTAGCAACTCAACACCCCAGAGACTCGGGAATCAACTCGCACTCTCATTCAGAGACACAAGACTCGACTCAGACTTGGACCCCAGAGAATTAAGACGAGACTCACAGCAAGAGACACTAAGCTCTTTTCAAAATCAAGACTTGAGATTCGACTTACACTCAGAGACTCAAAACTTGCGCTTGCACTCGAGACTTTACTAGCACCCAGAAACTCAAGACTCACATTCACACCTAGAGACTCAAGATTTGCACTCGCACCTCGAGATTTGAGGCTTGACTTTCACCAAGACGCTCGAGACTCACAATCACATCCACGGACTCGAGATTCCCAGTCCCACCCAGATACTTGAGACACGACTCGCACCTAAAGACTTAAGACTTGCACCCGGACACACTCAGAGACTGGTCACACTCAAACACTCACAGTCTCACATTTGTACTCAGATACTCAACTTGTGCTCGCACCCAGAGACTTGATTCGACCTCGCATAAATCATCTGGCCTCGCATAAATCATCTGGCTAAATTAGCTGAAAGTCTTGAATAAGTTCTTTTAAACAGAGAAATGATGACTGAAATGTCTTCATTCAAATGTGAACATCAAGGCTGTAATTGCCAAAGTAATAAAAGTCAAAAGTGTGTTGATCAGACTTCCAGTTTGGATGCACAGATGCACAAAATGACCCTTTGCACGGCTCAAATTGATATTAAATAATGGGATTAGTTGTCTCTCCCACATATGGGTGCAACTGTGTCACTCCTGCATTCATCCTGCTTCCCAGTGTCATGATTACCAATGTTTGTTTTTGATATAGTGAGAACATTGAATTGTAGAATTGAATCAAATTGTGGACTTTACCTCATTTACCTCATTTCCTTTACCTCTTTGCCAAACCGCACGATAAGCTCTCCACGTTTCAGACACAGTGTTTTTGTTCAGATTAAAGTTGAGTTGTCAAAAGTTTGGACAGGATCTGGCTGAGGAAAAGGGCTTGTGTTTGGGCTTTAAAGGTAAATATTAAACACTAAACATAGGAAAGTGATCTGCCCTTTCTAATAGCTGCTCTCAGGCTGAGTTTAATGCTGTCAGACAGTAGAGAACTCAGGAGGTTTTGTTTTCTCTCACTGGAAACGTTTACCGCCAGACCAATTTTGTGGCTCTTTGTAATGATTGGATGTGCGTATGGGTCAGAGTAAACTAACGGATGTGGAGCGGCACAGCTGTCAGAGAACGAGAGAGCTTTAACCCTTAGTTGAGTTATTGCTGTACCATATTTAAAAAATATGACAAACTATGTGGACGCCTGACCATCATACCTGTATAAATTTGTTGGCCATTACATTCTCAAGTCATGAGTATTAAGAAGGAGTTCACATGATTCATCACTCCAGAGAGCACATTTTATGGTGACAGTGTGCTTTACACCGCTCCCACCGACGCCTGGCATTGCGCATATTGATCTTAGGTAGCTGCTTAAACCATGTTTCATGAAGTTGTTGGATGGTTCTAATGCTGTCGTTTCCTCCAGTGGTAGTTTGGAACTATGTAGTGATTAATGCAACAAGGTATAGATTTTTTTATGCTCTGTGTTCTTCAGCACTCAGGGACCTGGCTCTGTTTGTATGCATATTCCATTGCTTTGTGGCTGAGCTGTTATTGCTGCTAGATGCTTCAATTTTCCAGTAAAAGCACTTAAAGTTGACCGGGACAGATTTTACAAACAGTCATCTTATGACACCGCCACTTTAAAAGTCACTGAGCTTTTCAGTAAAGCTCATTGACTCTGCGCTTGATTTGATACACCTGTTAGCAGTGGATGTGTCTGAAACACCTGAGCTCAATATTTAGAAATCATTATTATATTTTTATTTTTATATTAATTATTAAACCATTCTTTTCCTATCGCTTGCAAGTATGGGTTTCTAAAGGTTAGAGAGGGTGGCAGCGAGAGTGATAGAGAGAGGGAGGGAGGGAGGGAGGGAGGGAGGGAGAACAGGAGAGATGGTAAGTGGGGAAAAAAGAGAAAATGACGGGGAGGGAGATGAAGATGAGAGGTGGAATAAAAAAAGTAAGTGGGAGGATGAGAGAGAGAGTGTGAAACAGCATTAGATTGAATGAGGAAAAATAGAAACAGAGGTAGAGTGAGAGAGAAAGAGAGAACAAGAGAAAAAAGAAGAATAGGGGAGAGAGAAAGTGAGGAGGAGAGAGAGCTTTAGAGTGAGAGCGACAGATAATTTTTTTTCTGGGAGAGAAAAATCCTGCACTGTGTCTTTAAGAGTGTGTGTGTGTGTGTGTGTGTGTGTGTGTGTGTGTGTGTGGGGGGGGGGGGGGGGGGGGGGGGGGGGGGGG
>JBBJLS010000016.1:15471485-15487922 GCA_037577275.1 Bryconaethiops microstoma | reverse complement strand
TCTTCTGTTCATTGTATAGTTTGTGGCTGTGTGTGTGTGTGTGTGTGTGTGTGTGTGTGTGTGTGTGTGTGTGTGTGTGTGTGTGTGTGTGTAAAATGGACAGGTTGCTGTTCTTTTATGAACTATTACTGTGTGGGCTGTGTAAAAAATAAGAAATGCCTCATATGTGTTGTGAGTGCAGTAGTGTTCTCTGTAGAGCTTCTCTGTGTGCTGTATTCCAGCAGCTTCACTCCTGATTCAGTTTCTGATGGGATGAAACAAAGTCACACCTGCGCACACTCCGCTCTTAACATCACTGTTTTAATTGTTGCAATTGTAAAATAATGTGAGAGGGTTGTGCAGTTTAACATTCCGAAGTTATAATCAATTATTTACATGTATTATTTTTTCAATTTCTTCAAACATTTTTTGTTTGGAATTTTGAATGAATTGTGGCCAATAGTGTATAAAACAATAGTGACATGCACATTTTACACAGACACACTGCTACAAATGACAAAAACAATATTATTTTCAGTGGCTGTATGATCAAATAATTTAAATGCACTGAAATGCACATTAAAAACATGTAACCGGTTCCTGACACCTGATGGTCTTGTGTTCATAAAGAATGGTCAGCTGATGTGGACGCCTATGTCGTGCACACCAACTACGACGAGTACGCGCTGGTGGTCATGCTGAAAGAGCGGCAAGGAGGAAACAAGACCACCTCCGTCAGGCTGTACGGTGAGAGGCACAGTTCATGCACAGATTCAGTAAAGTCGCAGGACTGGCAATAACGCCTTGAGCTTATTAAAAGCTCCAAGTTTTTTTGTTGCCGTCAGTATTTTTGGGGGCAGTTGGTGGGCTAGTGGTGAGGGAGTTGCCCTGTAATCAGAAAGTCATGGGTTTGAATCCCAGACTTGCTAGCGGCACCACTGAGGTACTCTTGAGCAAGGTACAGTTCCCACACACTGCTCCCCGGGCGCTGTGTTCCTGGCTGCCCACTGCTTCACTTGGTGAATGGACTGAACACAGAGAAGAATTTCCTGTTGTTCACACTGCGTGTTGTGGTGTCTCCATGTATGACAAATCTTCACTTCACTTTACAAAGCTAATGTGCTAGTGTAGGACAGTATCCATCTTTGGACTTGTGATCAAACTGTCAAACTGTCATTGTGTATGAACCTATCAAGCTTGTGATCTTCTTGATTTACTTTTCTTATTTCCCTTTATCTGATACAGATTGGTCCTGATACACTAAAACATTCCATATCATCACTGTCCAGTAAAAACAGTAAATATATTAAAAGTGTTAAGAAAGGCTGAAAGCAGTGCATGACAGCCGGCTTTCTCTTCAAAATGAACTGCATCCATTGCAATGCTTTCAGCCTTTATTAATGCTGTTCTTGTCCATATTTCATTCATATGAAACATTAGATTTACATTTGGAGTTAAATTAGTAAAGTTCTCTAGTTATTTTTCAGTTCTTTTTCCCCAACACATCAATTATCACCTTGAAGTTGACTATTAAAAATCTATTGTATTCTGTTCTGATCTTTTCTGTTGTTTTATTTTAATTCCATTCTATTCTGTTTTATTCTATTCTGTTCTGTTCTGTTTCATTCTCTTCTGTTCTGTTCTATTCTGTTTTTTATTTTAAAAGTTTTATTTTAAATCCGCTTTATTCTATTTTATACCATTCTGTTCTGTTCGGTTCTGTTCTATTTTATTCTGTTCTGTTCTGTTTTATTGCATTCCATTGTATTTTATTCTATTCTGTTCTGTTCTGTTCTTTTTAATTATCCACTGTTCTATTCTGTTCTTTTTTATTCCGTTCTATTCTGTTGTTTTATTCTATTTGATTTTATTCTATTTTCTTCCATTTTGATCTGTTTTATTCTACTCTTTTTGGTTTTTTTCTAGTCTATTCTACTTTATTCCATTTTGATCTGTTCTGTGCTGTGCTGTTCTATTTTATTCTATTCTTTTTTTGAGCTTGACGTGACTTGTTGCCCTCTGCAGGACGTAAGATGGAACTGCGGCCCACTTTATTGGAGGACTTTAAGAACCTGGTGGCTGAGCAGGGAATGAGTGCAGATGCCATCTCCATCAAACAGAACAAAGGTATATACACACACACACACACACACACACACACACACACACACACACACGCACTGGTGTTACTATATTCATGAGAGTATTCCACCGACTTGCGTAATACTGTATATCAGTAATAGTAAACTTAAACCAAAACCTCAATAACCAAAAGGAAATATTTGATTTTTCTGAATGGGATTAATTGAAACAGCATGTTTTGACAATCTCTATGATAGATCGCCTTAATATTATTAAGATGATTGTCCTGTCTAAATTCTTGTACCTTTTTCAAACTTCCACTCTCATTGCCAAACACCCTTTTCTCCGCTCTAAAAAATATGTGCCAATTTTTTATGGAACAAAAAACGGCCCGACTACGTTTATCCCTTCTTTACCTGCCCTATAACCATTGAGGGCTCAAGCAACCGATCCTGAGACTGTATTACTGGGTAGCTCAACTTCGTGCTGCCATGGTGTACTTCTCCACAGTAGATTCTCCAGCGTGGCTGGAAAAGTGAAACAGAACTTCCTTTGCAGTTATATCTGTATTCATCACCAACTAAAAAGCAGACCAACAATCTTTCCTTAGAATAACTATATCAATCTGGCATGCTAACACTTTTTTAGGTGAATCCATAACTGTGTCAGTCCTTTCACCAAACTGGGGGAATACTAGTTTTACCCCCGGGAGGAATGATATGGTATTTAAAAATGGAATGTATAAGGGTATAAGTAAATTAGAACATATGTACAAAGATTGTGCGCTTGTGTCTTTCTGACAATTAGTTGAAAAGTTTGCTCTTCCACAGAAACACTTCCTTCGAATATTTACAAATAAAAAGCTTTATATATTCTCAAACTAAAATCTACCCACTATCTACAATAAAGCAAGTTGCTCTAAAGCATATTAACGATAGAGGGGTGGGTCTTTGTTTTACAATGAGCTCCTAAACAAAGCAAAAGAAAATTCCTCTCTGTATTTATCTGCATGAAAGACTGATCTCCAGACTAGATAACTAAAGAAGATTGAGGAATTAACTTTATTAATACTAGATGTAAATTATTACAATGTTAGTGGTTTATGAGAACCTTCATAACACCAGTCAAACTGCACAGATTTAATCCTAGCATACCAGATACAAGCATTAAGTGCAATGAAGCAGTTGGTACTCTTTTTCACAGTATGTGGTAATGTAAGGAACTTACAGTAAGCATTTTGGAAGGATGTGCTTCAGTTGATCTCTCCTCTAATTGTGGAGACCACTCCGTTGGATCCTAAACTATTTCTATCCTGTTCATTTCATGTGCAAAAAAACACAAAATAATTGATTTTGGTTTACCACAAGCCAACAGCAATAAAGTGAAAGACCGACATCTGCCCAATGAGTTAAGGAGATGCCGGCTAACCTTGCATTAGAAAAACTGACATGTATAATAACAGGGAAAACCAAAGACCTCTTTGAATTATGGAGAAGATTTTTACTATTTGTATCCATGTGAGGTAGTCCGGTGATAGATATGGAATAGAGCGCGACATGTTTTGATGCTTTTGTGCTTCAGCAGCCCAATCATTTTTAGTGCCAGCAAATCCCATGATGATGTAAGTGGTGAAACCTTGTTTTTTTGTGTATGTGTTTTTAAAAACATTTATGTATTTATTTTATTGTTATTATTATTATTATTGTTGTTGTTGTTGTTGTTATTATTATATTTTCTTTCTTTCTTTTTTCGCTTTCTTGTTCTTTCTCTCCCAAGTGGCTGGGGTGGGTGGGTAAGGGTTTATTGATGTTCTTTGTTTGTTGTGCAGTTTCCCTTTGTATCGTCTGAAAACTGTTATTAAAAATATTTCTGAAAGAAAATAATATTGCATTAAAAAAATAATATTGCATTAAAAGTAACCAGACAGCACAGTTGTTGAGGTGAAAAATGCAAGTATGAATGAATGCATCTTCAAAAAAAAAAAAGATATTCATTTTGAGGAATGTCCCCATTTCTACAGATTTTACAGTATTCCTATCATTATGAGGACGTTTCGTAAAGAGATAAATACACACGCTCACATACACACAGAACCTCTAAACACATAGTAACATACATCAGCTTTTTTTCTCACTCTCTCTCTTTCTTTTTAGGCGAATGTGTTCCAGGGGAGCAGACCACCCCACAGCCTCAAACTCCGGTAATAATGTAGTTCTTTACTGTCAGTTAATTTGTGAAGTTCCTGTCATTGCTATGAAAAAGCTAAATCCATGGCTGTTGTTCCAGCAGGCCCAAGAATTAGTGTTACAAAAAGCAACAGAAATTTAGCAGGCAGTTTGAATGATTTTGAGACTTTATCACTTTACCGTCCTCAGTTTTTTCCTGAAGTACTTCTGGAAGACATGTATTGATCTCCCAGTTCCATAATGCTTTTTATTCCCCCATTGCTATTGACTGGTGAAGGTGAGGGCGAGGAGGGCTCCACTTCAACCAGCACCAGAAGAAGGTTCTGGAGACGATACACTCGTGTTTAAAGGAGCAGGTGAGTCATGATCCATTTCTGAACCAGTCTTATTCTGGACAATTTGTGTGGATGTCACACTTCAGTCCCTCTCTCTCATAACTACAGAATTGACACACTAGTCTCATAGCTTTGACTTGAGTAATCAATCTTAAGACTGAATAATTGAGATTTATAAAAAATCTGCAGTTTGAGGAGAAGTGCTGAATAGGCCAGCAGAAAGCATGAAGTGAAGCACAGAGTCTGTGTGTAACTACAAATGGTCAAAAATTACTTGGCAAAAATCTTTCTTAACTTCCATTCAAAAAATTACAGTTTTGGAGATATGAGGTCCTGACAATGTATGGACATATGACTAGCTACCCAGACCAGGTTATAGGAAAAATAAATGTGTGTTTGTGTGTGCGTAGAGTCCTGTAAGGGTAAGCCAGACTCGGGCCCGTGTTTTGGGCTGTTCCAGCGTTATCACTATAACTCCTCCCTCATGGCCTGCCAAGAGTTTGTGTTTGGAGGCTGCATGGGCAACGAGAACAACTTTCCGACGGAGAAGGAGTGTCTGCAGACCTGCCGCACTGAGGGTGAGCAAGACATGGCACTGGATGTGTTTTTGTGTGTGTGTGTGTGTGTGTGTGTGTGTGTGTGTGTGTGTGTGTGTGTGTGTGTGTGTGTGTGTGTTTGTATGTACCATCAAGTCTGTTAAATAGATCAGTGCTGGATAAGGAGACTTACACTGTTTCTTTTTATACAAGCGCTTGGCTTCTTTTGTCTTTGGGAGAAAAACACCAGTTAGCTGTGCGGAATGCCTGTAATTACATCCTGCACCATGTTGCATGAGGAAAAGATCCGAAAAGCTGCTGAGAATGTTTTGCTAAGCCACCGCTACTTTAAGAGTTGGACAAAACTTTGACAAATTCTCACCATGCATCTCACCAGAATTTTGTCTCAGGAGGAGATGTTGGCCTCATTCTCCTCAGTGATACATACTTTTCTACACTTTTCTCTTAAAACAAGCAGTTCAGAGTGCTAGATGTTGAACACAGTTTGACTTTAAAGGGCCCATATCAGGTCAAACAGAATTTAACTCACTTGTTCTTTAAGAAAAGTGTTTGATGAAATACTATTAACAAAGTTCTCATAATGTACCGCTTACTCTTCGGTCCATCTATACCTTATTTATCCAAATAAATGGTTTAGTGATGTCACAAAAATCAAACACGTGTATGTATACATGTACTCCCTCAATCAGCCGGTAATGGTTTACCTCCTCCTATTTGCCATGGGTTTTACCTAGGCCCACTTTTTGCATGAAGCACAGCACAGTACAGGGCAACAGAGCTTATTTACATATACCAGTTGGGGGCAGCTGGTGGCCTGTTGGTTAGGGAGTTGCCCCTGTGATTGGAAGGTTGTGGGTTCAAATCCCAGGACTGCCAGTGCAGAGGCCTCAAGCAATTTCCTCCATGATCAATAAAGTATATGAAAAAAGTGAAATAGCTTAAAGAAAGAGCAGGGAAATTGTCTTGCAAAATTGAATTATGACTGATATGAAGGCAGGAAATCACACTAATGTCATAACTGGACCACAAGCACAATATTGGATATGGATTCATTTGACAGCAGCGTGCACTGAAATGGACAAAAGAGAACATTTTAAAGTCCTAGTCTTGTTTGGTCTTGACACTGAGCTGTGATATATGTGTTCTAAAGAATGTGGATTTCCATCTCAGCAGTGACAGCCATGGATCATGAATAGTTCAAAGTTTTTATGATGTGCAGAGAAGAAATGTAGTCTGGTTATCTTTCCTTTAGGACAGAATGAATCATGATGGCCCTTTGTGTTGCGCAGTGACGCAGGAGGGTTTGTGCTGGTGTGATGGTCATGAGGACAGAGTGACCAACACTGAGCCCATGGTTGTTGTTCTGACTTTTAAAGGCTCTTCGGTTTACACACCCACATTTCCCACACTTGTTTTGTTTAGTGAAATCTTCTTGTATGTAGTCAATATATCTAATGTATACCTCATAATGAAATTGTTGTAAGAATATTATAAGATTATTTCTGAATGTTTTTTTTTTTTACTTGTCTTAGCCTTTCTCCCGCTAACTTTGCTTGTTTAATTGTTTTACATCATGCTTGACAAAAATGATCTTAATTGGATAAAATGATCTAAACCAAGGAAAACAAGATGAATAAACATATAATATTCTGAAAAGGTAGTGGATGTTGCTATCCAAAGAAAACATCTACTTTTTTTTGCCCCATTTTTTTTCTTGTATATCATTTGGACATCGGCTGCTCTTTACATTGAGTGAAACGTTCATGATAAATGAATGAATTGAAATGCTCCAAAATGAAGAAAATGGAGGAAAGTGCTTAACATCAACTTACATTAGAAGTAAAGAACATTTGTCCTTTTCCTATAATGTTATCACTTTGGAACAGCAGCAATGTATTGAATTTTGATGATTTTATTTCCAAAGATACCATTTTTTGCTGCGTGCTTAAGATTGAATAGTTGGCCAATGTAGTGTAGTTGGCCAATGCTTCATTAGATTTGCACTGGAGCTACAAAGACAGTGGTTTACAAGTGAGGGACAGGCTTCCGTCATCACACACTCACTTCAGACTGCATTAAGATAAGATAAGATAATCCCTAATTAGTCCCACTAGTGGCAAATTTCCGTTGTTACGGCAGAAAGAGGACCGTACAAAAGTAAGAGCAGCAAAAAAAATAAAAATAAAAATAAATAAAGCTATACACAACAGTATAGAATAATAGACTTGTTACTGACATTGGGTGACGGAGAGTGATATTTATGAAAACAATGGACCAGATTATGGGCAGAATTGAGGATTTAGGATGCTGCTACTATTGGTTATAGCCATGGAGCCCACTTTTATCCACGTTATAATACAGCAGTAGAGCAGTATCTCATGCTCTTTCTCCAAATGTGTTTTTAGGCTTTAGTCTCTCCTTCCTTTGTCAGGTGTTCCGTGTGTAATGGCACAGGTGTTCACTGACGCTGAGTGCGCTGTTTAAAGCTTGGTAAAGCTGTTGAAATCAAATGCAACTGGGTTTTTTCATCTGCTTGCTTCAGAAAGGGCGCAAGAGGCTGCCTGTACGTCAAAATGCGCATTGGAGAAAAAAAAAAAGATTTTGGTTGAATGAATATTTAATGAAATGTGCTCTCTTTTTTGCCCGTGCGAGAGCTAGAGATGTGTTGGCATTTAGTTCTCCTCTGAGAGACGATTCCGTGAACTGGGGTGAGTGCAGGAGTTGTCTCTCAGTCGTACAGAGAATGCACAGAAAGTGAGAGCGGTTTTATCAATACGAAGCCTAAACATTTGCCAGGAACACTTTCTGGTTTTGTCTGCACGATAGGGTGCCGCATAGACCAGTGAACATGTGCCAATGATGAGATGTTAAAAGCGACTTATTTTGCTGAATCTCCACAGAGGATTATAGGCCCAGACACGGGGCTTCATCTTGACGATCTAAGACGAGACCATAATCCTGATGACATATCAAGATGAGCATAATCTCCTTTAATGTAATATTAAAGTGCATACATTGCTTACTTCCTCAGCCCACCTCCTGATGGTTCTGTTTCTCTCCTCATATGGTGTTTAATGCCCCTTGAGTTGATCAAGGCAGAACGTGACAGCTGCTTCAGTGTGAAAATCCAATGGAGGCATCTTGTGCCATAATACTCTTTGCTATTTTCAATTCATTTATATGGAACATCTAACAAGAGACAATTTCCCAAAGCACCCTGTTAGACATATGGATGCAGCCCTTAAAGATTGATATAGTAAAACAGTGGCAAGAAAAAACAAAGTAGGCAGGCCTGTCATCTGAGTGGCTATATGGGCAAAGCAGAGGGCAGTAATGTCCAGTCATGCAAGACCTGTGGTCACTGGATCACATAAAACATCTGAACCCTTAGAGTGTATTAGTAGAATCTCATTTCAACAAATGAAAATGGTCTAAAACATTTAAAAAATGGTTTATAAATGGCCTCTTGCTCAGCATACCACCACTTGGCCGCTCTCCGGGCCCCCCTCCGCAGGTTTTTCCCACCAACTTGCGGGCAAAAACTATCCTGGAAGTTCCCCTGGGTTCGAAGACCTTGTGTTTTTTCGGTGTGTTTCTAAGACCTAAAAATGTCCAAATAAAAGATGTTTGGACATTTTTTGTTCTGTACAGGCGTGTGACGGCATTTTTTAAACACCAGTAGGGGTTGTTAATATTGCATGGATTTACATCATAATAACTTTCATTCTACGCAACACAGGAACACCAAACAAAGTTCAGCATGACATCTGACACCTTGAGCATCAAACCAAACTGGGGGAACTTCTGTGTAAGAAATTGTTTTGCCGTATGATAGCAATTTACCATTTGTTGCGCTGACGGCAGGGATCCATGGTGCTCGTGTTCTAGGAGTTAAGGAAATTATGATCTTACGTTTTCTCTTTTACCATAAGTGAGCTGCATACAGTCTCTTCAGAGAAATATTTCTGTGGAACGTGAAGAAAAATCCATAATTATTGATACTCCTTATAAAATTATAAAAGATGCCACAAAGAGTCCTTTGACAGATGCCATAAAAGAACCTTTGGAGTTTCCTGAATGTGAAGAACCTTATAAAGAAACAAAGAGCCTTTTTACCAGTTAAGGTCTGTTCCAAGACTCTTTACATTTTGTGGAGGTTCTTTAAACTTCACACTCATACATCTAATTTCCAAAAATGATCCTTTCTGGCACCTTTTTTTTTTTTTTTAACGTTTCACCACTTTTGTTTTTGACAGCTGCAAAATACAAAAAACAGCTTTAAAAGTGGGACTTCCCATAATACAATTATAATGTGGAGTGTTGAAGGTTCAACAAATGAATTTGAAGGAATAGTTTGGTAAAAATCTCATTTACACTTATCCCAGTAAAAAGACAGAGTCTAAATTGAGCTTCTTTAGTTTCGAACTGGAGCTGTGAGCCAGTGTTGCTGACAATCACTAGAAGTCAGTAAAAACATCTTCAAAACATCTCTTAAACTACTTAAACCACATCCAGCTCTGCATTAAGGTAGTGCAGAATTGAAGGTATGGTTTAGGACACAATATGACTTACTGTACACTATCAAAAGTAATAAAATGCTTCATTGTGGACAGGCATTTCAGAAAACCCCTGGGATGGAGAGCACTGATCTTGGATCAGATTCCTCTGTGTTTATGACTTTTTTGTTTGCTTGTTTGTTTACAGAAACTGATTCTAGAGTTCTCATACTATTGAAACTGTGTTGCCCTGTTGTCTAAAAAGGCCCTTTGGCTGCAAATGAATGTTTTATTCCTTTTTTAAGGCTCTTAGTAAGTCCTAGTGTGTCCTAAACCACATCCATAAGCCTGCACCACCTTAATGAAGTGCTGAATGTGGTTTGAGCGGGTTGAGAAAAGCTTTGGGATTTATGGAAATGATTTTAATCTTTATTGACTTATTTTGTTTGTTAGCAACGTTAGCCTTGCAACTCCAGTGCCAAACGAAAGGAGCCAAATTCAGAGTCCAAACCTGTGTTGGCTGATACACTGCAGTAAGTGGAAAATTAAGTAAATTAGTATTTGCCAAACTACTCTTTTAACAAAGGCACTGAGACAGAGTCCAGATGCCTGAGATCAGACAGCGATAGAAGTAGTGTTAGAAGTTTGTTAGAAAAAGTTGGTGGGCTACTTGAATTTGATTGAATTTGACATATAGACTATAATGAACAAAATAAGCCAACATGGCTCAAAAAAGAGGTTCTTCAAGGAAATTTTAGTGAAGGCATCGGTCTCATGTAGAATCATGACTGCGCATTGAGCTGTTTGAATACTTAAACGGTTCTTTGCAGAATTAAATGGTTCTTCTCTATGATGGAAAAATGCCATACATAGTTTTTCAGGCAACCTCATAAAATTGTTACGAAAAGAGTCCCTCAGTTGTTACAAGTTAAATAAGCTTTTTTTTGGGACTATGTAGAACCATTTTGGCTAAGATTGTAAGCAAGGAGTGACAACTGAATTTTTATGCAGGAACCATCAGTCAAGTCAATGTGTAAGTATTTCCAAGTCATAACATATTAGCATATTAATATAAAAGGGAGGCGATGATTTTCTGTGCAGTCTCAGAGTAATGTGGACAGACAAAGAAAGAAATGTGCCCTGTGAAATAAAAGCTAAGCAGAGCACTTATACACAACGTAACAAAACCAACAACTTTGGTCCAGACTTTCAAGTGTAAAAACACCCTCAGAGGAGCTCAAAAGTGGTCTAGCAGGTCTGGAGAGCAGGTGGATCCAAAGCACCATCTCAGGATCATTTTAATCTATCAGCCTGTAGTGCAGCCTATAATTATGAAACATTGCCTAACCTCTTATGAGTGGCTGCATCAACTCTGGTCATCGCAAGTGTGGGATGAGGTTGACCTGCTCTGTCACTGTGTTCTTTTCAAGACAGTTTTTGGACAACTTGGAGATGTTATAACTCTTACAGAAAGTGTTGAAAAGCAGCAATGGAAATGTTTTTCATTCAAAAGAAAAGCCTTTCGAGGTTTCCTCAAACTTCAATTTAACTTATTGAGCTTGGTTTAGGACCTAGGCCCCTAATTTATGACTGCTTTGTGGAAAACAGCCATGTAGCAGTGAAGTTTTATTCATTTTTGTAGCTCACAGTAAGTCACACTATGTCCTAAACCACATCCACAAGTCTGCTCCTCCCTAACTGGATGTTTTGTTAATGTGTTTTTGGGCTGTTTGATTGACCATTGAGTTCTAGTGTTTATCAGCACCATTAACCTCGTACCTTGAGTTCTAAACTAAAGAAGCAACATTAAGACACTGAAAATGTCTCATCCAATGGACTACATCAGTGGGAAAATGAGTCAGTTAGATTTTTCTCTGAACTACTTTGACATATTGGTTCAATCCAGGAATGTGTGGGATAGTTGTTAATTAGATGTGGGTGTGTTTAGTGACTCCCACTAATAGTTTAAAGGCCATGGACAGGAATGTGTACACCCCTCTGTCTGGAAATGTGTCATATCTGCATTTGTATAGTTTGAATGAATGACCTGGAGATTTATGTGACACAATGGAAAACAATACTGCTTTTATATTGGACCCACAATAGAGCTCTACACTGCAGAAAGACAACTCAATAAAGACAACACAGATGATTCAGGTCTGTGTTGTAACAATGTCTATATATGCTGTATCTAAACCCTATTTGTTATTAAAATATACCAAATCTACAAAGAATTGTATGTGTGATTCAGTGGTGGCCGGCTGGGCTGGTTGCCACTCGCTGCACAGTATTATTTCATTCACTTCTGCTGTGTCTGATCTCACATTGTTTGAAAAATTGACCCTGTGTACTGTACTGTGTGCATTCACCTCATCTCCTGGAGGATAAAACAGGATCACGCTGGAGTCCTGTGTGCATTAGCTCACTAATACCTGTCTTCCACAGACACCTCAATTTTTTACATAGAAGTTGGGGAGGAAACTGTATGTGCACTGGAGCTCGAATTGGGGCAGGGAACACAAGAATTTTGAAAAATGCATCTTTTTACAGCGATTAATAGACTTTAGATTAAGTAATTCTAGCCTAATAAGACACGCTATAGTAATCAAAATGGTTTCTTACTCAAGTCCTAAATAAAATAATAAATTATAAAATGTGACATATCTTTTGCACAGGCCATTTTTTCAATATGTTAAATTCAGCAAATGATTAGTAAATATACATTAAAATGTGCTGAATGTGAACTAATTTTCACATAGAAAATTAACATTTCTTTGGGGTGCCCAAACATCTGTGTACAATCTGCATATAAATCATCCTAAAAATACTAAAACTACTTAATACTAACATGTCAGTTAACATTAGCCTATATATAGTGTGTATGTGTGTGTGTATATATATATATATATATACACACACACACACATATATATATACACAGTGGTGTGAGAAAGTGTTTGCCCCCTTCCTGATTTTTTCTGTTTGTCCCCTTCCATTTTTTTCCATGTTTGTCACACTTAAATGTGTCAGATCATCAAACAAATTTAAATATTAGTCAACGACAACACAAGTAAACACAAAATGCTGTTTTAAGAGAAGGATTTTATTATTAAGGGAGAAAAAAAATCCATACCTACATGGCCTTTGTAACAAAGTGATTGCCCCCCTGTTAAAACATGATTAGTTCATCACACCTGATTTCAATATCTCTAGCCACACCCAGGCCTGATAACTGCCACACCTGTTCTAAATCAAGAAATCACTTAAATAAGACCTGCCTGACAAAGTGAAGTAACCCAAGCGATCAAGAACTAGACATCATGCTGAGATCCAAAGAAATTCAAGAACAAATGAGGAAGAAAGTAATTGAGATCTATTAGTCTGGAAAAGGTTATAAAGCCATTTCTAAAGCTTTGGGACTCCAGTGAACCACAGTGAGAGCCATTGTCCACAAATGGCGAAAACATGGAACAGTGGTGAACCTTCCCAGGAGTGGCTGGCTGACCAAAATTACCCCGAGAGCGCAGTGACGAGTCATCCAAGAGGTCACAAAAGACCACACAACAACATCCAAAGAACTTCACACCTCACTTGCCTCAGTTAAGGTCAGTGTTCATGACTCCACCATAAGAAAGAGACTGGGCCTGCATGGCAGAGTGGCAAGGTGAAAACCACTGCTGAGCAAAAAGAAACGCTCGTCTCAATTTTGCCAGAAAACATCTTGATGATCCCCAAGACTTTCGGGAAAATACTCCTGTGGACTGATGAGACAAAAGTTGAACTTTTTGGAAGGTGTACATCATGTTACATCTGGCGTAGAAGTAACACCGCATTTCAGAAAAAGAACATCCTACCAACAGTAAAATATGGTGGTGGAAGTGTGATGGTCTGGGGCTATTTTGCTGCTTCAGGATCTGGAAGACCTGCTGTGATAAATAGAAACATGAATTCTGCTCTCTACCAAAAACTACTGAAGGAGAATGTCCGGCCATCTGTTCGTGACCACAAGCTGAAACGAACTTGGGTTCTGCAGCAGGACAATGATCCAAAACACACCAGCAAGTCCACCTCTGATTGGCTGAAGAAAAACAAAATGAAGACTTTGGAGTGGCCTAGTCCTGATCTGAATCCAATTGAGATTCATACTCAGCGGTTCATACTCGAAAAGGCGGTTCATACTCGAAAAACCCTCCTATGTGGCTTAACTACAACAATTCTGCAAAGATGAGTGGGCCAAAATTCCTCCACAGCACTGTAAAAGCCTCACTGCAAGTTATCGCATTGCAAGTTAGGTTTAGGGGAAATCATTTTGTCACACAGGGCCATGTAGGTTTAGATTTTTTCACTTTAAAATTTGATGATTTGACACACTTAAGTGTGACGATCATGGAAAAAAGGGAAATCAGGAAGGGGACAAACACTTTTTCACACCACTGTAGAAGTATGTGTGTCCAGTGGGTACTTGCAGCATTGAAGAGCTGTATGACAATTGAAAACATACATCATTTGTCTGTAGGTATCGACAAATTGAATTGAATGCATTTTTGAAAGTGTAGAATTTACAATTTTCTAAATGTGGCTTTATAATTATCTCTGGATACCCTTCTTTGTTATTCAGATGAATGCTGTGAATGAACTACATATTGGCATTAGAGATAATAGATTAATATATTTTTTTATTTATAAGAAAATTATGTACCTGAATCAAGTACATTTAGTACATTATTTTGTTCGGTGTACCTTTGTTCATTAACCTGGTCAGAGACACTGAACTCTTTTCGTTGGAGGACTCATACTGTAAGGTTATCTTTAGCACATCAGCTGTGGCAGTAAGGCAAATGGATATTGGCATGCCAGTATTTACTTTGCCTTGTTTTCAAGTGACCAGAGCAGCTGTACGTTTAAATGCAGAACGCAATGTAGACAGATTGCTGATTACCCGCTGAGCTGGAAATGGTCATCTCTACTTCTCCTGGAAGGCATCATCATCAGACATCTTTTCTTCTGCAGCTGGGGGAGTGTGTGTGTGTGTGTGTTTGGGTAGTGGGGGGTTAGAAGTGATGGTCTGAAAAGACTTCTTGTCTGAAAGCTTCCAGCATCTGCTTTTCTTTCCCTTCTGTGTTGCCTGAATGAAGCAGTTCTATCACACAGCTTTATGTAAACTTTATATAACCACTGCAGCACTGAATGGTACAAGATAAGGAGTTACACTCTATTTTGTCTTCGGTCAGTATTTATTTGCACATTTGATAAAGCTCACACAACTCTCATAGATGCTGGATGAAGGATTCACAGGAAAATCAGCAGAATTTCATTAGCGTTGTTGGAATGAAGTCAGTAAGTAGGAGCATTAAGTCATCTTTCCCATGGCCCTTTGCTCCTTAACTTTGGCACAGCAAGATATGTGTAGTGTAGAAACTCATTTTGCATTCAGTCCCACTGACAAAATAGTGTAATCCTCAAATATGCTTAAATAGAAGTTGTTTGGTGCCTCTACATGAGTGTAAAACACATGCTGCCTTCATGCAGGCATAAGCATGCATGTATGCACAAAAGGGTTGGGTGAAGTGAACAGTTGGGTGAACAGTTGACATATATTATTTCAAAACCTTTTGAAATATGCAGCAATATAAAGTAAATTACAACTATAACATTCCAATAATATAGGTCTTAAGATGAGACACACATGAATATATTTTAGCATAGCTGTTTGTATGAAGGTTTGTCCAGCCAGCACAATAAAATAGCAGTTCTGTTCACTTTTGCTTTATGATTTTCATAATCTGCCAGAACCCTGTGAAAACTACACCCTTACTACTGTGATAGTGAAGACTTTTCCCTCTGGAAAACTAGTCCTATTATTTTACACACATATACAGTTTGTAAAAAAGAAAAAAAAATACATTAACATATGGCACACATTGCAGTAATCATATCTGTTTAATTCTTGTAATTGTCTTGCCTAAAAATATGACCTAAAATGTATAATTTTTTTCCTATTCATTATGCAGTTGTGTTATTGTTAGATGTCAATTATGTCTTAACACAAAAATGTATTAGTTTTTGCTAGTTAGTTATCTCTTCTTTCACTTATACTGTGCAAAAGTAAACATTCACCTGAGGTAGCCTTAGCCCTTGTTAGCCCTTAGCCCATAACAGCCCTGAGGCTATTATTGGTGACATGCCCAAATAAGGAACTATTAATCTAAGAGCATTTACATGCCTGAAAGTCCAGAACAAGGACCGATTCAAGGTTCATATTTTTGTTACATTTTATATATTTAATCCAGTTAGTTTTGATTTCACACTGCAATTGCAAAAAAACACTCAGGACAGTGGCACCAATGACATGCACTTAAACATATAGATGTTACTCACTAGGTTTAAGGAGGAGAAATATGTTAAGAAAGTATCACATATGGACAATAACAGGAAAATAGCCCCAGTGAACTGAGAATTCACAATACACATTGTAAAATTCATAACTGGGCTTTCGAAGGGAAAAAAGATGCCTCCCAAATAGTGTTGCTACACCAAACACTTTCTAGCTGAGTGTGTAATTGGATTCAGCAATAATGAAAAAGATGTCAGATCATAAATAATGATAATAAAGGCCTGCAAGGATGCAACACTTATGTATGTGAGAGACATCCATGGGGTTCATTTCAGTCGGAACCGGTTGCCTGAGGAATGCCATACACATACACACAATAAGCTGGTATAACATTCAATTCAATTCAATTCAATTTTATTTATATAGCGCTTTTTACAACCAGGTTGTCACAAAGCAGCTTTACAAAGT
>JBBJLS010000016.1:15459305-15471385 GCA_037577275.1 Bryconaethiops microstoma | reverse complement strand
CTCTCTCTCTCTCTCTCTCTCTCTCTCTCTCTCTCTCTCTCTCTCTCTCTCTCTCTCTCTCTCTCTCTCTCAGGCCCCTGATACTGGGAGGAGTGAGAGCCTGCCTTGTCTTCCCTTCTTCTCTATCTCTTTTCCTTATTCTCTCCCTACTTTTCTCTCTCTCTCCCTCTCTTTCTTTGAGTAAATCAGGAGGAGTTCTGAGCTCCTGCTTCCTGTCTAAAGGTTTTTCATCAGTGTCACAGGAGACTCGAGAGAGGGAACATTTTTAGCTTGTTCGATCTGCGGTAGTTCTGAAGGCTGGGAGACAGGAGACGGTACCGCTGTAGAAGAGAGAGAGAGAGAGTGAGAGAGAGAGAGAGAGTATTTATGTATGTGCGCGTTTGAGATTTGGAAGGTCATGTCTGAAGGTGTGAGGAGAGCACTCTGGAGAAGGTCTCACTACTACGGGCTGCTGGGTGGGTCCAGACACTGGAGGGGCCGATCACGAAGCCGCGGTCGTAAAGCCAACAGGGGTAACTACAGCTTCATCATCCTCATATTAACTATTACTGTTCAGTCAACAGGGGTAACTATTCACACTTTCACACGTTGTACTGAACTACAGCTAAACTAAGTTCACTGTGTTTATAATGGAACATGTAGTTGATCAGTGCTGTTTAAGTACTGAGAATATTGCAAAATGCGCCGAAAACCACATTGATACATAATTTATCATGATAATTCACCATATTGCCAAGCCCTACGCACAGCTTCAGAGTCTTCCAATTAACTTGTACTGTACAGTCAATTGAAGTAACTTCCACTGGATAGCCAAATAATTTGGCCTGTATTGTAAAATTAGATACATGAAGATGTTTTTGTGGTACGTGACATGACATGTCAGCCCAATATTTGTGTGTTTTTTTTCAAGTAAAAATGATACACATGAAAAATGACTAGTATGTGGCTATCATTGTTCCACCACCATTAATGTCTGTTTTTTCATTTTATTAAAATTATTTTTTTGGTCTCACTTCCTGCGTGGTGTCATCACAGTAACAGCTAATACTGCTGCTTCTTTAGATTACACCTCCTGGTTTTATTGGCCAATGCAGGCCTCTCAAATTAGCACAGTATGTTTATTTCACATGCATACACTTAAACAGGCTGCCAACATGGATGCAAAAATAATTGCATTTGGACGAGAAAACTTTGGGAACCATATTAAGTGGGTAAAGAATGTAGACGTGTTTAAATAAAGCAGCGTCGTGGGTGTTAAAATACTGATTAGAGTAGAAAGCAGCCTCGCATAAAACAGCACTCAGGACAAAGTAAACTTACAAACTCATGCGCAGATTTCTGTTCCTTTGAGATAATTATTGGACTCCGTGGTAAATGTCTGGGCTCAGCCTTTTTATTTTATTACCAAATGCTTAAGGTTTTTATTCAGTTTTAGACTATCAGATCATGCGGTAGGAGTTCTGATATTTTTCAGGAGGGTTAAAGCTGCTTCTTTTCTCTGTGATTGATGGATGCACTTGCAAGTCTAAGTAAACGTGTCCTTCTGTGATCATTTTCTCTTCTGGGCCTGTGGAACATTAAGAATTGTAAAAGACCTCTCCAACCACTCCATGATTGTCAAAAGTTTGGGGACACCTACCCTCTAAGTAATGCCAAACCCGCTTATTTGATCCCTTTGTTGTGATGTCAACATTCACCCTTTTTAGATGTTGAAACCTCTTTGGGTGAAAGGAGTTTCAATGTGTGCTTTTACTGATAGTTAAGAAAAGAAAACCATTTTTATATCATTGCTTAGGCGAAGCCTTCTCTTTATATGAGGGCAGACACATTGAGGAACATGAAAGCTGAGGGTATTAGCTGAGTTTATTAGAAAATAGCTGTTTACTAATAGGAGGCAACATGTGTCCACACCTTTGCCAGGCAGTGTGCATTCTGAGCTTTCCATACATAAGGGCACATTGTGTAATATAAATCCTGTTGACCCGTGAGAACCTGTGTTGTAATGAACGGTGTAATCTCCATACGGAATGTAGCCAGAGCTTTAATCTTTAAGCTTTAAGTTTCCTCTCTCTTTGGCTCTGCTGTGCAGCCGTTGAGCTGTAAACTGAGCTAAAACCTGATAAGAATTTGGAGCTGTTTTGACTGGGCTGACGGTTCAGGTCAGAAAACTGCCCCTTAAGCAAAGCTTCCAATTAACCATTTTCTGCAGGACAGAGTGGCTGGCAGTTTGATCCTTTGAAGGCATGACAGTTTTGCATTGTCCAGTAAGAGATGGGGTAGTTGAGTGCAGGACAATTGAGTAAATTCCAGATGAGTGAAAAGTAATCAAAACGCTGAGGGTCTGAAAGCTGCCTGTGATGTTTGAGTTACAGTGATGTCACAACCCTGGCAGACTTTAGTGTGAGCTCATTTGTTTACCAGCTACTGAGCAAAATAACAGTAAAGAGGAGGCAACTAGTGTGTCCACAGTCAACACACAGTGTCCACAGATTTCCTCCCTCCCTTCTTTTGTCCTCTTTCTTTCTTTCTTTCTTTCTTTCTTTCTTTCTTTCTTTCTCTTTTCTATCATTTTTGCAACATGTGTGTCCATAGTAAACACAGACCTTTCTTTTTTATTCTTTCTTTCTTTGTCAGTTTCTTTCTTCCTTCCTTTCTTTCTTTCTTTCTTTCTTTCTTTCTTTCTATCTTTCTTTCTCTCACACTGTCAACACACATCATTTTGTTCATTACTGTTGTTCTTTCAAGTGATTTTTTTTTTTCTTTTTCTTTCTTTCCTCCCTTCTTTCCAGTTTGAAGTGTATGTATTTTGGGTCAGTTGATAAACACATTTGAATCATGTCAAATTGATGCATCACTCTCTGATCAGAAGCTCTGTTTTAGTTTCATTTTTTTCCAGAACTCCTTTTTCTGTTTTTTTTTTTTTTCTGTTTTTGAAACTGTGGTAGCTTAGTTTCTCTTCTCTTTTCACTGTTCTCCCTCTCTTAGAGTCTCATTCACTTCATGATCTGTACTTTTCCCCACATCGCTGAGATTTATGAATGAATTTATAGTGTGTGTGTCTGGATTTGAAGCGCATTGAGATGTTCCAGGACCGCTGAGAAACCTCATTTCCAGACTCCCGCTGAGTGTGAGCTCTGAGACAACGCACTGCTCAGACTTCACTGAAAGTCTGCGAGTGTCTCCAAGAGTTCCTGCAGTGCTTAAAGTTGATGAAGCTCCACTTTGGAGAAGTTTACAGATGAAAGGTGCTTGTGCAGCATAAGAATGGGAGCTGATGGCTGAGGAGAGAGAAAGAGAGAGAGAGAGAGAGAGAGAGAGAGAGAGAGAGAGAGAGAGAGCGCAGCGCATCGCATCTCTCTCGCCTTTTCTAAAGATGAAGCAATATTCGGAGTCGACACATGCTCATGGAGACAGGTGCAGTCAGGAGTTCTGCCGTGTTTATCTCATGGTACACAGTACAAATCCAGGCACAGTACAGGCCCTACAGGCACGTGGAGATTGACTTCTCAATGCTGCGTTACCCATCTGCTCTCTCTGACTTGCTGCTAATGCCGTCTGATGGAAGACCGCAGAGTTATGTATGTAATGTCACTTGCCTACTGCACTTGTTCAACTGTGTGAAAATAAACACAACTAAGACTTTTTCACCACCATACCCGCCATTGTCACCTGTCTTCAGAGTTGTGAGAAGACTCTACATTTAATTGAAAATTAAAATCATGTTAGTGTAGTAAAGGCATGGTGTTGCCTAGATTTTGTGTTTTTATTTCATGTTGTATTCATGTATTTATCTACAGCACTGTAGTTACTTTTTATCACAGCGAACTGAATCACAGATAAGTTCTGTAGTCTTATGTTATTTTTCAGGCTAAAAATTAATCCAGCATAATAAAGTCCCGTGTTTTGGATATGCGCATTTATTTTTCAGCTGTTATCCTTGTTGCTCAGTGTGTGTTTGAGTGTTGAATCTCATTATGTGACATATTCAATTACCATATACTGTATTAGCAGTCTGACTGGAAGCCGCTCAGATCATTTGTATAAAGTTTCTCCAAAGTGGGATAGCATAGTGAGTGAAGTGTGCATCAGAGGCTTAATGTGTTCATTATAAGTGTATATTCTCATCTTATTGGCAAGAAAGTGGCAATATGATAAGTATCATGATCCAGGGATTACAGTTAAAGAAGTATTTGTGATATTGGGCTAGACAGGCAAGCAATCATTCCCTTCATGCATCAATGAGTTTGGGCACCCGCTCACTGGGTGTTCTTCCCTGGACCACTTCTTGTAGCTACTGACCACTGTACACTGGGAACACCCCACAAGACCAGCTTTTTTGTGGAAACTCTGACCCAGTCGTCTAGCCTTCACAATTTGACTCCTGTCAAAGTCTCTCATATCCTCACATTTTCCTTTTTTTTCTGCTACCAACACATTGACTTCAAGAACTGACTGTTTACTTGCTACCTTACATCCGACCCCCAGTGGGGTACAGTGTTACTGTAATGAGCTAACCACCTTTCAGGCATTTTAATTTTGTGGCTGATTATAGGATTGGGTCAAATTATTTACTTTTTCCTCTTTAATATCCTGTCTTGTGGTGCTTATTTCCGTCACCAGTACCGATACACAGCAAAGCCACAAGGTATTTCATTTCTACCAAACACCAGCTACATTTGGTCAGCTTCATTGGAGTAAAGGAAAAACTGTAGGTTAGGCTTTTGGCTTAGGTATCACTTTAAGATGTGCAGTTTGTATTCACAAATATTAGTATTCTTTAGTTGCTATACCCTACAACAGCTGTGTCTGTCCTGACATGCACCATTCCCGCTATTTTTTCATCAGGCAACAGATATCACTCTTGCTGTCCATGTGTTTGCACTCATTCCGCCCCTTTCTGTTTCTCCTCACTCTCAGCAGTGGCTCTATTAGCCTTGGGTTTCATGATTGTGGCAGAGTGATGCTGATTGAGAGGCCTTGAGGTTTGTTGGCAGTTTGATGGACAGTCTGAGCCCCTGCTGCCGGGGACCATGGGTAATAAAAGGCAGCAGAATGGTTATGTCAGCTCTATACGAAGAGAAATGGCTATCAGTCCTGAGGAAGCAGAGCTTCAGATCTGCAGTAACCTTTGACATCTCTGCATCTACAGTTTACTGACAGAATCTTGACAGTAATCTGTTCCACTCTTATAGTGTTACCTCAGCTTGGTGGATTACTACCCAGACTTCACAATTGCTTTTGCCAGCTTAATTTCACAAGTGTTATTTCAATGAGATTCATCGCAATGAGCTTGGATGCATTGGGCCAAACTGTAAATAGTGAGTCTGTGACATAAGAATCTTAGGCCTCATGTAGAATTTGATATTGCTTACATATATTTTTTATTTTAACATGGGAAATGTACAATACAGATGTGTTTGTATGATTTAAAGTTTAGTTAAACAAGTGTTCTAAACATTTCTGCAAGTACAAGGCTGACACTTGAAGGCTAGATACTGTTTTCTGCCAGATATTCCACAAAATTATACTGATAATGAACACTAACGTTGTTGCAGATGCAAAATATATTGTTTATCCTGGCAGCTCAAACTTTAGTATTTCATTTCCGTAATCTTTCAGTGTATTTGGATTTCGGGGTTCAAATTTAGAAGTACCAACTGGGCCAGGTTGGGTTGGCCTGGATTGAATCATGTCTCATAGCCATGATTACAGTTTGTATTTGTACTTCAGTTTCATACCATTTTGGAGATGAGACAAATTTATGTCTATTATTAAATTAATATTAATTAAACATGTCATTTTAACACATTTTTAAAACTATGTCTCATAATGGCTGTCCGTCTGGTTTCTCCTGTCATTGTTTTTATAGACTCAATTAAGTCCTTAGCAAAGGTTACAATGCATGAGGAAAATGAGGAAAATGCCAAACTGATTGAAGAGCTTTGTGGAAAGCATGCCCTAGTCGTCCACTGCATCCAGGAAACCTTGGGCTTGACCTAAAGGAGGTCTTGTGCATTTAGATGAAGAGAGAATGAGCCCGGCGTGAGTTATGACTTTGCGTCATGGCTAAATGAGACCATGCGATGTTCTCACAGTTTCCCTGAATGACGCAGCCCTCTGTGTATGTCCCACTGCACACTTCTCCTACATGGCTAGACCATGTGTCTTAATCAGGGGAGATTAATGGGGTGCTACCACAAAGCATTTGTGCTGCAGCCGTCTGATGGATGGCTCACTAGCCTGCCTAAAATCTGGGTCTGGATTGATGAACTTGTGTGTTGTGTTACTATTTGGTCACCTGTTCTCACCACTGGAGATTGCAGTCTTTCTGAGGGATGATCTGGGAGAAAAACAGGTTCTCTATATGGAAAGAGACGAACACTGGAGTAAGACAAAGATCAGTTGTGGCTATAAAGTAATTACTCACATTTTCCAATTGTCCAAGACAAAGTGCATGATGAAGTGATGAAGTAATTATGTAATTCCGTTACTACCCTTACTATAGTTACTTGTATGCCCTCACTGACCAGTTAAGTAGATATACCTATCCACCTCTTACCTACATTCAATGATGCTTTGTGTGACTTATGGACAGAACTTCAAGATATTAAATACTAATAATATTTTAACATGATAGAAACATGAGAATACATTTTTAAAATCTGTTGTTTGGATGCTTGAATATTTGTGTGCTGGTCAATCTGTGAACAGAAATCTGAATGTGAGAAAAATGTTAACCTTAATCTTTTTAGAGGCTTCACAAAATTACTTCAGTTCATTAATTTTAATAATGCTACACCGACCATTATAAAATCATAAAATGTACGCATAACAGTATTTAATGTAGAAACCTATTACTTAAAATTTTTAGACCCCAATGATTTCTGCTGTAAAGCTATGCTAGCTGTGACAACCTGAGCTGCAGCTCGCCCTCCGCACAACTAGGGGGGCTATGAACATTTCACTTTGCTTAATTAAGGACTACCTGTTGTAGCACTATTTAAGGACTCAGTGTATTGTTAAGGACAGTATTATCGTAAAGTATTGTCTTTCACAGCGTACTGAATGGGCAGTGTTTAGCCTGTCTGAGTTTCTTGTTGATAATTTTGTATTTGGCTGTATGCTAATTTTGTATTTGGGTGTATGCTAATTTTGTATTTGGGTGTATGCAAATTTTGGTTTTTGACTTTGTGCTTGCTCTTTTGGGATCTTGCACCTCTGTTACTGTTTGCCCCTGGTCTACCTGGAATGTGTCAAGGATTACAAGATTGGGTCATCTGTTATTTCAGTTCACCAACAACATTTGTATGTCAATTTGAACTCTTCATTTTTTATTAAATAATTTACTTCAATTGAGTAAATGATTACACGACCTTTTTTCATTACACTAGAACCAAACTAGGAGGTGTGTTAGCTTGGTGCTAGTTGATGTCAGTTTTAGTTAAATACGGGCATTTGAAGTTGTGATTAAACATGGCAATCAAATATTCTTTGTATGTTTCAGTTTTTCAGTAACTCCTTTGATCACCTGAACTTGACATTTGCCATTTTTAATTTGGGGCTTAGCCTGTTTTGTTTACTTTCTGCTAACCTGCTCAGCCTGCTCTGCGTTCTTGTTCTTGCCATATTTTCAGCTTCACTGAGCTGTATTTAGTGCTGCAAACTTATTGCAGATTGTCTCCAAGATGCTTATTAGAATATAAAGTGATAAGCAGTCAGCACACTTTCCCATTCACTCTTATCTCAAAATACAGTGGTCATGTGAAAAGATGGAACTTGTATTTGCTATCACTACCAGATTTCTCAGCTCCTTGTACCATACAAGTGCAATTATATAGACATTTCTCAAACTCAGGGCTGCTTTACAAAATAGTACAGACATAGAACAAACAGCATATGACAGACAGTAGCAGACGAAAAACTAAACAGTCCAAATTACAACAACACAGAGTACAAAAGCAGGAAAGAACAAATAGACAGCAAGATCAAGAAGATGCATAACACTGAGAGAAAAGATTCGTTTTTAGTTGGGTTTGCAGTTCTGTTGTCCCCGACTGGTTAGGTAATGTTTGGATGGTGGATCATTGTCAGCACAGCAGTGACACTGATATTGTAATGATGCTAGTGTGTGTTGCACTAGTACAGGTGGATCATATACAGCAGTGATGCTCCAGGACAGTGGGTATAATCACCGTCCACCTTATTAGGCTTCATTAGACACTTTTATTGGACTGCTCTCAGCCCAGTTGTGACACTGAGCTGCCTGACCCAACAGGAGAACTTCAGGAAAAAGTGAGAAAGACTTGATGTAATGGGAGTTCATATCCCTCTCCTCACCACAACAAACCCTGAGGCAAACAAACATCAGCAGGTTAAATTTGGGTCACACCAAGGAGGTGCACACTGGAGTAGACCTCTTAGCTACACTTAGCAAGAGTCTTTACTGTTGCAACTGCGCAAAAACAAGTGTTGTGAAAAGATGAATACTCCCTGTTAACACATGGATTCAACTTTTCCTGTGTCCTTGGCATGTTTGAGGTGAGTAAACAGCAGCCTAGCAGCCAACCTTTTCAGTCTCAGTTGCAGGATAGTGTCAAAAGACCCTGTCGCTGGAGAAAATGTCCATAGATGTGCATACTGGAGACCTAGATAGGCAAACGAGGGGGCACTGTTGAAGGCACCACTCCAGTTTCCCGGAAAGAGACGTTCTGTATAGGTTTCTGGTCATTTTTGAAGTACTTTTTCTTCAAGATATGAGGTAGCATCTAACATTTTTTTAATGTAATTCATTTTTGTTAGAATAGTTTTTTAATTACCTTTTTTTTCCACAAATTTTAGTCATGTTTAATTACGCCCATTAGCTAGGAGCCCCCAGTTGCACAACACTGTCAACATTGGAAGGGTGAAGGCTAGGACCTGCTTCCTTTGGAAAGTATCACCTCTTCTTTTCAAATTGTCACTAATACCACATTACTGGACTCCACAACATTCAAGATTCAAGATTCTTTATTTGTCACATGCATGGTTATACGAGTACAACACGCAGTTGAATGTATCCTGAACCGCTCCTTTTATGACTGTGCAAACATTATAAAAATTATTTTTTAATTCAGAAAAACGAATCTGAAAATTTCTAAAACACAAATCTAAAAAAGTAAAACAAGGAGCAACACAAGTATGCTTGGGAAAGTATGCTAATTCTGTTACAACACCTAAAAAGTGTCTGCAGGCCAGTGTCAAGCAGAGTAATGGGAAAGAAGA
The DNA here is from genome assembly GCA_037577275.1 of Bryconaethiops microstoma. Lineage (NCBI taxonomy): Eukaryota > Metazoa > Chordata > Actinopteri > Characiformes > Alestidae > Bryconaethiops > Bryconaethiops microstoma. Next base: position 15,462,124 of record JBBJLS010000016.1, on the reverse strand, counting down.
AGGGCCCTCCTACTCACTAAAAGAGAGCAACACCAATAGTGCTACCCCAGAGTCCCAGTCATGGATATCTATGTGTGTGGCGGCTGAACTCACAACCTCCTGATAAAAACAATAGTACTTAAAAAACACTCATCAATATCCCAATTAAAAATATAATTAATTAGGCAAAATGCATTCAATCCAACATAATTTGCGTCAGTTGCTCTGCAAATTGATGGAACAGACAGGCCAGGAAACATGCTTCCGTGTCCATTGACAACTATGCATCATACAGGGCTTCATGTAGCTTCATGTGTCTTCATGTCACCATGTATAGAATAACATCAGCCGTCTCTTATATAGATCTCTAATATATTTATCTGTTGCTCAGCCTCATGACATAAGAGCTTGCTGTTGTTTCTACTCATTATGCATAGGAGCATGCAAGATCACAGAGGTGTCAGTCTGCTCCTAATCACCATTTAACGATTCCCTTTTGCACTAAATTTTATCCGTCCTGACCAAGGAGCTTAATGACAAAAGAATGGTGGAACCAATTACAGCCGTGCAGGTTGATAATGGTGTCGCACTTATCATATGGAACTAACAGCTTTCAGCAGACATCAGACATCTGCAGTACTGTGCGGTTCAGCAGGAAGTATGCAAGCCCAGCCCTGCATGCTGGATGAGCCTTTTATTTGCCTTTATTTCCGTGTGCTCCGTATTCTGGAACTTAAATAAAAGCGCTTGCACTTGGGTGTTATTTATAGTGTGTCATGTTCGCAGCACCATGCACGTTTTCAGCAAAATGTTTGCAAGTGTTATTTACTTGTTATGTTATGTCATTTTTGTTTGTGCTTGAGCGTTTGTTATCATTTGATTGCATTCAGGCCCACGGGGCGCCAGTCTGGTCATGACACCATACTGAGCATATGGATTAAGATGTTATGATACCAGTAGAGCTAATTAAGACGATAAACAAGAGTTGTTGTTTGGCATCTCCCTCCCATGCATTCCAATCTGTTCATCTACTGAGACGGAGAACTAAGGGAAAGCTGAGGCACACACACACACACACACACACACACACACACCCCAAAATACCCTGACTGACAGCACTTGTAGAAAACATGCTGGCTGCACTGCTCATACTTTAATCCAGTTTTTTAATTGCTGGATTCAGGGATCCATCAGTCAAGCCCAGGAGTCATTTTGTAATGCATCTTGGCCTAAATCAAGGTGGCTCTAGTTCAGCTGTGCCGTCAGAGCCTGTCTATTTTTGCTCACTCACGTACAAATTACAGCTCGGATTTATGTACAAGTTCTCCAAGGTTAATTGCTCTTAATTCTAGTAGAAAAATAAATGAAATAAATTTTAAAAACACACAAGCTCTCAAGGTTCAAAGTCTGCGGCTGCAGGTAGAGGCAGCTGCGCAAAAGCCGATAATTCCAAGACTACTGACACCGTTTAATGAAATGACTTTTTTAGGGTTTATTAGGTGTTCACAATGGCAGAAATTCAGGTGCAGCAAAACTTATAACAACTGTAAAGAAAAATGTTTGTCACCACACCCACATTTTAGCTCCACCTCATGCTGAATAGGGCACACTCACACTGGGCCAGATTGAATTGTACCATGTATAATGTACATTGTATAGTGTACAGTTCTTTTTAGGTTATATTGTTATACTGTAGTTTTTATTTCTATAGGTCATGCTGCGTCTACTTACTTCTTTTGTACTCTCCACTTTGCTGTCGTAACAATGTAAATTATCCACCCGTGGGACTAATAAAGAGTTATCTTATCTTATCTTTTCTTATTATGCTTAATGTTCTGGACCCAAGCAAGCTCACGTCTTCACATTATTCGCTGCTTAATTCTTTTTGTCCAGTGAGCTGCCAAATATACAGAGTTTTAAATACTGAACCCACAATTTTTCTAGCTTATCATTACATTGTTCAGTGGGTCTTTGGAATCTTTCAACGCAAAGATAGTTGCCAGTTCTACCAAACGGTTCTTGTGCGTATTCAGTTGTTCACAATGCACCTCTGCCAGTATGATCACATTGATTTTTGTTAAATGCTACAGTTGCATTTGAGTTCCATGCTTTGGCAATCATGTTAGAAGTGTCTTTGCTCAAGGTGAACTAAGTTAATTTTGGGAAATTTATCTTTGATAAACGAACTTAGCACGTACATTCATCTACCACTCGTTCAATATAGAATCCATCTGCTAATTCAGTGAAAGAAAGTCAATTAGTTAATTCAGTTAATTAAAAAAATGAATTCATATTAGATTAGAACAGAATGTTATGGCTGTAACATAGTACATATTCACAGAGGATCTTTACTGTGCCCCAGTATCAAAAAAGACAACTGTTGCACTGACCCTTCTTCTGCTGCAAAAGTATTTGAAAAAGTTAGCCAAATGTCTTAATTGTGAAAGAAGAATGTTAAAAAGAGATGGAAGCACAAATCAGATGGATCGAAAAGAACGTGACCCATCATATTGAAAGTTTCCCAATGTTTTGAAATGAAACTTTGTTACTGTAATGTTCACTGTATGGACAAAAGTATTTTTTCCATTACACCAACAGGGACTTTAATGACATTGAATTTAAATACAAAGACTTTAGTATGGAGTTGGTTCCCCTTTGCAGCTATAACAGCTTCCACTCTTCTTGGATGGCTTTGGAGTGTTTCTGTGGGAATTGGTGCCCATTCATTCTGTAGAGCATGTATGAGCTCAGGCACTGATGTAAGATGAGAAGGCCTGGCTCACAATCTCCGTTCCAGTTCATCCCAAAGGTGTTGGATGGGGTTGAGGTCAGGGCTCTGT
>JBBJLS010000016.1:15438827-15452782 GCA_037577275.1 Bryconaethiops microstoma | reverse complement strand
TGTGTGTGTATGTGTGTGTATGTGTGTGTATGTGTGTGTATGTGTGTGTGTGTGTGTGTGTGTGTGTGTGTGTGTGTCTCACTACCATGTCACTGTCATTGCTGCGCTGAGAATGACTCACCACCTAAATAATACCTATTTACTAGAGGTCCAATGGGGCACCTGGCCCTTTGATAAAGGGTGTAAATGGGACTAACAAATGACATAGAGAGAAAAATTTACAGTCTGTACTTGTCTGTACAAAGTGCACCTATAGGGTAAGTGGGGCTGATAAACTGGACAGTGAAGGCAGATACAAGGCAGATGTACCTACAGTGTTGGTGTGTGATATTTTACTACCCTAGACTGAACAGATTTTTGGTGCCCAGGAGCAAATTCTTTGTTGACCAATGGTGAGGTGTGGTGATGTAATTTCGATATCATCCAAATAATTGAATAAAATTTCCTCTCCTATTAATTTTCATTTAATTTGCCTGATCTAGCAGCAAGATCATGGACTCCAGATCAGGTGAAATTAAGGCAGGAAGACTGGACCAGAAGTTTCGTTCAACTATTCTGACACAGTTCAAGTCAGGGTGCCCACCCTTTTCTGCAGAACATTTTCTAGGACTTTTCCTGGACATTTTCTGTGAAAATCTAGATGTTATGACAGACATGGATTGTAGCCAATGATTTTTCCCACTGAGAAATCTCTGCTAAACCTTACATACAGTTGATTGAAAGTTAGAGTAGAGTTTGTAGACTCATCAGTATTTAGCCAGTATTTAGACTCATAATTGGGCTCCCATTCATTGTTTTGACCCCGGCTTCCAACTGTTTTAACAATCCCCAACACGTATTTAGAACCACTGCTCCCAGCCAAATTTAAGTCACAAACCTTAAACCTTCGCAGGCAGACTGAACCACAACTGAATCAACATGCTAACCAATTTTACATTGTTCAGCTATTTAAAACAAGTTTGGTAGAAAGCAACTGTAATCTGTAAACCTAATAAAAATTACCACAGTCACCAGCCGGCAGTGACTAATATTTACACTTGAAGGATAATGCAACTTGCATTTCAGCCACTTGAAAATTTTGCTGTGCTTCTTAAAGTGCCGCCCATAGGTGACTGTGTAGTTCATCTGTATGGACGCTCCGGCCCCATATACCAAAGTGTCTTGGCTGTATAAATACACAGCAAACTATTTAAAATCATTTATTTGAGAAAGAAGCATGTTTTTGCATGTAAAAAGAAATACATGCAAAACATCAAAATGAATGCAAACATTAACATTAAGCAAAGTAACAATCAGAAAACTTTATTGATCCCAGAGGAAATTGCTTATGTTTCGACTGCATAGACAAACAGATACAAGAACAATATCAGAATCAGAATCAGAATTATATAAACAATTTCCTCCGGGATAAATAAAGTCTAAACAAATCCAATAAAACCTCCATACGATATACACTATGATATATATATACACAAATGCTGGGGTATTAATACTATAGATAAGTAAGTTACAGTTACTTACAGGGGTATCTTGGTTTTCAAAATGCAGTTGATAAGTCTGGAACAAGTTAGAGGAACATTTTGCTTCCAGAATTTTCCTCGACATCCCCAGCATGAATTTGTTTAAATTCGCCAGCAGCGCACCTGATTTAACATAATAAAGCCAAACCAGGTTGCAAATGATAATTGCAAATAGTACTGGCTGCCTCAGGGAGGGGGCTGGAGAAGCAAACATAAATAATATGTTCATGCATAATAATGTTTTTAATATGAGCAATAATTAAAAACATAATTAAAGACATATTATGGATTAGTGCACTAAATTGTCACTGTTTTGTAAAAGCAAAATGCCACCCACTGCTGTGCCACAAGGATGTCTCCCTATTTTACATTGTGGAGAACTACAGTAACATGCAGTCTCTTGTGGCTCACTGCTCTAGAACATCATGAGGTAAAACAAACAAGACATAAATAAAACCAACAAGCCAAGATAGAAGTGAGAGCAGTGTGATTCCAAAAGTTTTGTAGAAATGATCACAGTCACTTGTGGCCTAATGTACATCATAAAACCTACTCAGACCAATAGAACCCATCCTGAGGTTATAAGATTGAAAACGGTATGAGGTCTCCATAATTCTATTTTAGGTGAAGTACTTTTGCTGAGGGCCAGCCACCTTATTTGAAGTGGCCAGAGAAACAGGAAGCTCCGGCAAGGGTGTCAACTTCCTGTGCAGTGCAGAATGGAGGGCTTTTTATATCATTTGGCACTTTGACAGCTTGCTGTTCGACCGGTTATGGCTGGAGCAAATGAAAATGATTGACTGTTGTCGTCCTTTGAAAAAAAAAAAAAAAGATCATAAAGAGACTCTTAAAAGCAAAATATATGCTTAAATGCAGCTTCTAGCCTCGGGACGTGAGATTGCTTGCCAGCTGTTGAATGGCATATTAGGCCCTGACTATTGATTTTCACCCAGTTTTCTAACAACAGCCTTCACAATGTCCTAGCTAGAATTGAGCATAGTAAAAAAAAGGGGGCTATTTGGAATCAAAATGTGGGTGGGGGGAGGCCTTCCAGACAAATGGCCTAAGTACATTAAAACAAAGTTCATCACCTAAGTTTTTTTTTTTTTTTCCTAAATCCACTCCATCCCATGTGTATATATAATTCTGTGCGTGTCTTTAAAAGGTCTACCTAAGTCTAAAGCCTCTATATACATGAACTGCAAATCCAGAAGTCATTAATATTTTTTATGTTATATATGGTAGTTTAGCCCCACCTGTTCACATTATATGGAGGATCTTTCTCTGGCCAACTTTTTAAATGTGGCATAATACATTGTAGGCAGTCAGAACGGATATCAGTCGGATATCAGCCTTAAAGGCACAGTAACAAAAATAGACAGTTTAATTGTAAGGGATATGGAAAGTTTGGAAAATGATCCTGTAAAAATGAATGATGAAGTTATTATTACATAAACCAGGGCTCCAAACTGCTTCTGGGAAAAATTGAAATAAAGGGTATTTGTCTAGGAAGACAAACACCATTCTTTACTGTCCTGGAACAAAAACATTAATTTGAAATCTTTGTTATTGAAGTGATTTTGTTCCATGAAGGCGCGTAGGTATGGCAGCCTGCAAAGATGAGACCTTTTTTTATGCTGCATTTTTAACATGTTGAAATTTGAGTGTTGTGTTTGTAATGTAGCCAGTCAAAACCAGGACCATCTCGCCATCATTCCTTTTCGATCCTTATTTTCTCAGCTCTAAAGTGAGTGCTTAACCACAGTTATCTGCCTTTACCTCAGTCGGTCTTTCGCTTCTGCAGCAGGGCGCCAGTGTTTACTGTTGATAGTTTTTGTGATATTTTCAAATAAAAAGTTATCCCGTTTTTAAAAAAAAATTTTGCCATGTCTTTTTCAGTGATATGGCAAAGTGCACTTTTACGAACACATCTTTAATAGTCTGTGTCAGAATGTCAAAGCAAATGTCTCCTTCCACACATTTAGTCATCAAAAGGGAGGATAAAAATGGTCCATAAAAGGTTTTTAAGTTTGCTGGTCCAATTTTCCTTGACTTGGTTGACTTTTTCGAAAACTCCTCGGCTGAGTTTATCTCAGAGATGTTGTCTTCATGGTGGTAAAAGTGGTGTCTGTCGTGAGCAGATGCTTCGAGTATTGTTCTGTCTTTTAGGTGTATGTTTAGCCTGAGACCCAGATGACCAGGCATGTCTGCTGTCATATAACCTCTGGTAAATAATTATGTTCTTGCTAGGATCTATATTTTGACAGACTATACTCCCAAACACATGTGCGAGCATGTCTTTATCGTATCAAACACATCTGATAGCCTTCCCGTTCTGTTATTTATTTATATTAGGGTCACGTACAGCAGATATATGTAAAGAAATGGAAGTAACTCTTACTTTATTTGTGCTCATTGCTTTAGAAACAGTACATTAAAGTACTTAGTCAACATTGAAGTGTTTAATGTTTACTATTCAGGATTAAATATTAAGAAAATCATTGGAATTTTGAATATGTTGGGAAAGCATAAAGTGCATGAAAAGTGTAGGATAAAGCTTTAAGTATCTGAGATGAATATCCATACTGTATCTTCATACCTGTTCCAGGTCAAAACTTTCATTCTGTTTGACCAGATGGTGTGCATCACCCCATTTGTATGTATGTATGTATTTATTTATTTATTTATTAAAGACAAGTCGTGCTCCATCTCCATCCTGTGATCCTGCTGAGTCCACAGGGAGAGACGTAAAGCAGGAAACAAAAGACTGAGCCTGCTGCTCTGAATGTTTTGTGTCCCCCTGACCGGACATAGCGAGGTTTCCAGGTCATGGTCCTCCATGTTGCAGCGTGATGGGCCGCCTGGCCATGGCCCACTTAATTACTGCCCTGTGAGCCATGGAGGGAGAGAAAAGCGAGGCTTCGCTAATGTCAAGAGACACACTCGCCCAGGGCAAAAAAACACTCCTGCATGAGCCCTGCCATACCCCGCAGTACTGTCTCCATGACTCCCCCAGTTGCTTTGTTTTTCTACTTGTCTGGCTTGTGTGTGTTTTTGTGTATTTGTGTGTGTGTGTGTGTGTGTGTGTGTGTGTGTGTGTGCGCGCGCGCATGTGTGTTTATGTTATGCACACTTTCTGAAAAAAATATTTTGACTTTGTAGAAAATACAGAGTAAAAATAAGCCTGACATGAACTGTAAACATGTAAAACATTCAAACTGAAACAATAAAAAGGTTTACTGGGGTTATTGTTCAATATCAGTGCCAATTTTCTTCCCATTTAAACGGATGAACCTTTACAAGTGGTTTAAAATGTGTTTATGAATTAAGTCAAGCTATCGTAACACATCAGTTAAAAGGGCAACAGTTGCTTGTCAAATTTGACATTGTCTTCTCTATCAGTCAGCACTAAACCCGTTTCGTCGGATGTTCGTATTCAGCTGTTTATTGCCATTTATATTTGTGTAATAATTGTTTATTAATGATTTTCAGGTCTTATAACATTAATATGCTCATAAAACTATTCATAAAACATTTTATACGGCTAGTCTTGTAAATTGGTACTGAAAATTTGGATTAAATGAAAGCTCTTCCCTGTTGTTGCTTTTGTAATAGAAACACTCCAACCATAAAAACGTTCTTTAATGTACCTTAATTTGCCAAGATTTTATTTAGTAATTTCAGACCGTATCATCATGAAATGTTCACACAATATAAAGGGTAGCATAAAAACATGACAACAATAGGTTTTATAGAGGTTTTCACCTTATGAAGGTTTTCATTTTGGACATTGGAGTGAAACAGATAAAAGATGTAGGAGTTCCTAGTTAAGCTATCATTTACTTTGTCAGTTACAGTCTATAGTCTATAGTGCTCAAAAATACAACAGTTTACGTTTGGTCTTTATTAGGGGTGGGACGATACCACTTCTTCATATTGATATGATACCACTTCTACACCCATATAGTGCACGGTTTGTCAGTTATAGAATTCTGCATGCATTGCTGAATGGGTAATGGCTGTTTGTTGGACATATTATACACTATTTGAGTGCAGGAGCCAGCATTTATATTCCTATGTAGAGCACTGTGTAGGGAGATGGGAGCCATTTGAGAAACGGCCTTCCTGCTCATCTCTGTAACTCGTGTTCTGATGCATCTCTCTTCACGGCATGTTGCTCAAGGTTTAGTTATTCATGTGATAGTTCGGCCTTTTTCTGATATCTGATGCAGTGAATTTGGGACCAATTAGACCAATTGCCCAAACATTTGCTAACATCAGCAAGCACTCAAACTCTCGCTATGCTAGAGTGATGTTTCAGACACTGCTTTCCCCAAGTCATGTTTCCTCAGGCAAGTTGAATCCTCCCTAGCTGTCTATTTGGTGGTCATTACTGGCGGGCATTAATTGAAGAGACAGTGGAGATCAGTTGTATGTGTGTGTGTGTGTGTTTGTGTGTGTGTGTATGTATGTGTGTGTATGTGTGTGTATGTGTGTGTGTGTGTATGTGTGTGTGTGTGTGTGTGTGTGGTGGGGGAGGGTGAACTGGAAGGCTGTGAATGAGTGATGTTCAGTGAGTGATGGCTCTCTGCCCATGAGGGCTCAGCCTCATTAAATTCAAACCGCCATGCACTCTTACAAATAAGAGGGTTCTTTGGAGCAAGGCTATAGATGAAAGGAACTGCTTTTGGTTCTGTAAAGAACCTTTTATTGGATGGATCATATCTTTTAAGAAACAAAATGGAACGGTTCTCTTTCTCTGGATCGCCTTTCCATTTGCATCTGCTCTCTGTCCTAAGCCCTAATGGCATTAATTCTCATAGTCTCCTACCTTCCCCTCAGCAAAAGTTGTATAATACACATTACATGCCTTTTATGTTGCTGCCCTGCTGCATTTTAATAACAGCCATTTGTAAGGCAGCACACAAAAGCTGACAGTACAGTTTCATAGAAGAGACATGAATGTTCCTGCCAGGGAGGCTGTTTATTAAGCTTTTCTTCTTTTCTCAGGTTGTCATTTGCTTTGGTAATAGAGAAAATAGAGATTTATTGTTAGCATGTTATTTTTTTTTTTTTTATGTAGACTGACTGTCATATGTAATTGGTCTTGCCTCAGCAGGCAGCCATAGCCAGTCCTTTTTGCCATAGAGTTGCACCTTACTATTTTGTTCCATGAAAAAATTGTTGTTTCAATAATCAGTATTCTCACAAATAAAACTCTCTTCTCAAGCTCATTAGATTGTCCCATATTTCACGAGTTTCTGGTGTTTTCCAGTGTTACACATGAGACCTCAAGTGGTGCACATTTTAGTAGAACCAATCACAATGTGCCATCCATGGACATCTGTCTTTTTATGGTGGTTCTCAATTCTGGTCCTAGAATACAGTGCACATTTTAACAAACATCTCTCCTGAAGTTCCATGATCCACAACGTTTTGTCTTCAGTTACGCTGTTATGCATTTATGTACCAAAGCAGTCGTAATTCATTATTACATAACCAGTTTCCAACTCCCCTTTATCTCTTAGAATTGTTCTTGTTACTGTATCTTTAAGATTGATTAAAATGACCTGTTTAAATCGGCAGGCTGGGGTAAAAACTCTTCTTATGTCTTCAGCAGGGGCCAAGCTACTTTATTGTGGGCTGAATTGGTGGATACATGTAAAGGCACTGGTGTTTGTGATGTCACAAAAACAGTAAATTCATAATGGGCTATTTTTTCAGAAACTGTGGAGTGAATAATATGTTCTGAACATCTACTGGAATGTACATACTACTAGGAAGCAAAGTTCAGTTCTTTATTATACTGGCCCTTTAAAACCGAAAGGTTCAAGTCCCAAGTCTCCAAGGGAAAAATTCGCACTGAGGATGAGAAGTCATTCCTTTATTTTTCATTGGAATTATAGCATGAGTTATTATGCACTGCTTAGTCCATAAAATACTGGAGCGAATGAAATACTGCTTTTTTATTATTAAAAGTTATTACTGTTATTTTAAATTGTGTTTATCCTGTCTGGTTTTGTTAGCTGTTCCTAAGCCAATCAATGAATTCTCATCTTCAGCAGCGATCAATAGACTGTTCGATTCCAATCAGAAAAGCCAACCTGGACTATTGTAATGATTAAGCCTATCGGTGTGTATAGATGGTTCACTTGTGAAAGCATGAGTCTGCTTGAGGGTACCCTTGAGGCTGCTAGCTTCACAAGTGTATACTTTTGAAATTGCTTTGCCATTTTAATTCATTCTTTGGCTCTGATGACACATATGCTTTCATTAATCTTGTCCTTGTCCTGTTGCTTCCATGCTTCTGCTGTCACATTTTGATCCCGACGCCTCTTATTTATTTGCAGCTGTGCATCTCATCTTCATTTGAATGCTTGCCATGGTAGATTATACACTTTGGCCTTGGAGAGTGATGAACAATAATTAGATTTGTGTAGACATGTTGGTGTTTATGCCAGCTTTGCGGCCTATTGGAAGGTGATTTGCTGCACCATCGTCTTTGTCGGTGGAATGGCTGGATATCATTATAATGAGGTGAGGCGGCGGTGGCGGAGCCAAAGGACATCCTCACCTTCCTGTTAAAACAAGTTCCAGCGCTGTAGCGGCATGCATTCAAATTCATAAGCCTGTGCATCGATACACTGGGGCCATTGTTGAATATTTTAGTGAGGGGGCTTCATTATTGAATCAAATCAGAGGTGGTCGTAATAATTGAGTTTCTGCATAGCATTACAGACAACCTCGCGCAAGAATGTCGCAGGTGTGGGGACGGATTATGGCTGCTGCCAGGGTGATTTGTTGGTCCCAGTGCCCTTTCAGGTTTCACCTCCTCCAGCAAGGCGGCATTGTTTGGCCTGTTTGTGGTCTTAATCCGTTGTGAAGCGCGCACAGTGACAGCTGACGCACTGAGGATGAGATCTTTTAGAGGCAGATGCGAAAGCATTACGTTTGAATTCCATTCCTTTTTCAGCACATAACTCTCTCTGCGGCGGACTGTACGTTTCCACCCGTTGCTTAGACAGGACGATTTATTCACAGATCCTTCTGATCGGTCTGTGGTGGTGAGATTTCGACTGAAGCGGAATAGGTGCTTTTGTAATTTGCATCTAAAAAGGGGCATCAGCTTTGTGTAGTCGTGATAAGAAGAGAAAGCTGTTTATACTCCATAATGGCTCTTTTTAGCGTGACCTTGTGCTGGCTCTGACCCGATTCACTCCAGAACGAAGCAGCTTTGGAATTCTGGCCGTGTGCAGGGAGGAGAGGAAGCGGAGGAACAGCCTGGAGGAAGCTAGCATCACTCTGTCACCTGTTTTTCTCTGCTTACCATTGAGTAGCAGAAATGAGGATTAAACTACAGGGTAATGACAGCCATGCTACATAGAGTCCAACTGTCACTCAGTCTGAATTCTACTGCCTCTCTTTACTGTTCCAACCGCCTCTCTCTCTAAGTCCAAGTGCCTCTTACTCCTTTTCCGACTGCCTCACAATCCTAATCCAACTGGCTCTCACTCTGAGTCCAAGTGCCTCTCACTTCTAATCCAACTGGTTTTTGCTCCGAGTCCAACTGCCTCTCACTTGTGGTCCAGAGAACTCTCACTCACGTCCAACTGCCTGCCTTTCAACTGCTTTGAATGCAACTACCTCACACTCAGTGTCCAGCTGCTTCTCACTCTCAAGTGCACCCGCTTCTCTGCTGGAATCCACATGCCTTTCAATTGGGGTCTAACTCTCACTAGGAATCCAGCTGCCTCTTGTTTTCCGAGGTCTTCTGCCTCTCACTTGGAACTTTCCTGCCTCTTTTTTGGAATTCAGTAGCCCAACACCAGAAGTCAATCTCCCTCTCACTTGGGGTCAATCTGCCTCTTATTTGAAATTCAGCTACTTCTAACTCTGTAGCAGCCTCTCATTTAGAGTCTACCAGAATCCAGCTGCCTCCCACACTGTCTGCGTCTGACAAATAGACCCACCTCCTTCAGCATTCAGCTGCCTCTCCCAGAGTTCAGCTTCTTCAAACTGCCTCTCACTCCAGTTCAGGCTGTCTTCAGGACTCTGGATGCCCCTTTGTTACAGTTTAACTGACACACACTTGGAGTCCAGCTGCCTTTCAATCCAAGTCAAGCTGCCTCTCACTCAGAACCTCTCTGCCTCTTACCTAGAGTCTAACTCTCTCTCATTTAGAGTCAGGCTGCCTGTCACTCCAACCTTCTTTTCACAAAGAATTGAGCTGCTTCTCATTCCAACAGCAAACACCTCTCCCTCAGAATCCACCTTCCTCTGACTCGAAGACTAGCTCCCTTTCTCTTAGCCTGGCTGCCACTCAAGTTTTCACTAAAACCTGACATCTTATGGAACTCTCCAGGACCCACTGACTAGCACACTCTTTTTTTATTTATTTTATTATTTTTTTTTTTTTTTTTTTTTTTTTTTAGAATTGCTGCAACTGCTTGATGTATTTTTCATGTGTCATTTTATATTATTGCCGGCAGTCAAAGTCAAAACAACTTGAGTCTACATCAAAATGATTCGTCAAGTTGCTTAACATTCTCCCAGAATCTTCACTGCTATTTTGGTTGGAAGAGCAGAAAAAGCGAGTGGCAACAGAATACTAATGCTCCTGGATTTTTATCTGAAAGAAATAATTAAGGGGTCAAATTAATGTTATGGCTGTGGGGGAGACTGTTTCCCTAAGGCCACTAAGACTAATCCAGTTAACACTTAATGGAATATGTTTGTCTGTCTTTTTGTCTTCCGCTGATGTCATTTAATTTGAATTTTAAACTGGCTTTACATGAAAATTGCATGCCCGGCTTAGATCCTGCAACTGTCCTTTTTTAAAACGGAGCTTGTAAGCTACCGCCCTTGCCACACAAGGGTAGCTGACAAATTGTACGGACTTTTATTTTTATCATTCTCAATTTGAGCACTCAGCACCGTTTAATGACTCAGTAATCTGTGTCAACAACTTGCAGCCTATGGAGGGAAATTGCCAGCTGAATTGCTCCACTTAAGAAAGCTGTCAGTTGCTAGGCACAATAGGAGCCTGTATTTACCCACCTCATGTCGCCATAGTAACAATGAAACATAACGACTTTAATACTGCTTATTCTATGTTGATTCAGTCATTAATAAAGTGTGTCCATGGCTGTTTTGGTCACCTGTCCTGTGCCCTTCTTCATGCACCAAGCTTAGCATGTGGACGTTTGGGTTTATTTATGAAGAAGTTCAGCTACATGGCATGGGTACTTTCAGATTCAGCACGAGTGCCTGTCTCCCATGGACACTTTGCAGCCACTCTGAAAATTAAACCTGTGACAGTGCCTTCTTTGAACGCTCATATAATTGAGACGTTTCAGTCTGTGAGTCTTATTTTTCCTTCGGTAATAGCGTACTGGCGTTAGATGTCTGGAGAAATGGGTCAGCGCAGTGGGTCTTATTAATCATAGCCTGTGAGGCGGTAGGAATTGAAGAGGGACTGAAGAGGGACTGTATTGGTCAGAATGTTGCTTGTGCTCTACTTGCTCTGCAAGTGTGTAATTGCAGCTAATTGAATAGGAGAACGGGGGACTTTGGCGTCAATGACTGACAGAGCAGAGGTCACATGGCTGAAGGAGGAGGCTTTAAAGAGAGAATGCAGTCCGGTAAAATATTAGCCTGACTGATAAAGCCTGAATGTAATTTCCTTTTTGTGACTCGATTCGATTTGAGGTTAAAGATGCTGACATGATTTAAAGCACAGTATTTAGGCAGAATTTAACATTTCCCACGTATGTAGTTTGTAATTCTTTGTGCAACAAACCTCTTTGTTTCTCCGGCTGTCTGTAGTAATAACACAAATTTGACCTTACCTAGCCAATCAGAATCTCAGCGCAAACTTTGGAATCCTGTGGCTTGAGAGCATTTAACCATGATAATATCCTGTGGCTTAAGCTAGTTTAACCGTGGTCAGAATAACCTGGCTTGAGCACAATTACAGTGGCTTGAACGCATTTAGCAGCGTTTAGAATCCCGTAGCTCAAGCACATTTATAGTGATCGGAATCTGCCATTTGAAACGGGTTAATTTCTGTGTACCTATGCAGCCTATATTTTCTGTTGATGAACACAGAACAGCGCACACTCTCAGTGAGACACCAAAAATTGCAGAGCACATTGCATGCACCATCAGCGAACCACTTATTTTCTTTTTGGTTCAGAACCATTACATTACTATAGCTACAGCCTAAAGGTTTTTAAATCTCTATAATATGATTATTTTTAATACTAATAACAGTGTCAATCAAATAGTTAAAATGGCATTATGTGTGTCCTAATTGTGCTGTATGTTTGTTAATAGTCCACTGCTAATAGTCCATTGAGCTATTGATTTGCCTTACATGTCATTGATAACACATTTATACTGGTTAGCTTTGTCCTTCTTACTCATTAAAATCTACACCAGAGTAGCTGAACCTCATCAATGTCCATGTTGGACTTAGCAGAATGTCCCAGCAGGTGGAATTGGAGCCTTCTGCATTCTGTCATGTTTTTTGTCACTATGTAAAGGGAGCACAAAACTGCCTTTGTTGTTGGATATACCATGATAGTTTGCTTGCAAGCAAGCATGCCTGTCCAAGAACAGAATCCACCCCACTTATTATTAAAGGCTCATTATTTATTTGTTTCAGAGTAGCAATACAATGTTTTTGCCTGGATGCTGTAGTGTGTGAATTTAAAAATCTGTTGATTTTCAGCTATGTTAGATCATTTTTTTACATATGAAACTAGATGTGATGGCAGCACAAATAAAATGCATTATTATAGAAGAACAGTGAGGTCAGTCTCAGCCACACAATATCCCTGTCCAAGGCTTTAGAAGCTGTTTGTTTGTGGAAATCCATTTGTGTGGAGTCCATATTAATATTAAACAGTTTTCTCGGCTTCTTTTGACAGGTGTGAGGGCATTAGGTAAGCTAGCCGGATGACAATTAATTGCTGTTTGCTCACAAACACACACGCGCGGACGCACACACACACACACACACACACACACACACACACACACACACACACACACACAGCAACATGCAACGTGAGCCAGGGTTTGAGAATGGGGTTGGAAAATGGATCACAGGCTCGCTTCAGGGGAGAGCGTCGGCATGAATCTACGGCGAGCTCCTGCTTCAGTTGCCATGTGATGCTAGAGCGCGCTGTTAATTCGCTGCTAGTGGTGCAGACTGCATACATTCGCCCGTAATTCAGTACATTATGTTACAGAATTAAGTCAGTGGAGAGGCAAACTGGCTAATGGGAAAATGTTCTGCACACCCAGCCCACCAATTATTCTGTGTCCAGTCAAATTCTCCATGTTCTGCACACCCAGCATTCTCTCCTGACTAAAACTCTTTCATTAATTAAGTCAACCTTAAATCAAAATGAACCCTTTTTACCTTGTTAGTACAGTCACATGTAAAAGTGTAAGTGCCCATGGTCAAAGTATATGTTTGGCTGATTTTTTTATATTCAAGGAGTAATTAAGTAATTCCTCTGCTGAGAGCACAAGAACACACTTCTGTACAGTTTAATGAATAGAACACTGAATTTAGTGAATTGGATTTTTTAAGCTTTGCAAATAAATAGTAATTGTGCACTAAATTTGCAGAGATGATAAATATATCACCTGTATGTATATAGCCCTGGAAAAAATAAATAAATAAGAGACCACTGTAATTTATTTTTAAATCAGTGTGTCTATGAGTATGACAACTATTCCATGACAATATCTGTTAAATTCCTACACAAGCACCTCATTCTACTTTATGTGGTACTGATTGGTGATCACCCGAATCAAATCTTATTTAATGAGGAAAAGTATAAAAAACACTGCTGTAATCAACACTCTCCTCTTGCAAGGTGACCAATTGGACTACTAGAAGTATGTCAGAGGTAATTATTGCCATTTTGTTTAAGAGAGAATGAGAGATTTGTTTTCTTTGATTTATTCAGGTTCTAACAAACACTGCATCATTTTTCTTATTTTGATGTTTTGTCGTTTCCTTTAAAATTACGCTTTAAAAAACTATATTTTTATTTGGAAATGAGGAGAAGTGTTGTCAGCAGTTCTGAAAAACTAAGGCAAAGCTGTTCAGTTCAATACTCAATACTGGAGGCCTAGTGGTTAGGGCGTTCGCCCTGCGATCAGGAAGTTGTGTGTTTGATTGCCAAGACTGCTAAGCCCCTCTGAGATTCCCTTGAGCAAGGTACCATCCCCACACACTGCTCCCTGGGTGCTGTTTTCCTGGCTGTCCGCTGCTTCACTTGGTGAATGGGTTTAAATGCAGAGGAAGAATTTTGTGCTGGTCACACTGAGTGCTGTGGTGTGTTCATGGTCACTTTCACTTTTCACTTTCACTCACTTGCACCTATAAAAGATATGTTATTTTTTCCAAATATATAT
>JBBJLS010000016.1:15414168-15435518 GCA_037577275.1 Bryconaethiops microstoma | reverse complement strand
GTGTGTGTGTGTGTGTGTGTGTGTGGGAGGGGGGGGGAGGGAGGGGGTGTGTGTGTGTGTGTGTGTGTGTGTGTGTGTGTGTGTGTGTGTGTGTGTGTGTGTGTGTGTCTGCGCGCGCGCCCAAGCACAGCGAGCAGTCTACATGCGTTCTCTGCTCCCTACGGCTTGGAGCTGCAGCCAAACGGAGCTTGATTTCTCCTCCCTGCCGTCACTTCCATTCTCATCCTCAGCTCCAGGCAGAATCGTTTCTCAGGGATCCGGACGGAATGCCTGGTGAGTGTTCTGTCTGAATGGGGGAGTACTGTGGGACCTGTCGTATAGAACAGCGTTTCTGTTACCGTAGCAGCATTGTTAAGAACAGCAATTTCTTCTATATGTTTCTAAGCTGTGTTTCCAGGTTGTATTTGGAAGTGTTTGGTGAACAATAGGAGGCTGTTGCTATTGGAGGCTGCCGGGTGCTCTAGTAGTGCAGGCAGCAGGTGACAGACGGTGAACGGATGAATGAATTAGGGCTATTAACTCCCCTCAGCATCCCCTGCACTGTCCTTTGTGTGTTACCAGAGGTGGAAGCCTGCGCTGGGAGACGGATGCGGAGCATGTCGCCTGGCCAGGCTCATTATAATATCACTGTACCGTGAGGCAGCTTAATGTGTTGATCCGTGATTTGAGCCTGACTTCACAAGATGCTTTATCTCCGCTCCTCCATGACTGGGTGGTGGCACGTGCTATTGGCTGCAAGCATCTCAGAACGCATCTGAGCAAAGTGCCAGTGCAGATTTACAATATGCAGCCAGCCTGTGCTGTCTGTCGACGGACGTAAATTGTTGCCTTGCTACTGTATGTATGTGAGTGTGTGTGTGTGTGTGTGTGTGTGTGAGTGTGTGTGCAGATATGTGTGTGTTTGTGTGTATAGATGTGTGGCTGAAGCCTCTTGTAAATATTAGCTGACCAGCTTTGTAGAGCCCCCGGATGAAACACTGGCATGCATTTTCCACGTTGGTATCACACAATTTCATGTATTTGACGTGACAATTCTAATGAAGTTAAAATGAGAAATGAAATGTGTGATTTTTAAGACACTTTGGTTTTTGTATTGAGTTATCATACGATCAACATCTGGACATGACATTACCTTCATGACTCCAGCTTTATCTTACTTTATGCCAGGAAGTGTGTGTGTATGGGAGATATTTTAAAAACACCATGCTAGTGTGAATATATTTTTTAAGAATAGATGGGTTTAATAATTGCTCTGATGGATTTCCCATCAGTAATATTGTTTCGCATTCTTCCTTTGAACAAATTCATAGCATTAATAGCATTAATGACAATAATGCTATTGTGGTATTCAGTTAAATAGAGATATACCGTTGTTTGTATTAACCATAGATAGATAGATCAACAGACAGATAAATAGACAGGTAGGTGACAGATAGATCATATACACAATATATTGTATGGAATCAAACTGTATCACTGCACACCAGTACTGTGAATATCATGTTTGCTTGTGGCTAAGGTTATTGTACCTATTTGAAGGCAGTAGATTCCAAATTCATTGTAGTAATGGAATTTTCAGAGTGCTTCTTGCAGCTGAAATATTTACTTAGAGATTCACAGAAAGGCTGTAAAACAATGTAAAGAATATGTTTCATGTACATTTTACACGCTTTAAATGTCAATGGTGTTAGCTGGTGTTACAAGAGTTAAGACTCAGGGTTCTTTATTTGTCACATGCGTAGTTACACAAGTACAGCAAGCAGTGAAATGTATCCTGAACTACCGCTCCTTTTATGACTGTGCAGACATTATCAAAAAAGTTCAATATTAAATTAAACACAATTAAACACAGTACAGCTTCAGTCTCGATAGATTTTTGGTCTCAGTGCTTTAACATTCTAAAATGGAAACATATATATTTATATATGGTAAATTTTCTGTCACTCTGTATTATTGCTTTATCAAAAATTTGTCGAGACACCGTGGTATTATATCAAATCAAATAAAGAATTATGAATATTATTGCTCTTCGGGAAGGGTACGCTTGGCAAGAGGGTGATGTTTAGTCTCTTGTGTGTATATATACACACACATTAACAATAAACTAGGCTTTTTAATCTTAAATATATAGACAGGGAAATGTACAAAAAACAGTGGACAATACAATGATCAGCCACAACATGAGACCCGCTGACAGATGAAGTCAGTAACATTGATTATGTCATTACAATGGCACCTGTCAAAGGGTGGGATGTTTTAGGCAGCACATTAACAGTCGGTTCAACAGTCAGTTCTTGAAGCTGATGCGTTGCAACCAGGATAAGTGGCCAAATTTCAGATTGTGATGGCTAGACGGCTGGTCTTGTGTGGTCTTCGCAGTATACAGTGGTTAGTGCCTACCAAAAGTGGTCCAAGGAAGGACAACCAGTGAACCTAATGACAGGATCATGTGAGCATCAGAACTGGAGCGTGGATCAGTGGAAGAAGACCCTGGTCTGATAAATCACATTTTCTTTTATATCATGTGGACGGCCAGATGGTTGTATGTCACATACCTGGGCAATAAATGTCACTAGGATGAACCGCATTTAAACATTGCTGCAGATTAACTACACCCCTTCATAGCACCGATATTCCCTAATGGCAGTGGCCTCTTTCAGCAGGATGTTGCACCCTGCCACACTGCAAAAACTCTTCAGGAATGATTTGTGGAACAAAGAGATCAAGTTGTTGATTTGACCTCCAATTTCCAAATTCCACAGAAATCCAACTGAGCATCTATTGGTTGTGCTAGACAAAGTAGTCTAATCGACAGAGGGCCCACTTTTCTACTTACCACACCTTCAGAGATCTTGTGAAGACCCTGCTTCGACAAGTCTAAGTTGTTTTGGTAACACTAAGGAATCTGCACAACAAGAGCTGTGAAGTTTATTATGGTCGATCGACATATGTCTACATAAACCTCAGGTTCACACTCTACTCTTGCTAAACATAGATCATAGTTAGCATGTGGTTGACGCTCACAGGCTTAGGACAGCCCCAGGGTGTAGGCCAGGGTTACGACTGGCCTGCTGCACAGAACGCCTCGCTGGCCATCATGGCCTTCACTTGGGTAGCAGGTGGATTAAATTGTGTGGAAAGGAGCCCTAGTGAAGAACATTTAGGCACTTTCTTTTGCTGGTGTCTTCAGTGGTTCTTGTTCATGCCCTCTTGCAGACTGACTGTGCCATTCATGTGGACTTGGTCCAGTGTGTTACGTTAAGTCATTCCAGTCCAGCTGCACAAACAGAATTTGAGTTTATAAACAAATGGACTTGAGCTGGTTAACTCCGTGCAGCTCCGTCAGCGTGTTATCTTGCCAATGTTAGTGGAGATATGTCGGTGCATTTTAATGGCCTCCCTATAGGCAGCCTTTTCAGAGCTGTCCTTCTTTCATGTCTCTTCCCTTTTTATATCAGTACTTGAGTAAGTGATTGTGTTACAGAGCTTTTTTGATAAGCGGAGAAGAGGGTTGTTACCAAGCAGAAATAAGACTCCTGTTGGAAGACTGAAAGAACATGAGCAGTGTATGATTAGTCTTTGAGCATGTTGGTTTTTGGCTGGTTATTAGAAGGTTCATGTCAGTTTATTTGTCATATCTTGAAGCACATGATGATAATCCTTGGCTTTTGACATTTCATTCCAGTCCTAGTTCCCTGATTGCGGAATGAATAAAGTACACATTCAGAGTCAAGCAGCGATATTTTCCAGCGTTTCTTCTTAAGTGTTACATCATGTATAGAATAAACTTTCAGAGCAACATTAGCTGTGACCCCACCCTCACCCTGTCTCTGGTGCTTTAAAATTGCATGTCTTTCTCCAGAGCATTACCAAAATAAGCTGCTTTTGAAAAAGAGGCTTGCGAGTTTTAAGACTGACCTTGTCAATAGTTGTGGAATTACGTAAAAAGCTGAACTTGAGGAATGCAGAGGTGCTGGACTACAGTAATAAGCTCAGTCCCATGGGCCTCTGAATTACGACTTCGTTATTAGAGAGCTGCTTATTTCAGTGCAGTGAGACAATACTGGCACCTTCAACTCAACTGATGGTATTTCTTGGCGGATGGACATATTTAAATTGGTAATATGGTAAAATATGTCATTTACACAGTTTCGCCCTTCCTCCAAATCTAGACAAGACTTCTATGGTTTTTAATGGCAAAGCTAATATATGCAAAAGTATGTTTCCTAACTAAAACAGTAGAAGTAGAAGCTGTGTCGTGAAGCAGTTGGGTTCACGTAGTGAGCCTGTGGGTTGTTCGGTGCTAGCTGATGGTTTGAAGTTTTCAGTTCTATTTTCGCATGCGTTAACCTTGTAGCTCCAGTGCAAAGCTTAAGAAGTAAACTTCAAGCACCAAACATGTCTTAGTTTATGATGAGAAAAACACACTTTTTGATCATTGTTGAGCAAGTGTTCATGAATTTTTATTTACTTTCATGATAAATATATTTGGGAGTTGGCTTGTTGACAATTAAAAACACACGCACGCACGCATATATTAAAAATACATTTGTTTTTTATGCATCAGTCCTTTTCAAATTTCGTAATGGATATACACCAAATGGATATTTAGCAGTTTGACCTGATCTCTTTGTGTACTTTTTGTGCTGTAGTTGTTTTTTCTAATATTCATGAAGAAAAGCTCTTAGTTCTATTTACCCAGCTCACTTAGTGATGCGTCAGTCAAGTGCTTGGTCCACTTTTTGCGCCAGTTTTCAAATGGTGCTTCTCTTGGAGACCTGGCTGTGTTGCTGGTTTCCGGACACGCAGACTTACTTGGCAGTCATTTCCTATTTGGAGCAAAGATCTCAAGGGAGGCCCACTTCCTGCCGGCAAGTGTGGGAACAGTTTGGAGGCGGAGTGGCCTGCACAGTGGCCTATCAGACTGAGGGCTGGGACAGACTCACGGAGCAAAGAGCGACCTGCAGAGCCCCACACGGGTTTAATTACACACTCTCCAGTTCAACTTTCGAATGTTCTTTCATATCCAGCTCAGCACCTCCATATCATGTTGTTTTTGGCAGAATAGAGGCTGTGTGTTTGATGTGGCGCTGTTTCCTTGTTTTCTTGACATTGTTTTAGTGCTACGCTGTTAACATGAACCCATGGGGCAGTGTTAAAGTAAATTCACGTTCCTTTCCTTCAACCATCACAGCAGAAATTGGAATCTGACACAGAAATGACCTGCACGCTTTTTTACTTGGAAATAGAATGCCATGTTTTTAAATAGAAATGCTTGGAAATGCATGAAGGGTGTGTTCAAGACACAGCGGATTGTTCCCTTGGGTGCTTTGAGGCAGCGCAGCGCTCACTACCCTAAAAGCACCAGCCAGAGGATTGTGCAGTGTTTGAGCTCAACCTTCTTGCACCAACATCTCAGAGTCAAAAAGAAGGAAAAAAAGTGCATATTTCAGCTTATCTTATTGAAGTGATCCTTCATTGTCAGCTTCGTGGCTTAGTGGGATCATGTTCCATCGCTACGCTAAGCAGTAAGTACTGCAAATGTATACTGTGCTTATCTTGATGTCTGCAGTTCTGGCAAAACATGTGGGTCTGGTTAACAGTTTAGGAGGCCATGTATCATTTTTAGCTGTTTTTGATACATAGGGCATGTCAGGTTAGACTGTAGATTCAGATTCTTTTTTAAGATTGTATACTGCCAGCTTAATCCTGGTTTGTTTTCCGTGTTTTTCCCTTTTTGCCGATATTTTCGTATTTTTTTTTTCATATATGGCTTTAATAATTTTTCTAACAGAAATGCATCAAAGTGTTATGGTTCATATTTGAGTAATTGGTCTATTTTGAAAAGAGAGCTTATGGATGAAATATTGTTTTAAAATGCAAACTGTGAAAACAGTGTTTTTGTATTAGAACATTTTTGCTTTTTTTACTACCAAGACCAAAAATGTTTTTACCTTTTACCTTTTTCCTTGTAATGAATACATAGTACATTTACTGCTATTTATCCCCATATAATTTGCCTACCCTACTTAACGATATGATAGTTTAACCCTGGAATAAACAAATTTGCAGCTCTCCTCACCTAGTTTTCTACCAGAGTAATCTACAAGCTAAATCTAAAGATGACAGGCCAAAAAGCTGACCCGTCTTTTTGCAGTATTCAGTACATTCATGGTTTCATTTTCCACGGAGGTACATACGTTCGCAAGTCCTTTTCCAGTGTGTTGCTGTAGTCATAGACGTGTCTAAATCACGGTCAAAATGACATCTTCCTGTGAATCATGGCTGATACGCTGATGCTTTTCTAGAAAATCGACTGACTGTGACCTTTACAAAAGGAGCCATATGTTATCTAGGTTTGTCCCGACCTTGACGTGTCATGTTCTATACTGATGAAGTGTGTTGTGGTCAGTATATTTACCTGCAGAAGGGTTTGCAATATTCCATTGTTGGTTGTTATTCCGAATCTGGCCTTTCCAGTACCGATACTGGAAAAGGCTGCAAAATGCAGATGAACCTTCGAACCAAACATAGAATTTGTTTATTATTTGCTCTGTGTATTTGAATAAATGATATGATCCAACACAGATAATTCAGGCCAAATAATGAACGTGACATGAAGGATTCCCGACTGTATATTTTTACGTGTTGCTGATTCCTGTCCACTAGCAAAGTCCGTCACTAACACCACAATGGCAGTAAACTAAAACAGCTTCCTGTTGTGAAGCCACATACATCACATTAGCTGTTAGTTAGAGAGTTGCTCCTGCGATCCAAAGGTCAGGGGTTCAAATCCCAGGACTGCCAGTGGCACCACTGAGGTTCCCCACACTCTGCTCCCTGGACACTGCAATGCTGGCTGCCCACTGCTTCACTTAGTATTTTTCCTGTCCAAGTGGGAACATTCTCTCTCGATATTTGATGTCGGAGAGATAGATCTGCAAAAAACGCTATCATGATGGAAGGTTTCTTTCTTTCAAATCAGCACAGATTTACAGACGTAATGTGTACACATAATCGTTGTCTGGCTGTGTTACAGTAGCGAACGTTTCCTCAGAGTCAGCATGTATTTCTGATGGATTTTTAACATCGCCTGAGTGTCTGTCATCAGTTGTTTGTCAATCACTCGAATGCCCCAAGAAATGCTATCGCTTAGTATATTGTATTAAAGGGACCATATTCTCAGCTTTACCTGCATTTTTTCCCTGACATCTTCTTATGATGACTGTCTGGGTTTATATACCAAAAGAAAAATCATCATTCATGTTTGTGCATCTTCCAACCTCCCTTAAAATGAGCCAGATTTGCTTCTGTGCCTTTTAGGTTGATGTATGTAAATGATCAGTGTTCTGACTGGCTGCCCTGTATTGTGCGTCATTTAAAATTTAGTCCAGTCTGAACTGAAACATTCCTTATAATTTCAGAATGAATGAGCAGATATATGAAAATTGAATTTTTTTGTGACAAAAACATGTTTAATTTGCCTTTTCATTGTAATATCATGGTTGATGTATTTAAATGATCACTGTTCTTATTGGCTGGCCTGTATTGTGCATCATTCAAACAGAAGTCCAGGCTGAAACAATTGTTATGACTTATAATGGTGTGAATGAGCAGTTGTAAATGTAATAAATTTCTGATGTTATAAAGTTTCCATATGTCTGTATGTGTATTGGAAATGATGTGTGTGTTCAGATATCATAGCCTGTCCAGGAGGCTTGATAGAAAGTGTTTTTTATTGTGTTGGATCTGTACAGCTGGAGGTTTATGGGGAACGCTGTGGGCTTTTCTGTCTAAATTGTTTTGATGCGAAAGGTACCTTTTGTATTTTGCTGAACGCTTCAAGGACAAGCACAGCTGACCAGCTCTGCCTTAGCTTTATTTTCAGCAAAACTGAGCACTTTTAAGTTTTTTTTTTGTTTGTTTGGTTTTTTTTTTTTGGTTTTTTTTGCATTTCCTGGGACAATTCTGACCTGGGGCGAAATTTCATAATCCATAATTTGATCTGCTAAGATTAATTTCAGTTCAGTGGCCTTGCCTCGGCTATTTAAGGCTTTTGAGGGGGATTTAATTTTCATTGCCTGATATCACATCTCAATATCTGACGGTTTGTGGAGGAATTAAAATCTATTCTGTTGCAAGAGCTTTTTTTTTTTTTTTATCCGCCTTCTCTGCGGGTCGCATTGTGTGCTAATTGGAGAGATGAGCTCACAGCTGGGCTGAGGTCATCGCTCCCTCTTACCTGAGGATATTACCAGAGCCTTTTTCCCTCAGGCCGGAAGTCAGCCATCTTTAATTCATGACTAAGGAGGAGTGAGTCACCAGATCCTGCCTCTGAGCATCTGCCCAACTCCCATGGCACACTCTGTGCATTGATTGCATTAGGGCTGCACAATATATCGTTTGAAATCTTAGGGCTACACTGAGCCCTGCAATATCAATACTGCAAAAGGCTGCCATATGCAAATCAGCCCTTTAATAATCACAGAAAATCCATTACATTCTGTGAGTGAGCATCCTGAGCAGTGTCTCTGTGTTTTGTTGAATTGAGGAATTAATTTGATCTGACAAATGTAAATTATATTGATTGAAGTAATGTAGGCGTCGTACATTAAGGTGTTTTTAATGCATTGAAACCCATATTGTATTTGCAGTTTACAGAAATATAAACACAATACTGCCATTGTTTGCATATGATGAAGCCTTGATCTTAATAGCATGCAAGAAAGCAGGCAGATTTCATTTCCTTTGTGCCGGGGATTGCAGTAAAGTCTCCAGGTCACTTGGCTATTTTTACTTCAACACCGTTATGAAGCTTATCTGTAGGGCCTGATATCCGAAAGGCCAGCCATGTTTTTGCCTCCACAACCCATCGAGTCAAAACAGCGTTGTTATTTAAAAGTTCAGGCTAGTTTCCTGGAAATGTCGTTTTTTTTTCCATATACATTTTGCAAATAACAGTGAGATTTAAAGAAATGCACAGTAAAGAACACACCGTTTTTCCCAAGGCATAAAGTTGTCATGCTAAAATTTTCTAGACATCATGTATAGTGGTCTATTCTTGAGGGATGTCTAAAGTTGTGTTATCATTTTGAAGTTAACCATTACATAAGAACACTGGAAAACTCGCCACCATAATAGTGATCAAGTGTAGTAAGAGACTTACTTCCAAGTGGTGTCTGTTAAGGACACAGCAGGGGTAATATGCTTGTGACATACGTAGCAGTATTAGCATTTTGACTTCCTAATAACTCTGAGACATTTGTGGGGGCAGTGTGTGCGTAGGACTGGGCATGTCTGCTCTGGAACATTTTTATTAAGCACAAGTTGAGTTAGTGGTGATTTCTAAATGAATAGTGTAAGGTAAGAGGATGCTTTAAAAAACAAAATATATTACTGGTGTTCAGATATTTGAGAAACCTCTGCAGTAGAAAAGCACGGTCACACGGTACGGCTGTACAGTGAACATCAGATGTGTGATTCTGATGGGAAGTGGTTTTTGAAGGAAGATTATGGTCCTGTTCATACATTTTTAAAAAAATCTGAGATACATCACCATTTACTCCTTTGTCTATCATGCATTTCCAACGTACAGCTGACCGTTTGTGTTCAGAGTTTGTTACTGCTTTCGTCCATTCTGCTAAATAGATTTTAATCTCACAGCCGCAATTCAGAAATCTTTGTTTACAGAAGCCGAACTCTCACAATTAGAACGCACTATATTACTGTGCAACCACAGATTTGTTAGATATATTAAACCTGCAGCGTCCCGCTGAAGACATTACTGTCAGCCCAGACCAACACGTCCACAGGGTAAAATAATGGACGATCACACAAAACTTTGTCCAACTAGTAAAATGGGCAAGTTATCCAGCTGTACGGTATGTTAGCTTCAGATTTTTTTTATCTTACACTGATGTGCATTGGCACACTGTCACATGAGGTGTTTTCCCAACATCTTTGTAGTGTAAAAGATAAGTGGACACATGCCTAGACCACCTCAGCAAGTGGTTTGAGTGGTGGGATCACAATGAGCCGTCCCTCCTGCCTAGACAGAGCAAATCCAATTTGTGATCTGATGGTCGGGCCAGTGCTTACACAGTTGTGTCACCTGGGAACCCCTGGATTGGCTCTCTGTTCTGTATCATTAGAACAGAGTTTTATATCAATATTTTTTTACACTTCAGCAACCTGACAGGGAGTTTAAAGAACAGGCAAGTATACCTGTTAAATATCTGACAGCTGTAATTATAAGGTGATTTGCTCCTCATATGGATTGAGTGTATTAATGTCTGGCACCATAACTCTATGGAATAGAACATTT
Organism: Bryconaethiops microstoma; assembly: GCA_037577275.1. Lineage (NCBI taxonomy): Eukaryota > Metazoa > Chordata > Actinopteri > Characiformes > Alestidae > Bryconaethiops > Bryconaethiops microstoma. The sequence goes on along the minus strand of JBBJLS010000016.1, from coordinate 15,425,194 downwards.
TGGCCATGCTCCCAAAATTGTGTTGATGTATTAGGTCCAGCGCACTCCCTATATTATAGTTCACTTCTCTGATAATCCATGCTTGCAACTCACATTCAAGCTGACTGTTTGTGTTTCAGTAATGCAGAAATGGTACGTAATGTTCTATGCAAGTTGTGTTCAGGAGAACAGTGGAGACCAACCAATCAAGAAAACTGCCAAAAGTGTAGGGACCCACAGAAATGTTTGCAGTGTATACTTTGCCAGATTGGGCCACGGGAGCAGAGAAGAAATACTTACTAGAATTCATTTCTTCAGAATTAATAATAGCTTTTGGCTCTTATGCAGACAGGAAATTAGTGAGAATGGAATGGAGGCAGTATGCCTCATGCAGTGATGTCAGTTAGTATTACATCACCCAGCTTATGCCTTTTATCCATAATTTGTCTTAGGTGCTTACAGGAGCCATCTCTCTTAATTCTGCGGAATTAAAGTGCCTAGCTCGATATCACAAGCAAGCCCAGTGCACTTCCCTGCAACAGGATCCAACCTATGATGTTCTGAGTCATGGAGGCTTTCAGTAACTCTTGGCCTGCTCCGGGTCAACATGAGCATGAATGCATGTCACGCCCACATTCTCATGAGTTTTGAAAGGAATTTACCTTACACTCAAATACTTACCTATAGGCAAATCACACTGCACATGCTAATTTGAGCAGATAAGAAGAAACAAGCCCATTAGCATCTCTGAAACAGGTTCAGAGTTTTATTCAGTAACACACTGATCTCAGGCTGCTGGAAAGTATAATCAATTTTGCATATTTTAAACACAGTATGATTGATTTTTCATTGTTGTTTTTTATTTATGTTTCTTTTATTTCTCATTTTAATTTTTATTTCTTTACTATCCTACTGTTTTATGTTTTAATTTACATGAACTTTGTGCATTACTGTTATTATTGCTGTTATTATTATTATCAGTGACAGTTTTAATATTTTTCAGTCAATCAATGACGGGTGTTCATAATCAATGACAGGTGTTCATAATCAATGACAAGAGTTCATAATCAATGACAGGTGTGTTTAATTTGTCAGTTTGGCATTTAGCATTGTGGTACTGCTCTTGGTATCAGTGCTAAAGTCAGAAGTGGTATCATCAGCAGAATCTCTCCAAAAATAAAGCTAAATTATGATTAAGATACTGATTTTCATATCCTTAGTTCTCATACATGTTCTCCTCTCCTCTTCTACCTCCTCAGATCCCATCTGATGCCGAGGCTGAAGGAGTCGCGGTCTCACGAGTCATTGCTAAGTCCCAGCAGTGCAGTGGAAGCTTTGGATCTCAGCATGGAGGAGGAGGTGCTCATCAAACCAGTGCACAGCAGTATCCTGGGACAGGACTTCTGCTTTGAGGTCAGTCTGCTGACCATTTCCCTGGCATCCATGTTTTATCCAGCGTTTTACTCTCAATGTGAAGGAGGACTGTGGTACTTCATCTGCTTTGTGATGGTAGCTGTGCTCATGAGAGCACATGGAGGAGTGTCAGTATAGCACACAGCAGGCTTGGCTCACAACAAAGTCACTGACCTATGAAAGGTCATATCTGTGGTTCACATTTGCATGAATGCCACCTCTTGGTGTCCATGCACTGTGTCATAAACAAATGGTATGGCTCCTGTTCAGCAGGCTGACCTGCCCTTCGGGTAGTGAGTAGTAACTTCTGTCTGCGGTAACCTCTGGCTCAGAGAGTGAGCCACATCGCCAACATGGATATTTGCAAGTGGAAAAATGTAAATTTTCGGCTACATATTGACTTGTAGTGATAAAACTATCTTGCACAAAACTAAAAATGCAGGTGTTTTTTCTTTGTTAAACATTAACAGATTTATCCGTTTAGTTGAACAAAGTTCTTGATATTTGTTTTATATTGCTGATAATTACTATTTCCATCATCAGATATTTTAAATATTTTGAATGCTTGAGAGTTCTCTCTGCAGACCTGTGGATAAATTAACAACAGTCAAACAAACTAATAGCATGAAAATATGCACCTTGAGAGCTGCAAAATGAACGAGAGGTTTGAACATGCAGTTGCTGTTACTCTCACTGTTACTTTGACTGGACGTTGGTAATGAGAACTCGAAATTGTGCGGACATGGAAATCAGGTGATTATAATATTCAGGTTCATGCAAATCTTATGTTCACAAGATGAAAATACTCTTGTTGAAAGTCCACTCATAGAGCTACTCATGTAACCAAATGCACCTTTTTATGGGGCTAAAAAAAAAAGGAAAGAAAGGGTCAAATTTGAGCAAACAAATGTGATTAATCATTTTATTTTGTTTGACAGCTCTAATTGTATCATTTTATATAACGTTACTCAAAAGGAAGCCTGTTTACAGACACTCTAGCTCTGCCATTTTCTTGGACTTCCAAAATAGGTTCTCTTTAAAAAAAAAAAAAATGCATGATTTCCCAAGCCTCAGGTAGAGGGGACCTGGGCAAACTAATATCTTGCCACATCAGAGTTCATCCTGCAGAGTGAGAACACAGCGCGACACACCTGTCTGAATCTCCTCTCTGCTTTTCCCAGTAGGTGCTTAGTGAGGCTGAGCACCGCCAGGCCAGCTGACATGGTCTCAGTGGCTGTTACATACCACCAAGCCAGCTGGCATCTGAAAATCATTGACCATGAGAAAGGGAGGGAAAGAGACAGAGAGATATGGAGAGAGAGCTGCACAGTCAGCTGAAGGGTTATTTCTGATAGCAGCCCTTTTGGTTGGTGTATTTACTCATTTGCCCTAAAACTCTTGTTCTTATATGTGGATTGAGAACAACTGACAGGTTTACAGTTTCAGCTAACCTATGAACTTTAAAAAAATTTTTTTTTTACAGTTAATAAGTTTTATATGTGTGATTGATGCCTCTTGATCTGACAATGGAAAAGTATAGAATGTTATTCTTAGCCTATTCATTTCATTTGATGTGGCATGTTGTTAAATATAATATGTTACAGTACATGATTGAGCTGATAATTAAACAGCTGCTACCATGAATAAAGTGAATGGGTGTGTTATATTGCGAAGTTGCATTTTTGTAGGATTGAAAGTAATTAGTCAACATCATGTTAATGCTTTTAAAGTGTTAATGTTCTTGGCTAATAATAATGTAGTACAATAATGTTATAATAATAATAATGTTGTTGTTATTGTTATTATTATAGTAATACTGCATTTTATAATGTGTCTTTCAGTCTCAAGTGTAAATCTCGAGGTGCTGCAAAGATAAACTCTGCTCAGTGTTAAAAGGGAATATAAGGGATACAGAATCAGAATTCACTAAAATTGCGATGGAAATCTGTTGCATATGGCCTGTATTGCAGCATTATGTAAATAACAGGAACCATGTAAATGCACTTTGTTGTATATGCATTTGTACTAGAATGTTGCAGAAAAATTATGCAGGATTGTGATAAATAGCGAGTTTAACTTAAATTGCTTTCAACTCTTCTAAATGAAAAATCAAAAGTAACATTTTTGATTAATGTTATTTAAGCAGATGCTGATTGTTTGATTAGAAGCTTGATTTGAAGTTTAAAACGCCAGTTTGGGCTGTTAAAAAGCAAATCAGGTTTTACATTTTGCTGTTTTGGTTAATAAAAAGCACCAGAGATGTGCTGGTGGTGTACATTTAGCCAACAGCAGTGTGAGCTTTGGGTTATGAAACAATAAAAACTGTCAGAGAAAATGGCCATCAGTCAGTTTGGCTCATAACCGGACTTATTTGTTACTCACTGATGTTTACTGTTATGTTATGTTATGTTATGGACATAGCACCTATCGATCTTTAAAGTATAAAACCTGATGCAAGCTTTTTGTCTTGCCTTGTGCTGTTTAATTTGCACATCTGAACACATGAATACGCAAACTTCTTTAGCCACATGTCACCTTTTTTCTCACTGCCACTGTTTCTAAGCGACTGGACTACATGGAGCCTTTTCCCTCCAGCTAATTAGAAAAGAATGCCTGGTAAAAGGCTTTAGCTACAATCCCTGCTGTTCCTCTCTCTCTCCCTCTCTCTCTCCCTCTCTCTCTCCCTCTCTCCTTCTCTCTCCTTTCTGTTCCCTCTCTCTGATTGCATTAGATAAATGCATTTAATCGGAGTGGATTCTGTCTATTCGCGTTATTTGAGAGTTCTATTCTTCGTCCAATTGTTATTAGTCCCCACTCAAGGGAGCTCTTCAGTGCCTGAGAGCCGAAAGCACAATGAAAATCGTCTGATCTCGCCACTCACCTACAGCTTGTGAGCCTAATGCACATTTACCTGCTTTTTGTGCTCTCTCTACGGTCTCTCCATTATGCACTCATCCTCCTGTCTGCTGTCTGTGAATGTGTAATTACAGGTAACTACATCAACAGGAAGCAAATGCTTCTCCTGCCGGTCAGCAGCCGAGAGAGAGAAATGGATGGAGAATCTGAGGCGAGCCGTGCATCCCAACAAGGTAAAGTGCGCCACTTCAAAGCGCTCCGGAGAAATTCCGGAATGGACTGGCTCTGAGTTCCGTGGCTCCTTTCATTCGATCATGTTCTACTCACTGATTCAGCCCAAACTCAGATGAGAATCTGCCTTCATGGGACTCAGCAGAAGATGTTAAGTGGAAGTCAGGGTTATCTAGGTCAATTTCAGAACCATTTAGAAGTCTAGAATTGCTTCTTAAATTGTGTTTATTTTATATTAGCACTGTCAGAGTTACATTTTGAATCAACTCCTCTGTTCATTCCACTATTTTGTGTAGGCGTAAGCTCAGCCACTTGTATGTTCCAATGGTAGAATCTGTGATTGTAGCCTTCCTGTTCAAATGCAGTTTTAAATGATTTTTAAAGCAGCACATTTTACCCCTTTGGCATACTGCACTGCTTTAATATATTTTAATCTAGACACCAAAAGATGTTTTACCTTCAGCTACTTTTAATACTGTCAATACTTATTAATAAACTGTCAAAAATACAGTTAATAGGTTTTAAGGGAACACCCTGAAGTTATTATATGATAAATAATGTACTATAGTTGCTCTATTTACAAAAAGACATTGACTTTGAATGACATGCATTCAGGATGTTAAGCTGGTGGGTACAGGTTTTCACACCTCACTCTTGTAACTTAAGATTGATTTGGTTAGTTTGATGTGTGCTCTGTGTAGTTTCAATTAATTCTTTGCATTAAATAATCGTAGGAATTTTAAGAGATTTTAATTATCACATTCTTGCATTCTTGATGCTTTATGGCTTGTAGTCATTTTAGAATCACTTACACTTCATCGGGAACATATTTAAAACTGTAAATTTTACTATTTGATTTTATGTGTTGCTTCCTAGCTTCCAACTAGTTATCCAAAATCTGCAGAAATGCACATGATTAATATATTACAATTATCATATATATTTATTATCAAGTAAATTAGCTTAGTTTGGTATTACTGTTAAATATTCTTTCCAGTTTGTTTGACATTGAATCCAAAGATATGTGCATTAGTGCACATTAATGATTTTGGTTTGTTTGGTTTCTCTCACCTCCCCTTTTTCCCTATCTTTGGGAAGTGACCTATGAGGAAGGCATTATATAACACATTAATAAATGAATAATAAATGTGAATTTGAAAGAAAACATACGGTACGCACTATTTACAGCGTAGACGAAGGTATGAGTTAAAAAAGTAATAGCTGTATTGCAACTAGACTGTACAATTCTAACAAACATACAGAAAAAGTGCCTAGTTGAGGACCAGAGGAGGCCATAAACAGGACAATAGAGTGTGTGAGTTTAGTCCACCGTGGCTTGGTTTAACCTTGCAGCTGATTGCAATTCTTGTTACGTTTGTTTTATTCAGGACAACAGCCGTCGGGTGGAGAACATGTTAAAATGTTGGATTATAGAGGCCAAGGACTTGCCAGCTAAGAAAAAATATTTCTGTGAACTGTGTCTGGATGACACTCTTTATGCACGGACTACCTCCAAACTCAAAACAGACAATGTTTTCTGGGGCGAACACTTTGAGTTCAACAACCTGCCATCAGTCAAGAGCATCACCGTGCACCTGTACAAGGAGACGGATAAAAAGAAAAAGAAGGACAAGAACAATTACGTGGGCTTGGTGAACGTGCCTATAGCGACAGTGTTGGGGCGGCAGTTTGTGGAGAAATGGTACACTGTCAGCACCCCGAACCCCAACAAGGGTAAAGCACCGGGTCCTATGGTGCGCATGAAGTGTCGCTACCAGAGCATGAGCATCCTCCCCATGGAGCTGTACAAAGAGTTTGCAGAATACATTACTAACAACTACATGCTGCTGTGTTCTGTCTTGGAGCCAGCCCTCAGTGTCAAGAGCAAGGAGGAGATGGCCAGCGCATTAGTGCACATTCTCCAGAGCACCGGCAAGGCCAAGGTAAGACATTCATACGCATTTCTTCTAAAAAAAAACTCATGCGTAGCCTTTCCAAAAATTCTTACTTTATTGGAAGAAAATCAACTACACTATATCAACACCACCACAATAATTTCACTAAATTATGTGTTATGTTTTGGTTTTTTTTTAGAAATTATTGTGTAATATATTTCATTCTTGTGTAACAATTGTCACTGGGTTTCCCCTTCGCCTCGCATGCTGGGCGCGAACACTGACACCACGGGTAGTCGAAATGCATCTTAATCACTTTTATTTTAAACAGAAATTAACAACAACAAAAACCAGCATGTGAGCCAAACTCTATGACTATAGATACGAAAACAAAGGGAGACCAAAACAAGAACATACGAGTGGGGACAACAACCGGGTTGACCGACACCAGTGCACCAAATAAAACCTCTATACATACACACAAAACAAAGACAAGAACCAATAACCAAACAGAATCTCTAAATATAAACTCAACTCAGCTGTGACTAAACTACCCAATTACACTTCACAATAAAAGCCCCAAAACCAAAATACAGACTTCAACAAGGGTGGCCTCTAGCAGCCACCCACCGTCACCGTGCCCAGGCCTGACAACAATAATGTAATATATTTAATGCATTATTTTATTGGGTAAAATCCTTTCAAATAACTATAGACAATCTCTATAAAAAGACTATAAAAACATGTGGCAACCATGTATATAAATAGTGTCCATAAGTCCCTGTTTCTTACTGAAAAAATGCTGTAGGACAGTTTAAAATATCATCAGTGTGAAAACAAAATCCTGTTCTTTACATAATATGAAAACGCCAGCAGCCGCTTACACTGCATGACAATTTTATGATGAATTTTAAGATGTGTAGAAGTGGTCGAAAGCTTCTTAAATAAAATCTCACAATGAAAGTGAAAATGAATTTGGAATCGTATTCCATTAACTCACATTTCAAATTAAGAATGATCTTTCCGCCTCCTGTGGAGTTACAAAGTTATTTGGATATTGGTTTCGTTCCAGCAGTGATGAAGTGCATTTGTCTCAATGGCATTGTGCAAATTGCTGTCAGATCATAGTGAGAAACTACAGAGATGTATATTTTAATTGCTATTATTTTACCAGTTCATTTTGACAACCTACTGATAACTAAATACATTGTGACAAAAACATAGGTTATTACTGAACATTGAGATATATTTGATGGAATTATTGAGATGGTAAGAAGGCCCACAGAGACTACATTTGCACAGGGCCTAGGAATGAGTGCCATGCCCCTGGTTACAGCCACTGGACCAGGAATAAGTGCAGTGCCCCCTGGTTACGGCCTGCGGCTCTTTGATTAAAACCATACCTTTCATCTGATTATAGAGCTGTGCTGGAACCTCTGCTGCAGGACTGAATGTCAGGATGAATGGGCATGACTCAACATTTGGTTATTTATTTGTTTCCTTCCTTTCTTATTGAAATATTTCTCCAGTAAAGAGCCAGCTCACAGGCATTGCTCCTTTTTAATAAGCCCTTTTATTTCAGGTGTTGAATCTGAAAACTGATAATGTCCTGGAAGAAGTCCATGGCCTGATGCAGATACAGACTAAAGTATACTTCTGACCCATACTTTTAATAGCATATTGACATATCTATTGATGTACTTTAGTGTCTTCTTCTGCAAGTGGAAAGCTCAGCAGAACCTGCCTCTATTCTAATCCTTCTGTCTTCCAATGACTGACCATGTGAAATAGTCAATGGAACGGAACAATGAAGGCCGGGCCTGCCTCTCCTCGTTGGATCATCGAAGGCCTGAGCGGCCTTATCGCCTTCATTAACTCTAGCGTGCGTGGGGCATTTGGATCAGATTGTCTTCATAAATCAGCTCTGAATGAGATGACACTGCTTACAAAAGCGTTCGGCCTCCCTCTGTGTCACTCGTCTCTCGTTATCGATCCTCTCTCTGTCTTCGCCATTGTACTCTGCCGTTTGAAACATTACCCCTGCAGTTATGGATTTGAAGGAGTTTGTCATGTTGCCTGGTGTGGACCTATCATATCGAGCTGATAACATTATCAACATACTGATTTTGCCCTTAGCGGACATGTCACAATGTCTTAGTGGTGACTTTTTATCCACTTTTTTATCCAATACAATAAATACAAAATAAAACGATTACATTTGATTATAAAAGCAGAGGACAGCATATTACCATTCACTATAACATATTTTAGATGTTACTGCTTAATGGTATGGTATTTAAACAGAAATTGGACATGAATCTGTTTTGACTGCTTACAGTGTAAAATAAATCCAAATTTCAAAGAAATTATCTTATAATTGCAGTTCTATTGAAAAATATATACTACTATTCTAAATGTACAATAATATTATATACCATGTAGATTTACCATAACCCTAACCTTTTTGTTTTACTTTTTTATTCAATATTTTAAGAAATGTAGTAGATTGAGATATATATTGCACATTCTACGCAACAGTTACATATAACATTTTTGTCAGTAATTTAAATTTTTTAATTTTGGATTTTAAGATTAATTTAGCTAATAATCTACTCATGCATCCACCATTCTAGACTCAATTTCTAGCTTTCTATATCTATATCAATATAGATATAAAAAGATATTTTTTTTCTAAATAAATACAAATACAAATAGTTTAGGACAAAATATTATAGCACATAACCAGTAGAACCATTAACAGTACCATTAGTAGTCTCTGCTGCTCATGTTTACACACTTTTCCCTCTTATTTATAGTCGTTTTCATAGTGTTATTCTTTTATTCTCTCTTGCTATGTGGTTTTGGCCAGAGGGGGATGGATTCTTTTGAGACCCTTTTGAATCTTGGTTCCTCAAAAGATTTCCTTGCTCTGTCGTCTCTGGTTTGCTTACTTGGGCCTCTTACTCTGTAAAGCTGCTTTCTGACAACTGCTATATAAGTAAAATGGACTTTTCTTGACATTGCTGTTGCCGGGTCTTTCTCTTGGCCAGACATTTGAACGAAGAAACCAAACTTGTTGCTGTTTGTATCCATTAGTAGTCTAAAAAGCTCTTCTGAGAATTTGATCAAAATAAACTCCACACTGTAAACTGATTTGCTGAATCAACCATTTGAAATGTTTCCTCAGTTTATTACATCTAAATCATGTGAATGGATTAAATCAACATTAATGACTTCAAGTAACATGTAGGTGATTAGTTCTTATTAAACTAATTTAAATTTAAGATGTTTCTAGCCGGTATTTTTTATAGTGTCGTTAATGTGTTGGAGCGACTTCATAAATGTCTGAGTGATTTACTAGGCCTTTCATGGTTCATTGTGTTGTTTTGGTTAAACTCTGTTACCACTGACTTTATACAACAAACGGTCTTTTGTGGCACGAGTTTGCACACAGCTCCTAGGGTGTAATTTTGAAGCTGGACGGATTGGCCAGCGGCTGTCTTAGCTTGTCATTAGCGCTGGGCTAAATTGGGTCAGTAAGGGCATGGTCTCTCATTATACAAGGCGAAATTGGTCAGAGAGTATATTGAGAGTGTATTGTCTCTCATTAGCAGAGGCCGGAGCTGGTCAGTGAGTGTATTGTCTTTGGTTAAGCAGGCGTCTGTTTACTGTAAATAAGGTCAGCCAGGGTCTCGTCTTGCTACTCACATGCAACGGCTCCTGTGATGGCCTTCCTGTTTTTGTCTGAAGTAGCGGGACGGTGTGCACTCAAAAGTGAGGACAAGCAGGATCAACAAGCTACGCTGCAGGAATTATGGCTGATGTGAGGTTTGCTGTGGATTTGCTGTACCATGACCTGTTCAGCTCATTTGCATGGATCAAAATATTCATTTTAAATATTCAAATATTCAATATTTTAAATATTATTAAAATATTTTAATTTATAATCATGGTTAGCTTTATGATCCTTTGTACACTGAAACCCTGTAGCCAGACTAACAAAAATGAGGTATTACAACAATGGTAGTTTCTGGTATAAAAAGGTAAAAGAGATGTAAAATCCCTTTTCCTAACATCGCACAGGAGAGAGACAGCAATCTGGTTCATTCTTGACCTACTTTTCATATTTCACCCCCTGTATTCGGTGGGGTGTGACATGGAAGTTGATCAGGGGAAGACTGGCTGAGCGATTGAAATCTTGTGTTTTGCCATTGTTAGGTGTAAAATTCCAATAGGACATATAATTAATTTTTACAACACAATATATTTCCTTTTCAATGAAAGGAAAAAAAAAGATTTTGGGTACAATTACTCTTTAATGACATTGATTTAAAATTACAACAGGTGTTTTTTTTAATCACTGGTGATATCTATGGTTCTAAGGGTTTATTTCGTTCATGTGGAAATACACTATTTAGCAAATTTTGTGCTTTTAGTGTAATTGATGCTGCTTTTCAAAGTGTGTTTTACACAAAGAGACTCTCCTATGAGAACCCCGATAACGCACAGCAAGTGCACTGATACCATGAATCTGAAACCAATTACAAGAAGGACAACTCTGACACAGGATTAAACAATTATTGTGTGTGTGTGTGTGTGTGTGTGTGTGTGTGTGTGTGTGTGTGTGTGTGTGTGTGTGTGTGTGTGTGTGT
>JBBJLS010000016.1:15362926-15396824 GCA_037577275.1 Bryconaethiops microstoma | reverse complement strand
ATATATATATTAATGCTGGGCAACAATGAAAATTTTTAATCACAGGTATACACACAAGTAAAGAATTAATTCGAAAGTAGTGTACTGCTCACTTTTGTTTTAAAAGTACTGCTATATGAACAAAAGTGCAACAACATTTGGTTTGCAAACACTTTAAACAAATAAGGAGCTGTTTAACAGCAGTGTTCCCTTTAAAACAGTTACACAAGTGCAGTTCAAGTACTTCTGTAAATATCAACTTAAACATTAATGTAATCAAATCAAACGTAAAACCAAAGCTATTTGCTACTGCAGGGCATTCATGTTTTGTTTAGTTTGTTATACAAAAACAAGTTCCCCTCAGAGTCCAGAGCATTATAGCAATTGCAAAGGGGGACCAACTCCATATGAAAGTCTATGTATCTGAATGCAGTGTCATTAAAGTCCCTGTTGGTGTAATGTCCATCACAAGTTAGAAGTGTTTGGACAGAAGTAGTAGTGGCCTACAAAGAAGTCTTATTGTCTCAACCCTGGTCCAGGTGGCCTCCAGCTTTGCACATTAAGGTGTTTTCACTGCTCGCACCACACCTGATCCAACTAAGCAGCTAGTTAAGAAGCCCATTCTGTGATGAAGTAGTTTCTTAAAGAAGCAAAAGAACTTAAATGTGCAGGATACAGTGGTCTCCAGGACCAAGGCTGGAAAATACTGGAATATTTTAATCTTCTCATTCTTATACCTGGAGCACTACTGCCCTCCAGATTGTGGTGTTTTCCCTTCTCTGATATGGTTAGACAATCCCTATCCTGGTCCTGGATGCCAATGCCCTACTTATTTAAGTGCTTTCCCTTATTTAAGAAACAAACTTAAACACAGTAAGGGTGTGTTAAGGAGTTGATTAGTTGGATCAGGTGTGTGGGAGAGCAGTGAAAACACTCTGCAAGAGCAGGACTTGAAAACACTTCTAACAAACCCATTTCTCCTCAATAGCTCGTTAACTTATGTGTTGGAAGCAGGTCTGCTGTAACACCAGGTGGTCATCAGCCCTCCTCCTGGAAATCCACTTTCTAGCATTTTTGAGCATTTAAGCATTTTCACTGCTTCCAACACATGTGATCCAACTAATCAGCTGGTTATCAAGCCCTTACAGTGCTGAAGTGGATTTGGTGAAGAAAGGACACTAGTAGGACCAGGATTGGCAAAAAAGTCCCACATTATTAGAGAGACTCCGTATAACTGTTTCACTTTCTGATCAAACAGGCTTGTAAATGTGATGTGTGAAGAACCTTTTAAAGGTTCTAATGAAAGTCACACTATAATCTTTACCTCATCCACCACTGATCTTATCCGGAGCTCATAAAGTCATTGTTCTGTTCAGTCCATCCAAATCTTCTTGTTCTGTCAACAAGAAACCTTTTAAAGGCTTTTAAACCCTATTGTGTAATATAAAGAGCATTTCCAATGTCTTTTATATTATATGGAGGTTCTTCAAACTTTACTGACACATCTCGTTTACTAAAGTGATTTTCTAAAGAACAATTGACTGAAAGGTTTTTTGGGGAAGCCGGCTGATACAACTAATCAGCTGGTTATCAAGCCCTTACTGTGTTAAAGTGGGTTTTTTGTAAAGAAGGGAAGGCACTAAAAGGACCAGGATTGGGGGGAAAAGTGCTGCAGTGTGTTATTGAAACAACTTCTTTGGAGAAGCTAGAAAAGTTTTGTGGCTTCAAGCAAAGATCCATTTCTGTGAGTTTATACAATATAAAATGAATTGGTAAAAAGACAAATGTTCCATTCTTATATGTACTGATTTCAGCTTTGTCTGAAATTAATAAAACATGTTCCACAAAAAGATAAGTGGTGCTTAACCATAAGTTCTACACTCTGGAAGAGTGTGCGTGTGTGTACTTGGGAAAATTAGTTGCAAATCGACCAAACTTTTGATTCAAACGCATGATGCTGTCAGAGAAACAGGTTTACAACACAAATGGGAGTCGTCAGAACCTCACTGCTGATGCACCAGCTCAAACCAAGCTGCTGCAGAAAACGTTCTAATGAAAGTCACACTATAATCTTTACTTATCCACCATTGATCTTATCCGGAGCTCATAAAGTCATTGTTCTTTTCAGTTCATCCAAGTCTTTTTGTTCTGTCAACAAGAAGCCAAAGGACCAGCCAGAGCACCAAGCTTCAAAGAAGCCAGCACTTATAAACCCTCTTTTTTCCCAAGATGGGTTCTTTCCATTGCTGCAAAGAACTTATCTTGGCATCTTCTACCTAGCTTTTAATCTTCAAGACAAACCTCCCCCAAAAAAACCCTTGACCTGTGTGAGACTTGGTGGAGTAGTGGAAAAGTCTTTGCCTTTAATGCAGGCAGGTGTTGATTAAAATCTTGCCTACCATACATAAAGATGCTGGAAGGAATAAACTTTTAAGACAGTAGGAACTAACAAATTAGCTACTGCGTTGGGTTGTGGTTTGTTAGATTTCAGAACTCAACCGAGTAGCTAGTTTGTTCCTACTGTCTTAAAAGTTTGACGCTGTGTTTCACACAGCAAAACCCCCGTGGGTCTCTGGTTTCAGGCTCTATAACCCCAGCTTCTCATCACTCAGGAGCCCCAGGGGGGCAGACAGATAAGTCCCCCCCCTTTCTTAGGTATTGGTGTTTGTGGAGACCCCTGCTCAGGATTTGAACCCATGATCTCCCAATCTTGGAGGCATCACTCTTACCACTGAGTCGTAGGATCTCCCAGATAGCATGTCTTTTTTTTGGACGTTTCACTTTCAGATTAACTGTGACATGCAAGATATAAAGTAGGCAACTCAGATTTGATCCCACAACCTTCTACACTTGAGCCCACAGTTTAAACCACTGCACTATAGAGCCAGCTGAGATGTGCCACTTATTTTTGGACATTTGACTTTCAGATGAAGTGTAACATACAAGACATTGAAAGTAAGACTGACTTGATCCTACTACCTTAAGACCACAGCTAAAGCCAGTGAGCAACTGGAGTTGACAAGCTGTTTAACTTATTTAAGATATATGACTTTCAGATAAAGTGTGACGTGCAAGACAAAGTTAAAGACTCAAGTTTGATCCCACAACCTTCTGCTTTTGAGACCGTAGCTTAAACTGTGAGCTACAGAGCTAGGCCAGAAGCTCAGCTCATATTTTGGATATTTGACTTTCAGATGAAATGTGACATGCAAGACTTAAAACTAAAGGCTTGGGTTTGATCCCATGACCTCATGTTTCTGAAGTCACAGCTTAAACAAGTGAGTTACAGGGCTTGATAAGCAATGCTGCTTTTTTTCTACATGTATCTTTCAGATTCCTAACTCATCTCAGCCTGAAGACTGTCTGAGTTTGAAATGAACAAATATTAAAACAAGTTATTGAAGAGAGCCAATGATAACTTTTGCTTAAGGCAGGAAGACTGCAAGCCCATTACCTTCCTGCTCTCATACACAATCTATGGTTCCATCTAAGCCCAAATGCAGGGGTGCCAAACCTGTGACAAGTCCCTGGAGAACCATCTGAGTTCAGCTCACAAATGCTTTACCAACTCACTGATGAGTGTATTCAGGTGTGTTTAATGAGGTTCAAATTTACATGGACAAATTAATATTACTGATAAAATCTATAAATCTATTACATCTCAGTTAGAGTCTTTGGAATATTACATCAATGATGTGTAGCTATGATGTTTACATAAAAAGGTCAAAAGCACCAACCAGTTTGCTGACATTAAATTAAGTAGGCAGAACACTGTTAGTTTAATGTGAGCTACTGAAATTTAAGTTCAACCGATGATATTGAAATGAGCTTGCTGGATGTTACTCAATGCTCTGATGAATCAATTGCCACCATTTTTCCTAATTTTCCACACAAACCTGCAGTGGGGATTCTACAGCTAACACGAATATAATAGTTTGTACACTGCTGCAAAATGATCAGACTCGTTGAAATGAGTGGAAACATGCCTGACTTTTGAAGATTTTCATTGTAAAAGTTATTCTCATTTGACTATCTGAACTTGACTATGGCTCCCTGGACTGATCTCCGTAAACAAGAGGGCCACAAGTGTGAAAAATATTCATCGGTTATTAACTGAGACAATAAGGCAGGCCTAGGGGCCATTTTTTGTGCTACAAAAAGTTCAATATACATATACTGGTACTAGGGGGACCTGGTTTAAATGTCTGACAAATACACACATAAAGGAAAGGAAAGTGGCCCCTTATAGTCATGCGTGAACACACGACAGCACACTGTGTGAAAATCTTTCCCTGCATTTAACTGATTTAAGCCATTTAACTCATTCACCAAGTGCAGCAGGGGGCTACCACCAATGAGGGTCGCCCATCGAGCGGCGTGTGGGGACGGTACCTTACTCAAGGGTACCTCAGCAGTCTTGAGATGCAAACCCCCATCCTTCTGACACACGTGCGCGCGCACACACACACACACACACACACACACATATAAATATATATATAATCTTTTTCGGCAGACTAGTATTCACACCTCACATCAGAGACCCTTGGGTGTCTGTGACCCTGTCATTGGTCCACTAGGAACTGACCACTGACCAGGGACCCCCACAAGACCTGCTGCTCGGGAAATGTTCTGACCCAGCTGTCCAGACATCACAGTTTGGCAGTGACAACAGTGTTTTTAACAGCGGTGTTCCCTTTAACACAGTTACTCAGGTGCAGTTAAAATATTTCTTGTAAATCTCAACTTAAACATTAATGTAATGAAATCAAATATAAAACCAAAGCTATTTGCACCTGCCAGGGCATTCATGTTTTATCTAGTTTGGACAATAGAAGCAAATATATATATATATAGTTGTCCGTTTTTAAAAATTTACATCTATCATGAAAGTACACTTTGTAGATTCATAATTACTTAGTGATGCATGTACACCTTTAAGCAGGTAGCATTGGTGCTAGAAAAGTTGTGGCAAAAGTTAAAACATTGTAGCACCGAGATCACAACAACATAAAAAATCCAAAAACATTTGGAATGGTAGCATTCACAAATTTCAAAAGGGGGTGTGAAATTGTTTATTACCTAAAGGTGTTATTTAATATGAAGAAAAATCCCTGCAAAATCAGTTCTTACTACTTTCAAATGTTCAGAGAGCCATAAGTCCATGAGCTGAATGAATGAAACAAAATCTTCTAATTCTCAAAAGATCAAATTATTATAGTTACACACTGGTGTTTGCCTAGGGCTTCAAACCTACACAAGACACAGATTTTTTGTTCAGCATGTAGACCTCTGGCATTATATGGAGTAGCAGTCTAATGAAATCTTCTCCTATTAAAATTTGATCAGTGAAGAATGTTGGACATGCCTGGCTTTATATTAGATTTTCTCATCTGGTTTGGTCTTCTAGTAAGTCTTTTCTTTTGGTCTGTTGCAGGTTAATGTCAGTTGAGGAGGAGCTGAAGAAGGACCATGCTGATATGCAGGCCATCGTTGACTCCAAGCAGAAAATCATTGAAGCCCAGGTAAACACGAGATACAAATCAGCCCGGTTGCATTCACTTGAGCTTGTCTTTAATTTAGTTTCTACATGGGCCCAGAGGCAGCATCTGATTGCGAGTGAGAAATCACTTTCATAAGACAACATCACCCCCCGGTGTTCATAGTGAAATCACCCTGAGGAGAGCCAGGTCCCTTTATGACTTAGGAAAAGACAATACAGCAATGTTCAGGCACAGGAAATTTAATGGCACAGTGTTTTCTTGTATTTCACTTTTGCTTTCTTGTATTATCTGCTAATACATTGCCTGAGAATATATTCCTTCAGTTACATTTGAAATGAATATTTGTTTGTTTCATCCGTTATCAGTCTTAAGAACGGGTGCAGCTGGCTTTGCTGATTTTGATGCGATTATGTGGCTGTGCTTCGGAGGGTAATCCGTGGTCATTTGGTGGTCAGTGCTTGGGTGTTTTGCCTGTTGAGTTATGATTAGTGCTTATTTATTTCAGGTCATTTGTCAGCTATGCCACCCTCTTTTGTAAACCTTGGTTTGTGAACTAAACATGTAATACATATGCAGTACATTTCAATACAGATAATTACATTGTTCTCTGTTAACTACCAGTTAATTGAAATAAAGAGAGTTAGTTTTGCCAAGTTGGACAAGTTTTACAGAACAGTGGCAAAATCACATTCAGTCCATTGTTTTTGAGAAATATTTCACACCATGCTAATGTTAGCTCATTTACAAGACTAAACAATTTACTATATCAGAACCAATCTGACACTGTGACCTTCCATTAACATTAATGTTGAGAGCTATCATTATTACTTGATTAAATAAAAAAGATTGCTTAAAAATTACATTCCCAATAAATCCGTTTAGTGATTAGTTCATAATTTGATTTGATTTTGCTAGAGGGTGATCACGGGTCATTAGTAAGCTTTGCAGTCTGAAGAAAAAGAGGAAAACACAAGAAAAAGGGGAAACACATTCTAGCATGATCTCACAAATGTGTTTGTAATGGCAAATCTCATGTATTTGAAGTAAAATGAAAGGTTTTCTGTCAGAAATTAAGTATGTGAAGTAAATATACACTATGTATTGAAAGGTTTGTGGACATCTGCTCAGTACCTGAGTGTTCTTGTGCTGATGTTTCTTTCTGAGGCAGTTTAGAACTCTGTAGAGAGGACTGGTGATTTTTATGCTATGCACACGTCAGCACTCAGTGGCTCCGGTCTGCGTAGTCGGCCACTTTGTGTCTGAGCTGTTGTTGCTCTTAGACATTTCCATTTCTTGTGGCAAAAGTGGGATCCTGTCACAGTGGCCCTTCAAAGCCACTAAACTCTTCATTGTTCGATTCTACTGTCTGGTTTTTTTTTTTTCTGTCGAGGCACCTGAATCCGTTATACATTAAAGTTAGGAGGAGTTTCAAGAGTGGCAGCTCTACAAATATAATTTTTATTAACATGTCACAGTTATTTTCACAAAAGAATTCAGCATTGCAATTTCTTAATAGATTAAATGGGCTTTTACTAATGTTCCATAAAGCTTTTCCAACATCACAACAGTAACTAAGAATGAACACATTTGTGCGTGAAGCTTGGAAAGGTCATTTTGTCCAGTGTAGGATATAACAAGTTATATTTTGAGACAGGAACATTTGTTTGGTCCCTCATACTCTTTTTTTTTTTTTTTTTCTGTCTGTAGGAGAAGCGCATAGCGTCTCTGGATGCGGCTAACGCTCGGTTGATGAGTGCGCTGTCTCAGCTGAAGGAGCGCTACAGCATGCAGACGCGCAACGGCATCTCGCCCACCAACCCCAGCAAGCTGCAGATCACCGAGAACGGCGAGTTCCGCAACAGCAGCAACTGCTAGCAAGGTCACAACACCCTGCGAGGGACAAGGGCTATGGGTAAAACCACCCGTGGAAAACAATCACTCTCTCTGGACTTTATCAACTTTAACTCAAATAAAAAACAACAAAAAAAACACTTGTTCTCAAAGCTGTTAGGAGAAGTCGTTCTTATTAAGTGTGAAATGTAAAATCTTATGTAAATGGCTATAGATTTCATAATGGCTTTGACAGATTGGTCTTACAGTTGTTAGTAGACATGAATGGATAATTCAGTGAAGTACAAATAATCATGAAGTTTAGCTGTCGCATCAGCTCTGTTTTTAAGTAGCCAGTATGGGTTGTTGAGTCGTGTCTGTTTTTAGATGACAAGCAAAGACGTCAGACCGGATGGATCCCATTGTGTGCATTCATAGCCCTTGTCATTAGGAAACACTGAACTCGACACTGCTTTTCATTTCACATTTAAAGTTACTAGTTAGCAGCATGTTAATACTACAAATGTATATCATTTGTCAAAGCACTTTTTTTTTTTTTTTTTTTAAGTGTTTTTGATTTTGCATATTTTTTCTGGTAGGCGAGAATCACGAAAGGCAAACTGTTTCTTTTTTATACATTTGTACATTTTCCTGTATACGTTTTTTTCAATGCCTAGAAACCTTTTTTTTTTTTTTTTGCATGTCTCACACCAGGGCTAACAGTAGCACAAAAACTTCTCTTTGTTACAAACCTGCTCATGGTAAGGGGAGACCTTTCAACTCCACGTTTGCATTTGTTGCATACTTTCATATATTAGTCTAATTAGAGGTGGTCCGCCTCGTCGATGTACATAAAACATTCGCTATGTCCTTTTGCTTTAATCGTCTCTTGAGAGAGGACAGGTAAAAAGAAAGGCTTTTTTTTTTGTACAGTGTATATTCCTCTTTGCCGTGTCCAGTTCCACAGTGCTGTGTTAGAAGTCTAAACTGTTGAGCTATAAATTCAGGTGCTGCTTCTAGGCACGACAGCGCTCACTGCACACCCTGAACCTTCCACAGGGCTTTTCCTCCTTCTTGATCCGGCTCTCAAGCTGCGCTGTGGCGTGGGTAGATAAATGCTTACTTATGCTGCTTGTTGTTCTCGTGTAGGGCGGAGGTTTCCCTCCTGATAAAAAAAAAAACAAAAAACCCCGAAGCTCATCGGCGTCCGGCCCTTTCTGTCTGGCTCTATGCACTTTCTAGCAGTAGAATGCACTCCTTAACCAAAACCTGCATATATGGACTCATACAATAAAGGCTATCCACACGCCGAGACATATTATACGTATACAGTGTTATGAAATATAGTGTGGAAGCGCAGAGGCTGAAGGTACAGGTACAGGTTGCATTCTTCACTTTTCCTCCACAGCACCTGTTCTCAGGGCAGCCGCAGCAGTTAACACAGCAGGACACTAATGAACCTATCCGTGCTCCGCCCAGAAAATCAGTTCATAGCAACTGTTGCTAGGTTGGACAGGCTTTACAGAACATCAGCAAAGATCCAGTTCAGTCTAATGAGGATTTGCAGCCAACGGCTCAGTTTTTGTCAAATTACTCACACTAGACGTTTCTAGTTTAAAATGGTCGACTCCAACTACGGACCTTCGATGTTGCATCTAATCAAAACTAGGCAGGTTGGAAATGATATGAAATTTTTTACCATGCTGACAAACGTTTAGGCCATTAGTGAACATTTGAGAGCCCCTCCTCCCCCTGATTTACATGATTTTACAGGCAAAAAATGAAAAACAAATAATATGCCATGAACTTTCAGGATTGTCAAAATAAATGTATTTATAAATGAAACATTTAGAATTTAGAACTTTCAAAATTCAAATATACAAAAGTTTTGACAAAATGATAAACATTCAAGATTTTGTACTTTTGTTACAATTCAGATTGAAGCAAAATTGTAACCCAGATCACGTTCTTTGTCCCAAAGGCCTTAGTACCAAAAATTCTGATTTTTGAGTGTTACCCCTTTCTCCAAAGTGTGTGATCAGACGATTCTCTGCTTGATTCGATCTATTTTCAGAGGCTGGTGCACAAGTCCTTGCCAGCTTAAATGATCTTTGTCATTAAAGAGATGCACAACAAATACGAAGACATTTAATACCTCAAGAATTTAGTGTTTCACTCAAATTGTTTTGATTTCAATGCGAAAAGAATAAACTGTTCACTTTTCACACAGGCTTGGGGCTCCCTGTATTCACAGGCGTCTCATGTGCCCTGTGCAACTGCTTATGTAGGAAGAAGGAATCCGATAACGTAACAGAGGTCACACACACACACACACACATTTAATAAACAAAAATAATACCCCCCTCTGAATTCGTGTGTTTTGGAGCAGTCTGATGTAATTTCAGGATTTTGAGCTGTGCACTAGATTAGATTTCTCATTATTTTGAATGGGACTTTGGTCAAGATTGTGTCTCGCTTTTCCAACCTGCCAGTTGCTATGAAGGAATGCAGTTTTGTGGATAGGTCTGGTCCACAGTTCTGTCTAGCCTACTAAGGATGGCTCCTCCTCTCTGGAGATGCAAATGTTTTGCAAGCGTTAATAAATCATCTCCCACGTTGACTTTTTAGACTGAAGTGAGCTGGGATTTCCTTTGGGTTTTATAGGAGATAGTTTGAAGACTGGCAGTTTAGTTCTGCCAGTCTTAGTTTTTAACGTGTGGGATTATTAACTGTGCTAAAGTGGAAAGCAATTGAGAAAGAGGTTGTGTGTTTGGTTGAGAGCTTCATGTGGGCCAGATTCCTCCGTATCTCCGAGTCTTCTCGGTTCAGTGGGCTTTGTTTTCGCTCCCACTGTGTAATTGTGAATTTGTTTCTAATTTATGTTTTAAATTATGTCCAGATTGTTTATTTATTTCCGTGTGTATTTTTGTCCAGCTACCCTGAGTGTGAGAGTGCTGACTGAGCTGAATGCTGAAAGCGCGCAGAAGGGATTCTTAGTATTGCAGGACTCAGATTGATAAAAGTGGTCTTAAACAGCTCCTTCCATCCATTTAACCTCTGATGACTAAGCTCCGATATTTTGTTTACATAGAATATGAATCGCTATATAGAAATATCTAAACCACTGCACATGAGCTTCCTCTGTCCTGTTTACCCTTTTAAGGCAATAGCTCCGCACACACAGGCCATAAAGCTCCCGGATCACAGTAATACACCTTTTCTCCCGCCTCGTGAGGGGCACGGCTCTACTGTGTTCAGGTGAGACGAGCACCATCTTATTTTTTCTCACTCTTCGGCATGCAAAAAAAGGTCAAGATTGTTTTCTAACATCCCGCAAATCCTCCTTTTGTATGTATGTTCAAGAGTAATGTTTGCAAGTTTGCTTCGTGTAAATATGTCGAGAAAAAAAAAAATCACCAATATATGGAGAGTCATTTGTGTTAAAGAGAATGTTCTGTGCAATTAATGTACAATTGCCACTAGAATTATTAAAGTTTTATTTAGCTATTTCAAGGTTCTGCCATTGTTGTTTTTCAGAAACCACAATACAGACTTTTAAAGAATAAATGTGTTTTATATCCCTTGTGTAAAGCGATCAAATGATGCAGACAAAATCAGACCACACACACACACACACACACACAAATGCTCTAAATGCACTTCAGGCCTTTTGGAGTTTCCTTGAAAAATAAAATAAGTGGGTATAAAACGCTACATATTTGATAATTTGACTCATCTCAGAAAGCCCAGACGGCAACTTTAAAGCATTGGGTGCCACCTAGTGGTGATTTAATGTAACAACGTGCTAAAATAATTGGGCCTAATGAGTCATTCTTTTTCTTACTCTGCCAAAACATTTGGGGAAATATGACAAATACTTATGATTTCTTTGAAAGCAGAAGGCTTCCAAGTTCTCTGCGTTTATCACTCGCTTCCTCCTCTTCAGCCACTCCAGCAGACTTTTGGCAGATTTCATTAGCAATTGGTGGAAAAAGGGTTTCACAGACACGGTGCACACATTGCCTAGAGGAAGGCACATCACACAGCTCATACTGCTGTGAAGAATGACAGATTCTCCTCAGTCACACTGCCATAACCTTCATCTGTAGCACTGCGCATGTGCCCATACGCTTGTTAATATCTATCACTTAATATCACTAAAAATATGGCAAAAAATTAAAATGAGTAACTGTATCTGTATAATGCTCTACTAAGCAATTTACCTGAGATTTTATGCATATCGTTAAACAGTAAAAATGAGGAGAAACAGTTCAGCAGGTTATTCATCGAACATCTTTTCCATGTTGGCATCTGATTACCAGAGCAATTCAGACTCTTCTCTAAGACTGCGAGCAGCACCGTGAAGAAGTTCAGGGTTACGGCCTCAACAGTTTTCATTTCTTTCGCTTGTTGAACAGTTGTTCTTCAGCTCTGGCCGGATATGACTTTCTTTCTTAAAAGTAGAGGTAAAAAGAACTTAACTCTGTGCTTATCTGGGCTGTTTCATGCTGGTGTTATGTTACAACAGCTCCTTGTCAGTTTAAATTCAAATCTTGTGCTTGAGAGCAGGATGTTCATCATCATTTGCAGTAATTTAAACTCGTGATTTCTCTCTGGTTCTCAGTTCTCAGCTTCACTCCAAATGAAAAAAAAAGTCACAAGAAAACACCCAGGGTGCAAGGAGTAGCCAAGACATTGCAAGAACTACATTTAACACACTTCCACAGATGCAAAGTTCACAAAACTTAAATATTCTGGCCCCTGTGTGTGTGCGTGTGTGTGTGTGTGCTGATCAGCCATAACATTAGAACCACCTGCCTAATACTGTGTAGGCCCTCCCAATGCTGCTAAAACAGCTCTGAGTGATCGAAGCATGGACTCCACAGGACCTCTGAAGGTGTGCTGTGGTATCTGGTACCACGATGTTAGCAGCAGATCCTTTAAGTGCTGTAAGGGACATGGTGGGGCCTCCATGGACCCGCAGAGCCTCGAGTCGATTGAGATCTGGGAAATTTGGAGGCCGCGTCAACACCTTCAGCTCTTTGTTGTGTTTCTCAAACCACCAGCTGTCCTTCCTTGGAGCAGTTTCAGTAGGTACTAACCACTACACTGGGAACACACCGTAAGACCTGTCATTTTGGAGATGCTTTGAACCAGTCGTCTTAAAACGTGGCCCCTGTCAGAGCGGCTCAGGTCCTTACGCTTGCAAATGTTCCTGCTTCTTACACCTGGACTGTTCACTTGCTGTCTACTACATGCCAGCAACAGGATACATTATAACAATGTTATTCACTTCACCGCTCGGTTGAAGGTCTTATTTAAAGAATTTTTTGTCCACAGGAAAGGAGCTCAGATTATTTCAAGACGTTATAAAATTAGGTGTCTCCCTTATCATTTTACAAAACCTATAAATATGCAGAATAAAATCAGTAAATACAAAGATTCTTTATTTTAACATAATGATAAACACTTATTTAAACATTTATTTTGATAATATTAACATTATCCCATTTCAAAACAGAAAATTCCATTTTAATTTTAATCCTGAGCAACGGCACCAGAACAGCATTTACATTCCATTAGAAAATCCTATACAGTAAAATACCCATTGATCTGCCCTTAGTCCTGTATTTATCAGTAGTTGATTATCAGCGACCAGATACGCACATTTCGAAGTAGCAGGAATTCTTTAGTAAACTCGGGAACTTAAAAAGTGTAAAGGCAGTTTCCAGTTGTTCAAGTTATTGTACCTTATCCATAATGTACCTAATAGTTCATTTTTAGTTAGACATCACAATGCAAAAATGTGACAATGTGCGTTGTGTGCATGGGACAACGCATCATGAAGAGTAAGCATTATATTAATTCATATTTGATTAAACTACATTGTTTACAGTGTTCAACAGAGGTGTAAAAATGTGCATTGTGGAGATTACTGCTATACAGTACAAATCACATTGATCTACCCTTAGACCTATTTATCAGTAGTTGATTATCAGCGACCAGTTATACACATTTGAAAGCAGCAGGAATTTTAGTAAACTCAAGAACTTAGGAAGTGTAAAGACCTAATTTCCAGTTGTTCATGTGATTCTGTTTTGTGTATAAGCCCGTTTAAGGCCCAGCAGTAATGGCCTGGAGACTATTGGTCCTCTTCAGGATGTTGGGAACAAACAGCAGGCCTGACGCTCTCTCGATGCTCTCGATGGGCACTAGGAAGCGCTCCAGAGGGATCTTCTCATCCACAGGCATGTTGGGCATCACATAGGACCGCAGCTCCACCTCCCCACGCCGATTCTCCAGAATCACGACCTTAAAGAAGTGAGTGGGCACCGCTACATGGTTCTTCCCGATCACCTGATACTTCACGTACATCTTCCCATCTTGCTCCTGCCTAGGGAAAGTGGAGCCTGCGTTAAAGGGACAGTCTAACCTTCAAGTGGTTGATTACCTTGGGTAATAATTTCTGCATTTTTTTTTTTTTTTTTTTAAACTTAGCCAAAGAAATGGAAACCCTTTGACTTGAAACACTTATAATAGAAACCAATGGCCAGGTGTTGAAGCAGAAAGGCATCAAGGACAGTTTCTTTCACAGCAACATGTTTGTGCAGGTGGCTGAGGGATTAAATGACTATCAAAGTTGCTGCTGAGCAGCTGGCGCCCGGCTCCAACAAGGTGTGCCCTGGAATTATCTTGTGGCTAGCATGCATTAGTAGAGGTGGGTAATACGGCAAAAATCCAGTATTTTAATAGATTTTCACGATATGTCACAATATTATTTATGATATCGCATCAGTTGGGATGGACAAAAAAGTGGAGTCACATTTTTAAAAAATACAAGCAAAAAACAATGAGCACTAAAGATTTTATTCCACGTTCTACAACATCACTAATTATGCTCTCTTTGTGATGTAGCTGATGGTTGGCAGTTGATCTGTGTTCTTTCAGTACTGACCTTACCCACCATATAAAGTATACTTTGACAAATGGCCAAAGATTTTTATACTGTCCAGGTCTAATGTGTCTTCATGGGCAAACTACAGTACATGTGTAACTCAGAATAAAGTCTTCTTTTTCCTATTTCGTTTGTTTACTCACCTGGGCAGGTACAGGGGTCCGGAACACACAAACACATTCTGATATTGCTTGGTGAGGGAACGACAGTACTTCTCCAAATTGTTCCACGCATTCTGGTTCAAGTGAGAATTCTGTGGTGGGAGAAAGAAAGACCAGAGACAAATCATAATTAATAGAGATGCATATAAGAATTATGTGCAGCTTCTATAGTATACATCATATTTACACACAGGTGTGATTTAGAAGCACCACATATTACATGAATACCTGTTATTTATTACAGTGGTGTATTTTCACTCTAAAGTCTTCATTACTGTGTGAACATCTAGTGTGCAGATATTCAGCTCACTTTGTTTGGACACTACAGATTTTCCCCCTACAGATACTACACATGATGAGAAAGAGGCCATACATTGCCCTATCTGTTCTATTATTTTTCCACTGGTTTCGAGGTCTGAACACCTTTACTCTAGGGAAACTTGAGTCCTTGCCAGTTCAGTGAAACCATAAGTTCTGAGACCCAACCGCTCTACAAAGGTTTGTGTTCGCTGCTTTAATAGTCCAAGGAAAACAACGAAGGCCAAATAATCTATAATAAAAATCTGGAATCCCTTGATCTCCATTGAAGCTGGAGCTTCATACTTATGCAGGCCCAAACATAGGTCTATTATGCCCATAACTACATAATATGCCTGTTACTTAGTTACTAGTTAGACAACACAGTGCAAATATGTGACCATTGCTCCAATTATAAATAAGCATTATGATATTTGATGCAACTACTTTGTGTACAGTGTTCAATAGAGATGTATCAATGCCTAGAAAAATGTGAGACTGCAACGCAGTGTGCATTGTGGAGGCGTGACTGCATTGACGAAGGATGGAAATTATATTATTTTTAGCCATTTAATGCAAATGTATTATTTGACAAACAACCAGCATGAAACCACCACCCAGGTTGTTCAGGCTGGTTATACATCACACTCCCCTGCCTCCCATTTCTAGTCCCATTAATACATAATCCCACAGTGTCATCATATTTATATAGTCAAATTTTGTTCGAAATATCATGAGAATATCAAATCAAGGACTGAGTCTATCTTTACACCCCTAATACTGGAATATCCACACAAGTACATATTAGCTTAATAGCAGTTACTGACTAATGATGAAGTACATTCTTATTAGTTTCACTCTTATGAAATAATATAGTCTAGTTACTGAATAGTTTTAACCCTTTAATGTCCATATCTGAACATTTATTGTCTGAGCACTAATAAGATGTTTATATCACTTAAACATGATTTAAAAAAGTGAGTTTTTATAACAAGATTAGTCCATATTATGTCACTACTGTTTTATAGCACACTACTTTTATAGAAAACGCTACTGCAATTGTAAACAGGTGCATGGAAACTAGTGTAATAACAGTAATAATGTCAGTGGAAATAATATTTCAAATGGGTACTGGTGGATGTTCATCAAAATGAGAAAATTTTAACACTTTAACCCAATCAAAACAACTCGTTTGGCATTTTCCTCATCACATTAACATGACCAGTGAATGATTAACCTTAATGATGGATGAGGATCAATAACTGAATTACAAGCTACTGTTTAAGGGATTATAAATGTGTGTATGCCCTGAATTATCACTACTTACAATATTTCTTATATACTACTGATCTTATATACATGTAATCTACCATCTGGGTCATTAGTAATTCAATTAACTGTAAGTTACTCATCTAAAGTATTTATACCCCAGCATTTTTGTTTATAGCGAAGTGTATTTCGTATTTGGATGTGTTCAGGTTTTATATTTTAAATATACATATATATTCTTGTCTCTGTATGTCTGTGCAGTCAGAAGTCATTTCTTCCTAAAAGGTTTGATCCCTGACATGCAGGTCTAACAGGACTAGAGTTGTGGACCCCCTGCACTGGTCAGTTCAGGGTGGGCTACCTGTGGTGCCACGTTGCTGAGGTAGAAGGTATCCTCCATGGCTCTCTGGCTCCATTTGTGATTGGCAGCTGCGGCCAGGTGTCCTCTGTCGAATCCGCTGCCCTTGTAGTCTCCGTTGGTGGCTCTGTGGTAGACATGAACCGTCTCGTCCTCCTTGAAATCACACAGCCTCCGGTCGGAAGTCCCGGTCAGGGACTCGGGGGTCAGCTGCTCGATGACCCAGGCAGCAGTGCGGGTCCTGGGGTCGTAGGAGGTGACGTAAGACTCTCTTGATTTTATATTGGAGAGAGAGGGAAAGCCATACTTCATCACTTGGGTGGGCTTACTGGGGGTCAGGGGGCCTTGGGGGTAGGGGATCAGTTCTGACCGTGCAGAGACAGTAGGGATCGGGATGATGGGCAGGCGATGGATGAGTGAGGAGGAGGTGAAGGAGGAAGAGGAGGAGGAGTTCCAGGTCAGTGCCGCTCCAACTCCAACACCCACAGCCAAGGACACTCCAGAAACGAGCCACGGAGAACAGACCACGCGCCTCATGCTTCACCTCCTCTGTCTGCACTTCATGCACAAAAGAAAATAAAGTGTGCCGAAGTCTGGACGCTACCTTTTATTTTAAAATTCCTCACTATATCTACCCACGCGTGTCCTGCAGACACTCCACACCGGTCCTCTGTCGCGAGCTCGTGACGTCACTGTCTCTCTTAAAGTGGAAGCGCCAATCAACTTCAGTGATTTTTACATGGACAAAAGTATTGGGACACATCCCAATCCAGGGTTTGGACTAGGCAATTTACTTCCAGTGAAGGGCTTAATCTTAATGCTTCAGCATACAAAGACATTTTGCTTCCAATTCTGTGGAAGGAGACGTTTGAAGCCGTTAATGTCTCTAATAGCCCGTTTACACCTGGTCACTACTATCTGCATCGGTATCCCGATCAGATTTTATCTACATGCACTTAGCAGACAAATGTCTTCAATCAGTCAGACTGAAATCTGATTACTATATCGTGACTACTATGCATATCAGCTCTTTTCTATTCGTTTTTTTTCTAGCTCATTTTTACCCAACAGTCAATATTTACAAGAAGAGGCTGTTGAGAATATTTACTGCGTCACCATCATGAAACAAGTGTGTTAAAACACAGTTGTAGTGAGATGGTGAAAAACAACGAGGCTAGTTATAGTAGAACTAAACTGGTGCTTTATTTGAGTTAACTGGCTAATCTGAAGTGGAGTACAGAATTAAGTTAATGTTAGGAGGTGAACTGAAAGAGCACTGGTGCCAATATTATGTGCTGAAGGGCTGTCTCTTCAAGGGGTGGTGAGACAATATAGTGATTGTTGTTAAATTTTTATGTGGCTTTGCCTTTTCTAGATAAAATCCTTACTCTCAAGGTGCATGAAGCGATGGTCTAAATACTCCCTGACAAAGGCATTCCAGGGGGTCCTCGGGTTACGACAGTCTCGACATGCGTCGCTTCGAGTTTACAACCCTCACTCCCAGCTTAGTTTGGTTGTGCGTGGCGGAAGAATACGTAGTATAAACAGACTATTACTACTGTACAGTGTACAAATACAGTATATTTATGTCCTTTTCCTTTTTCTGTGGGTTAGTTGTGTTTTTATGTTCTAGATTATGATTTTACAACTGTGTTAGGATAGGTCAGTGACCTAGGCTAGGGTGTGTTTCGACTAACACCAAAATTCGGGTTACACCACTGTCATAGGAACGGAACTGTGTCACAGCACGTGGACTCCCTGTGCAAGAAATCATTACTTACAGGTTGTCTGGGGATTTGACATAGATGTTGATTCTTTTCACTTAAGGCATTCAAAGCTTCTCTTTTTTGGATTTTCCACTATTTTACCATTAGCATTCATCTAAAAACACAGAGGTTTTGGGTAGCAAATAAAAAAGTTATATATGTGTTATAGACACTGTGACCCCCTTTTTCTCAATAAGTTTCTTTGCAGTTAATCTTTTCACCTCAAACCACTCTAAACAACTTACATCTATGTAACTGATATTAAGAAAGACTGGTGCAATTCCCCGTCATACTTTCCAGAGTCCAGATTACAAGGTTGACTTTTTAACTCGTTATGACACCTTAGTTTGGACTTAAACCTCAAACCATGTTCCTTAACCTTAAACTGTGAATAGTGTCCTTTAGTCCACATGCTGGCTGTGGAACACCTGACTCCTGACCTGTTCCCTCCTGATCAGCAGATGAGCTCCAGCAGGTGTCAGCAGCACTGCGTGGAGACTGTGGAGCTGAGATTCAAACTCCATCTCAAAGCGAAATAATGAGAAAAGCTGCTCTTAGCAAGAATTCAGATGCACAAAGCATTTTTATTTAGCCCGCAGGTTCCCTAAAGTTATTCTGAAAAGTTCATTAAAAGTGTGTTAAGTTATGCAGTTTATTTATTCATTTTTATTGTATTTCTTGAAACTGCACCATTTGATCCTATCACACTCCACAGTTCTGTGGCTGGAGGATTTGTATGCAGATGTTGGAATTCAGCATCTCTGGGTTTATATGCACTTCAGTAAACTGGTATTAGTGTGTTATCATTTCTGTCCATCCTAATTAATGTTCTCGTCCTTCCCTGTTACTCTGTTTAGTGATTCATGTTCGAACTGCATATTAATAAATTGCTATGATGGTATGAAGGTGTGGTGGATGAAGCTTTTTATAAGGACCAGCAGAAACACCCACCTGGGATTAGCAGTGCTGACTTAAAACAATGTGTTGCCCCTCTCCCGCTCTCTCGCTCCCTCTCTCTTTTCGTCCAGGTGGCTTAGTGCATTCTAGCGCCTCAGCATATATAGATCTGGATCTGTCGTCATGCTCCCTCACATATTTCAAACCAAAATATGTTTAAACCAACATATTTTAAACCAAAATAAAATAAACTGGACACACTATACACTCCATATGTCGAGTATCTACAAACGACTTACCTGGTTGATGATTATATTTTATGCTATGGAGAAGAAAAACACTGCAGTCAGTCACGGTTGAAAGAAAACGCCATCACCACTTTGTGTGTGCTTTCTGATTGTCAGATTTTATTCTTTGGAATGCTGACAGTACAGTTTGAGTCAGCTAGTTCTTTTCTTTCCATCATGATCAGGAAAGCCCAAAAGCAAAGCTTGTAAAGGCATGAAACACGGCAAACTTCATCCATCAGCGCTTGAACAACAGCTCATACGCTACCGCCGGTCAGAACAGAAGCTTGACTCGGTGCATGTGTCACTTACACACTGTGATCATTTTCTAGTCCAATTTCTGCTACAGTGATAGACTCACATTGACTGGGATGAACGCTGTATCACACATGTCCTGGTTCTAATGTCACGGTAACAACATGGCAATATCAGGGCCTTTACTCAACCAACCATCAGTCTCATCTGTTCAGTCATGTGCCAGCCTTCAAATGACCAGAGCATTGTGAACTTTAGCATTTAAACTGGAACATCCCTTGGCAACATGCTTGGTTATGTACTTTTTCAGGCTCAACACTACAAATCCTTCATTCAAATGATGGTTAGATTGAATAAATCCCTTGAATGGTTATCAATAGGACCGTGTCTATAGGATCTATGCATGCTGGTATCCGTGTATGTGTCTTAATTGGAGCTAAGGGCTGGGTTTCTTATCGAACCGTGTCACTTTTATTGTCCTTTATATGCTGCTTGTGTACAAGTGGAGGAATATTCCAAAGGATCAGTCGTATCACGAAATAAAAATTCCCGAAAGCACTCGATACAGTGTGCACTGCAATAAAAGGCTTGTTATCTTTATAATGGTAACATTTACTTTGAACAAAAATAACAATTTCTACAAAAAAATATTCAAATAATGTTCATTTACAATAATTTGTAACTTTTTTTTCTTTCAGATAGACAGATATAGACTTCTTTTCTTTTCAGTTTGGGCATAACATATACTCACCTCTTTCTGGATTCCGCACAAAACCACGATCTTGAACACAAACTACATAGACATTCATTCGTTTAGCAGTACAGCAACTCAAGACCCTTCTCACCGGCTGTCTTTTCACATCGGCCAAGTGAAAGCTGACAGTAGAGAGAATGCAGAAAAGAACAGTAAGGAGTCAGTCAGTGAGAGTAAAGAACCTTGGCATGAGGAGGCCTCAGTGATATCCACCACTGAGCAGGGAAAAAGAAAAGAAAAAAAAAGCTGGCTAAGTGGTGTGCCTGAACGTCAGCGAGTGTCAACTCAGAACTACTAGAGGAATGAAGAAAGAAAATAGTGATAATATACGTCTTTTTGTCTTTCATTTTTTATACTTTTCTTTAGAGTGAATTGCAGGTTGGCTGTTGTTTATTTTGGGTGGGTTGTTTGTTTTGGTTTGTAGTTCAGTCTGTTCAAGCGTTCAGTGTTAAAAAGAGAGCAAGCAGCTTTCCATCGCTGTGAAGACGGCCATGACCCCGGGCTTCCTGTTGCTCTATAAACGCGTTGCGGCCATCCTAGGACGTTTCAGCACGGTGAGGTCCACTCGGTTAAGTAAGGGTCTGCAGCCCCCTTCCCCTCCCCCCTCTGTCCGTGTGGGTCAGAGTGATGCTGCGTTTGCAGAGGCTGGCTCTAGGCGCTGGCTGTGAGCAGGCTGCTGGTGAGGAGGCACAGCACCATGGTTATGAGGCTGAGGTAGCAGGCCGAGGCGCCGTTGCAGCCTTTCTCCCCCTCGCAGCGCAGCTGCTCACACAACACGCCCTTGAAGTCGTGTGGGCACAAGCACTTCTGGTTCTGAACGCATGTGCCGCCATTCTCACACAGCAACAGCTCGTCATCGCACACGTTTGCTGTAAGACAGGAGCAGAGACAGAAAGACAGAGAAAGAGAAAGAGACATGGTTACTTTGCCCCTCAGCCTAAATGTAGTCGAGCAGCCAAGACATGTTTGGTGTCTGAAATTTGCTTCTTTAGTTTCGCACTGGAACTATGCACGGTTGATGAACTATGAATATATAGAAGTATTTAGTATATCTACTATATAGTATATGTAGTAGTATAGTGTGGTCAACAAGTAATAGATGCCTACGCCAGCTATCAGCAAACTGCAAGCCTAAACCATCACACTTCCCATAATTAAGGCATTCTCTATTGCTGTATAAGCTGATTTGTTAGCTAGGGTTGTTTCATAGCTTCAGTGTAAGACAAGCAAACTCCAGACACCAAACATGTCTTAACTGACCGACTGTATTTTTTTTTTTACATTGCTTTAAAGGTGTCTAGTACTTTCTGTCCATCAGATGCAAAGAATATCTGAGAAACCTGAGAGCTTAACATTGTATATTAACGCTTTTGGAACAAAATCTCGTATTTCTATTGTTGTCTTCATTTTTATATAATTTGCAAAATTACAGCAGCTCTTCACATTGTGCGGAAATGTCTTGAATGACAGGCAAAGAAATAGAAATGACTTAGAATAATTTTACATTAAGTGAAAGTTAAAAATGTTTTTCTCTCTCCTGTAAAGTTTCTTTTTTGGATAATATACCACTATACCCACTCCAACACACTTGAAAATGCATCCTTTCTGTATTCGGCTGAAGTTTTTAAAGGACAAAGCAATGAAAGACATTTTTTCCAACTAAGTTTTCTTCATAAATGACTTTTAGTCTGTGCCTGATCGCATTGCTTGGTGACTTACGGACGCATCCTTGTTTCCAAGTGTATCCAGGCAGACAGTCCTCACACTTCTGGCCTGTGGTGCCTTCCCGACACTGACAGAAGCCTGTCTCATTGCAGCGAGCATGCAGGGAGCCCAGCTGATTACAGTTACACTCTGAAGAAAAGCAAGACAGGTTTACCCAGCTTTCAACAAAATGATCGACACTCTCTGACCTTCAAATCAGCGGGTTATTTTACACCGAGGTCTATTTTGTACTGCATGCTATAAGTACTTTGTGGGTTTATTTCAGGTTTACATATGAAGTTCTCCTGGCACTCCTTCACGAGTTTTGCAGGCTTTTCACTTTGAGCAGTGTCCTTTAGTCTACACGCAGGCCCTGGAACACCTGAGCTCTTCCCTCTTGATAGAGCAGATGGATTTAAGCAGGTGTGCTGCCAGCAGGCCTACTTAGTTCTAACTAATGTGCAAGACAGTGGAGCTGTGTTTAGAACCTACAGTGAGAAACGCTGTGCTCACTTAGACACACACAGCATTTTCTTCTCGGCCACAGCTTCCCAGAAGTAATTTATTGTGAAGTCATAAAAGCCTTTCTAAAAGTTAATTAACCTGCCTCCTTTCAAATAATATTCCATTTTAGCTTGGTCATTTAAAGATGTATGGGTCTGCTGAGTTGGTGCAATTTCTGTCACTGGAATGGACTGTGGTGTGGGGTTGTCTCCAGCAGAGGCCACTCTATCATTGTGGCACTCAGTTAAACACATGCTACAGTAGCAGTTCTGCACCCACTGCAGGGATGACCAGCATGACCAACAGGGACAGCATTGAGACTATAGAACACTTATACATCACATAGTGTACTATTTTTTCATAATAGGGCTACACTGATGACTAATCTTACATGATGGCCAAAACCTACATCAAATGACCGAGCGGCTCTGTAGGCCATTCACTTCCTTGGCATGCTGCCCATGAAATCAGCTATTACAATGTCATTAATTTTCTCAGAAAGTCCTAAATCTCATCATTGTTTGAATTCCAAGCTAGAATTAGTCCTAAGGGAACTTTGCTGGAGGGTGGCCAAGGGTGCCAAAATGGGGAAAATGAATCGAAGCTGAATGATATTAGTAATTTGAAGCTTCGTTGGTGCAGAACCTTTCATATTCTCCACATCAAGTTGTTTTCCATGTTTAAGTAAGATAGGGGAAAAGGAGGACTTCCCTCCCTACTGGACAGGATAAAAACTTGCGGTGGGGATAAATGAGGCCTGCATTTGAGGTACAATAGGGAGAAGCGAGCGGTGAGGGTAAGCAAAAGGAGGTTTTTCTGACTGACCTACGCAAACATTCTCATCGTCCAGCTCGGCGGAAGCGTTCCGGAAGTATCCGAGGCGACAGTGCTGACAGTTCTGCCCTCTAGTGTTGTGTTTGCAGCTCACGCAAGTCACAATGTTGATAAAGTCAATATAGCTGCAGCGGTTTGAGTGACCATAGCACTCGCAGTCTGCCAGAGGAAACAGGAGAGAGGAGAGAGGTGTTAGTGCAGGGAAAGGGCGAGGCCACAGGGGGAAAGAGGTAAAGGGCATGGGGCAGGAATAACAAGAATATTGCTCTAAGACGGCACTATAGGCAAGCCCTACTGAAAACACTTGCTAATGGGTTTATCCTAATGTTTATCACAGTGGAACAGTAAAAACAGCACATTTACATATTGTCACTGTTTACATATCGTCAAAACCCCATATCAAAACGGCATGGGATGTAACAAGGTTGTTATTCTTGTGATATGTCTGTCCTGTATATGTCATCTGACAAACAGACAGAATGACAATAAAAAATATAATCACGAAAAAAAGGATGTAACAAGGTTATTATGCATGTAATTTGAGCATTTCTATTGGTCTATTCATCCAGAAATGTTGGCACAATGTAAATGACAAAAAGCGTTTTCAAGATTTTGAAAGGTTTTGATTCGACAGCGATGATATTCTACACTGCAATATTACGGCTATCTTGATACATTTATTTTATTTTTAATCACCGATGTATTTTAAGTCATCACACATTAGAACTAGCTATAATCACAGCATGTCATGTGGTTATGAATTTTAACGAATCCAACAAATGCTCTTGAAGTTCAAATGCTAATTTACTGGGCTTTTTACTTGAAAGCTGAGTTATTTAGGAAGCCATCATTTCCACTTCTTTAGTGTTTTGGTGCTTGGGGGCTATGAATAATTGATATGATGTTTTAAAGATGCTGGTGATGTGGGGACCTGCTGTGTCGCAGTCCGCCGAGCTGTGGGATGGGGGGCAAGAGCAACTAATGAAATATAAATGCTCAATTACTCCCTAGATTGGCAAAGGGACCGAACAATGTTTCACAAACAGTTTCCCATCTTTAGCAAGCCAGGCAGCCTAAACTTCACTGGCTGAAAATGCAAAGTAGTGTTTTTTTCGTTGTTGTTGTTGCTGTTTTGCCATGGGCAAATCCTCATGCAAACACAATATGCCTGCATCTGCTCACCTTAACAGACAAACAAAGCCAGAGCATGCAAGCGGAGATGAGACAGAGACAGGAAGAAATGAAGAAAAAGAAAAGATGAACAATGCAGAAATGTTTGGAGGGCAATTTTTCCACAGTTTCCAAAATCATTGTATTCAATTAACTTGAAGGCATAAACAGTATTCAAAGCCAACAGAGCAAAAAAATGACAGCCACTTGCTGTCCTTGCAGATTCTTGTGTTGTATTATCACCAAACAGCTTAAAGACACTGTTAAACAAGGCAAACGTTCAGTTCTGTCCATTCTGAGAGGCTGTCTTACCTTCAAATCTGACATAAGTTATCCTCGTCAACTGAGTTCTTGGCCCCCCAGGGACCAAAAGCCTTCGAATGACTTTGGAATAAAATCAGGTGCTGTTAAATTGACTTCTTTGAGTGAGAGAATTGACTAAAACTATTATAATATCACCACAAAAACTATGGTATGGGATTTCTACACATGGATCTAGTTAGGTATAAGCTAATGAATGCGCTACCATTACTAAATCTGTTTTTTTAGCCAGACACCCCATTTCATCAGTAACAGCATTACCACTTTGATTCAGTGTCATCTGGAGCTTCTAATGCAGGATATTCAGTTGAGTTAAAAAAATGAGTGTAATGATTGTCTGTGTAATGGGGTTTACTTGGTTCAACCAAGTCACTTTGACCTTCTAAACACTATCTAATTAAAACAATGGAAATTTGCACAACACAACTACATAAGTACGTGCTAGACTCTGTAGTCCGATACCTTTTTTCTCATAGTCTTTCTTTTCATAATCTTTTTCTTTCTTTTTTTCCTTTTCTTTCTTTTCCTCTTTGGCTTCCCTGCTCTCTCCCACTTTCCGAGCTTCACTGTCCTCTTCAGCCTTTGCAGAGACTGTGCACACCGGAAAGAGCAACACATCAGATCCCAGATTTTACTCTTTATTTTATTCAGTTTGTTTTTTGTATTAAAAAAGTCATAGGATACTAATGGTCTTTATCAATAATATTACATATATGCTGCTACAAAGTTTGGCCAGAATGCTTTGCATGTATGCAGAGCTTTAGCCACAAATGCCCCCGCAGCACTGGAGGTGAGTGTAATTGTGTACCTGGCACCTCTTTGTCTTTCTGCTTGTCTTTTGATTTAGCAGGCTCTGAATCCTCTTTTTCGTCTGTAGATGGTGTTCCACTCTTCCCCTGTCCTTCAGACCCACGCTTTGTCTCAGGGACACGCCGAGGAGCACCAGGAGGAGCAGGAACTAGAGCAACAGGAGGCGGATCAGCATCAGGGGGAGGAGCTTTAGGTTCAGCAGCTTCTGGTGCAGGAGCTTCTGGAAGGGCAGGTTTAGGTGCAGGAGCTTCAGAAGGGGGAGCTTTAAGCACAGGTCCTTCAGGGGGAGGAGCTTCTGGTGCAGGAGCTTCTGGAGAGGGAGCTTTAGGTGGAAGAACTTCAGAAGAAGGCGCTTTTGGAGGAAGAGCAGTTTCAGGTGCAGATTCTTCAGGAGGAGAAGGAGCTTCAGGTGCAGAAGCTTCAAGAGGAGGATCTTCAGGTGAAGACAGTTCAGGAATAAGATCCTCAGGTGCAGCAGCCTCAGGTGCAGGATCTTCAGGACGAGGATCAGCATTAGGGAGAGAAGCTTCAGGTGCAGGGACTTCAGGTGGTAGAGCTTTCAAAGGAGGACCATCAGGTGAAGGAGCTTCAGGTAGAGAAGCATCAGTAGGAGGTGCTTTAGGGGCAAGAGCATTAGGAGGAGGTGCTTCAGGGTCAGAAGCATCAGGAGGAGATGCTTCAGGGGGGAAAGCAGCAGGGATGGCAGCTTCTGGGGAGGGGATTTCAGGTGCAGGAATTACTGAGGCACTTATTGCAGTTACAGAACTTAGCATAGGTGACGTTGCGTCAGGGACCACTGTTGCTGAAGCAGCATCAGGTCCTGGAACGATAGCATCAGGACCCAATGTCATCACATCTTTTGCAACAGGGGCAAGACTGGTTGCAAGGACAATACCATCAATTACTGGAACAGCTACAATAGATGCATTTTCAATTATTTTCACTGCTGCTTTAGTTGTTGGACAAATGGCATCAGTTGCCAGAGGGGCAGAATTAGTTGTCGGAGCTGCAGCATCAGTTGCCGAGCTAATCATATCTTTTGCTGGAGTGAGCAAGTCATTTGTTGCTGCAACAGTGAAAGGAAAAACTTTAATTATATCTGCAGTTACAACATCAGTTCCTGAGAAAGTTCCATCTGTTCCTACTGGGACTTCACCAGAAGGAGAAACAACAACTGGTCTGGCTTCATCAATCTGCATTGGTAATGTTGGTTGGGAGGCTGCACTGGGTGAGGTAACTGCATCTGTTGGTAGTGTAACCGCACTTGTTACTTGAGAAACTCCACCGGTTACTTCAGGAGCGAGTGTACTGAGCAACCCAGAGCTTGGATCACTCGCTTGATTTAGCGAGTCAGATGTTTCTGTAACCGGATCCTCAACTGGATTTAACACGGCAAATGTTGCTGTCACATCGTTGGCCACAGTCGCAGCTGTGTCAGGTACTGCAGTAACCATGTCCAATGCTGAGGTCGCTGTAACTGTGTACAAACCACAGATAGTCAAATCGCTAACATTTCTTCCCTGGCACTGTCACTATAGCTGCCCATAACCCAACATTGCTGCCTTTAGGTCTTATATACTTGACGTAATGGATGATATTGCACTGATTCAACCTTTTGCCATTTCCAGTTCAGCAGAAATGGGATACACCCGCCCTGATACCATCACTACTCCCCCTCTCCCCCACCACACACACAAATCCATCCTACTCCTCAAGGACAGGACTTACTGCTCCTTCCTGTTATGGTTTCATGTATCTATCTCCCTCCAAGGGTTCAATAAATTGGCCCTTTTTTGGTCTCCGTCACCATGACCTGGCCTCTTTTATCTTATGAAATATTTAGCAGCAGTTCATTCAATCGCTATTCAAAAATAGATCTAAAACGATTGAGCTTTGGCCTTCAGCTGAGCCCCACCTGCCACGCTGGGTGCTTCTTGAAGTCACTGTGTTTCACAATAACGGCGTATTTAATGATTTATCGCCCCTGGCGGCTGATACTGTTCTGAAGCTATGCTTGCCGTTTTCATAGTTGGAGCTTCAGCACTGGCATGTCTGAAACACACAGGTGGATGCTGACAAGCACCTGGGTGTAGGGAAGGGAAAGGGCGGAATAGGCAAGGTGGTGGAGAACTGTTTTTAGACTGCACAAATAAATATTAGGCCATTTTATCGCTGTCAACAAATTCATTTTCTACACCTGCTGTTTAGCTCGCGACACATCGGAGAATCAGCTCTCTCTGAGCAGGAAGAGAGTTCACATTAAGGCAAATCACTGCTTGTTCACTGTTGTTTTACAACATCATTTGCCTTAGATGATCATTTGTCAGCGATGCCATGATAAGTCCCACACATGACAACCACGTAAAAAAAAAAAAAATCACCCCTTTCATCTCTATTTATTTAAAATCAATTTCAGACGCCACTGAGAACCCCCCTACCCCCCGCCCCCCAAATCAATGACAGCAGGCTTGGACCTGCTGTATGAGTAAGCAGGTGTTTCCACAGGCCATGAGCCAAGCTGGCTCGATGACTTGAGCAGGCACCCTTAGACAAGAAGAGCTTGAGCTTAAGGAGCTCGCCGCATGGCACTGTTAGTTTGGCATGTTGGCCCATATATGTTAATGACTGATTTAGCACAGCGGTAATCACGTTTAATCCCATCGCCTCACACCACCTCAGG
Organism: Bryconaethiops microstoma; assembly: GCA_037577275.1. NCBI lineage: Eukaryota > Metazoa > Chordata > Actinopteri > Characiformes > Alestidae > Bryconaethiops > Bryconaethiops microstoma. Next base: position 15,368,489 of record JBBJLS010000016.1, on the reverse strand, counting down.
AGAGAATATGGCACGCTATTACTGCCATCAATCACCAGCGGATTTAGACTGAAACAGCTCCAGTCTCTTTTTCTGCTAAAGCCAAGAGAGAACGAGGAAACTCCAGTGGGCCAAGGCAAATTATTTCAGTCCTTCTTCTTCCTAAATTGTCCTAAATGGTCTATGCTCTGGGAATTGGACTTTGCAGAATCCATTTCCTGCAAAATACAGCCATCAAAAAGACAGCAAATTTCTATTGATTGGCATCCCCTCACCTTTGTGGGACTTTCTGTCATTTCTACAAAAAAAACCCCACCACTTTACAATATCACAAAGGACAAAATTTCCAGTCGTTTCCTCCTTAGCATACAGCATGCAGACGTGAAGGTGAAGCTTCTGAAGGAACAGCCGTAATGTATGCACACTCACAGGCTTTGGAGGACAAGGAGCTGGAGTGAAGGTGCTACTATAAACATCACCTCTGTTGAATATTCTGCTATTCAATTATTAACACAAGTGTAGCTGAATAAGTTGGAACTTGTGAAGAATCTCTAACCCACAAAACTGATCACATGTGTAACTCTGACAAGGTCGAAACATGCCAGCAAAGTTCTATAACCCCCCCACCCCATTTCTGTAATGCTCTCACGCTTCTGCTAGAAGACTAGAAGAGAAAAAAGTTTGATGTCTTTGTTCTTGCAAAAAGAAAGTGTGAAGAGTCAGTAGTGAAGCAGCATTTGCAAAGCACCGCTTACCTGTCAGGTCAGATTCTGTAGGCACTGGTGCCGGTGCAGGTGCAGTTGCAGAGGGCAGTGTGCTTAAAGGAGGACTCTTTGTCTGCTCAGCAGTAGGAGGCAGTGCCATAGTGGGCTGGGTACTTTCAGCAGGAAGGTCTTAGGATGACAGTGTTAGAGTATTGCTTGAATATACTTGAATATACCCACATTTAATTCACAATCTGTTCTAGCTTATTCAATGCTCTATAAAATTGACTCTGCCAAAGAAGGTCAGCTTGTTTTTGCTGTGAAAGGCTGGTTAATCTAACAGTTTGGGAGGTTTACAGGGCTTAGAAAGAGGATTTCACTCTTATATCTTCAAATATAAAGAAATCTGGAAATAAGGTATCTCTGTTACATGTCTTCAGGACACTTTTTGAAAACAAAATTCCAACAATCAAGAAGTTTAGGGTTTATTATGATATATGAGTGACCAAAGTATGTGAACCTTTGCTTTCAGTATCTGGTGTGCAATAATAACTGCAAATTAACATTTCTGATAACGGGTGACCAGTCCTGCACATTGGTTTGGAGGAATTTTAACCCATTCCTCCATACAGAGCAGCTTAAACTATGGCATGTTGGTGGGTTTCCACACATGAACTCCTTGCTTCAGATCCTACCACAACATTTCTAATGGGTTCAGGTCAAAACTTTAACCATTATTTGGTAGAACATCTTGTATGCTAAGGGCAATTGTCTCCTGGTATGACCGACTTTCTCTTGAGATTCAGTTTATAGACAGAGGTCCTGATATTTTCCTTTAGCATGCACTGGTATAATTCAGAATTCATTGTTACAGCAATGATGGCAAGCCATTCTAGCCCAGGCCCAAATTATTACACAACTTGCTCTTGGACTGATCTTTGTTGGTCGACCACTCCTGGGGAGAGTAACAATGGTCTTGAATCTCCTCCATTTGCACACAATCTGTGTGACTGTGGCTTAGTGGAGGCCAAACTCTTTAGAGATGGGTTGTGTAATCTTTCTAGCCTGATATGCATCCTAAGAGGTCTTTCTTTGTCCATGCCATAATATACTTCTACAAATATGTAGATTAACTAAAACAGGCTGCCCACTCACAGCTTGTCTGATTTATTTAAGTGAGATTTTTTTAAGTACTTTTAGAACTTGCATTAAAATCTGATGATGTTTTAGATCAAATATATGCAGAAATGCAGACAATTCTTAGGATTCATAACCTTTTAAGCACTACTGTATATACCACTTTAACAAAACATACAATACGTTCCAAAAGTAAAACTATGCAGCTTTCTTCTTAGAAACTAATGCAAACTACCAGTTCAAAACAGTCTACGTGACTTAAGACCTACCTGATCACACCACTAATTCTAATTCTACGCATGACTAGTATATTAAAAACACCACCAGAAAGCTAATGTCACCTTAAAGAAAGCCACTCTAATATAAAACACTAGCCTAAAGCTATTTTGATTCAACAGGCTATATTAAATCAACACTAATCCATCCAGCAGAGCTACTTGGGATGCTAATGCAGTCTCTGTAGATCGCACCTGGAGTGTCTGACAGCAGGTCCCAGGCTGCAGAGCTGACTGTGGGGGCAGGAGATACAGTCAGCGTGTCTCGGGAGAGGCCTGTGTCTAGTCAGCAGAGAGGAGGACGAGGTTTTATATACACACAGATCAAATAGCAGCACGCTTTTGCCCATCACAGGCATTTTAGCCTGACTTCAGCTATTCATCACAGACAAAGGACGCTTAGGGCATGGCTAAAGACAATATGGTGAGTCTAGGGGTGGGCATTTTTTGTGATTAAACACATGACAGTATGCTCTTCTGAGCATATCATGGAATGGTCTGTATAAATGTACACAGATTTAAATCAATTATAAGTAGGCTTTAAACTACAGTCAGTGTACAGTAACTGCATAAACTGACTAGATAACATTTAATATATTTAATTTAATTTACCAATCCTTAGAGAGTAATTACCATTCTAATTTATTAATAAATCTTTTAAAACATTTATAGGACACTGCCATAATGGGCTGATATCTGAACAGCTGCTTGTTTCTATGGAGTTTGTGCAGTTCCAGTACACTGCTTGTTTTATTTTTCATGGCCTGGCGCGTTTTGTCAGTTTAAACTTGCAACCCTCAGAAGAAAAAAAAAACAACTAAATACTGTGATACATATTCTGGGTTGTCAAAGTGTCTTTGAATATTTTCCTGTTATATTTGTGCCATATAGTTGGTCCAATAAAGTGAAGACGGGACAAACTCACTGCTCAGAAACAAAGCTCTGTGGTTACTTATGCTCTGTGGTCAAATGTGCAGAGACCACTCCCCTCACTTTCACACAGACGCAGCGGCTGGCCTTGACCAGCACAGCGGGAGCGAGGTGTCCCCCCTGGTTTAGAGGGATGACCGTGTCGTGTCCCGCTGTATCACGGTTGATGGGTGCATTGGGATTCTGCGCCGGCAGCAGCACAGTCTACCCACAGCTGCCGCTGCTTCCTGCTACCAGGCATACTGATGTTTTATTAAGGCCATGGCCCTCCCCAGTGCTTCATAATTAAAGCATGGCTCAAGATACCAGCTCCCAATTCCACACTTACAAACTCGCCCGCCCGGCTAACTACCACAAAATCTTTATATGCATGCTGCTAGTTAACGGAGAAGGCCCCTCATTATGGCCAAGTTCTGTTTACCTAATGCTGTGGCACGTATAAAAACATTAGATTTTGGCCACAAATCTCCTTTACTGATGTGATTAATTATAGATTTAGCTTAAGAAGGGACTTTGTTTCATTTGGAATCTGTTGACATAAATGTTGTGGTAAAATAAGACATTCTATTATTACTATTATTATTATTGTTATAATAATAATAATTATTGTTGTTGTTGTTGCTGCTGTTAATACTAGCTGCTTTTTACGAATGAATGGACTAACAGAATTACTCAGAATGACCATTTTGGATTTTTTTTTTTTTTATAATGTAAATGTTTTGTTTATGTGCAATAAACTATTCAGTTGATTTCCCTACATTGGCAAATAATCCATTTTATTTATTAAAGTTTGAGCTACTGGTGTTGGCTGGCATTGCCTGGAGTTTTCTCCTTTTAAACATTGCATAAATGAACAGTAATGTCTTCAAAACGGTTTTACTGGAAGATTTCCTTTAAGAATGGCAGCAGGCACAAGCAGCTACATGAAGACACATAACCTGAAGGTGAGCTGATATGATACTATTTGATTGTTTTGGTGAGAAACAACATTTTTAACATCGGTGCCTCTTTGCCACTAAACTTTCATGTTTTTGTTTTGTTTTGTTTTTTGTTTCATGCTTCTTGACAGCTGAACCTTTAAAATGCATCTCATGGGCATGCATAGTTAGTGTGTGGCAGTGACGAAGCGTAGCTCTTACAGAATAAGGGGTAAAACCCTGTAGTGGGCCGTATCGAAGGAGTGGGGGTCAGATGTTTCTTGACTGCTTCGTACTGATTTTTTTAAACTCAGCGCGCTGCATAGAAGGATTGTCATCCAGGGAACAAGAAACACAAGCTGTCAAGTGTGCAAACCCTGAACAAAATTTTTCTCTCTCACTAAAAACAAAACTTATTATATTTCTTCTAGACAGAATGCATTTGTACTAACAGATGACACTGGACGTTTTTGTCTATCTTGTTATTGCCTGTCTTCCATATTTTTCTTATATTCAGTCAATTTCTCATCAGTTAAGCTCTCTCTCTTCCTGTTATGTTGATCAAAACTACAGGCGGTTCTTTCTTTTTGTTTCTCTTCATTTATTACTCTATCTGCTTATCCCTAGCCAGGGTCTCGGGGGAGTGCTGCAACCTATCCCAACTCTCATGGGGCAAGATGCAGAGAAACATCATAATAGGGCAGACACACAAAATCAGTTCTGAACACTCACAACTAGGGGTAAATTAGCATCTCCATTTCACCTGACGTGCATGTCTTTGAACTATGGCAGGGAACTGGAGCATCCAGCGGAAACCCACACAGATGGGCCGGGAACTGAACCCAGAACCTTGTGAGGCAACACTGCACCACCTTGTTTCTCTTCCACATCCTTGATTTGTCACAACCATTCCTTGCCAGCTGGACCTTAAATCTGCTCTGAAAATAATATGATTGTTATTTTTATCACTGCTACTCTATTAACACCTATGAGACGTCTCTTAAAGGTACTGTATATATGTTATGACTATTATTCCTTCATTGGGTCTTCCTTAAGAGTGAGGCCTGGGGCAACAACCCTTTCCACCTACCACTGCCTCTGCCATTCTTGTGTGACGTTTGTGGTTCTAGTAAATTAAGTCTTCAATTTAAATGCTCAACTTGCAAATTTGAAAATTCCCACTTTTTCCCTCTGCATACGTCTGGTTCTCAGAGAATTTATTTTCAGTGACATTTGGGAGAAAAGTGCCTCTGACTACTCCCCTTTCCTTCTACTAAAGTGGACGATTGACAACTTTTAATGCTAATCAGCATCATACGGACTGCTGTATATGTGTACTGTAATACTGTACCATGGTATAGAATAGTACTATATTATAATATAGGATTACAGTATCAGTGTCTTTAAACATATGCATGTGCATGTGTGTCTGTGGGTGCACACATGTAGTGTATATGCATGGTTATTTGTGCAAGCATGCATATGCATGCGGGGGCACATATGTGCACATGGATATGTGCGTGTCTGTGCTTGTGTTTGAGAGAGAGAGAGAGAGAGAGAGAGAGAGAGAGAGAGAGAGAGAGAGCTCTTGTTGTGGCCGTGGTGTTCCGGGGAGCGGAGA
>JBBJLS010000016.1:15333291-15345791 GCA_037577275.1 Bryconaethiops microstoma | reverse complement strand
TAACTTTAGAATAAATGGGCGGAGCCATGGAAGGCTGATCTAATGACATCATAAAAACAAAAGATTTAAAATGGACTGTACTTGTAGCTTATTTTCTATTTTGTAGAGATCGTATGGGTTGCCTAACAAATGTCACATACATGTTTACACAATATCAAACCCTTTGATTTCAACAAAATGACAAAAAATTGTTTTTTCAAAAAAGGTCTCAAAAAATAGTCCTTTAAATAGTTATTATACACTTACATTATCCATTTACTATAGAAGCAGCATTTACGTGTCTTTATAACAGATTACACAGTCTGCGTAAGTGTAACAGGTAAACTCAGTTACACTCTCTAATGCTCTAATGCAGACATAAAGCTTAGACAATCCCCTCATGGGACAGTTTAAGTATGTCCACATTACTCTCTTTCACGCCCTCACCACTTCCCCGTATCTCCCGCCACTGAAAACATGGCAGATAGAACCGGATAATTGACATAGTGGAGTTTTATTCAATTTCATTTACTTTAATTAAGTCTGTTTTTTTCTATCCGAAGGGCCTCTGGAAGCAGACTGCTGCCGCCCTCTGAGACCTGGAAGCAATAATTAAAGCCTGGTGTCAATCACAGTCTCTTTCATTCTGGGACTTCTCCAAGACCGTGTGCCCATCAAGCCTATCATGACAAATTAATCAGCGGCTGCTCCCTCCGTTTCGCACAGCCTTGCCTTTGGGGAGAATCGGGCCGCTTCACGCTGAGAGCTAGCGCATAATTCCCAAATTCAGGAAGGCATTTATCAATTATAGCACGCTGAGGGCCCTCAGCAATTTCTCTGACCTAATCTGCAATGTGGGCTGCCACAGTCCTATTAACCAGCATACAGACTCAGGGCCATCCAGTGGCTGATCGTGTGTCTCTCTAGATGCACCTGCAAATCAGTAAAACCAGTAAAACCTTTCTCAAGTTTTAAATGGCTGGTTTTCAACCTCTCTTTATATTAAACAAGAATTAAACAAGCTGTTTGTGTTACTGTGTCTTTAGGACTTACATATGTAAATAAATACACTCACTTCTGATTAGCTGCCCTACGTTTGCCCTATCATTCAAAAAACACTACTTGAATGGGCAGGAATGAGTGTGAATGGACAGAGAGTTCTTAAATTTCTTTAATAGTTATACCAAATCATTTGAGAACAAACTCATGAACTGATCGTTCTCTAGAAATGATTAACTGTTGTATATGGTTCTTTAAAGAACCTTCTGAACTAATGTTTTGCTGTTGTCCTAGTGTCATCCAGCCATATTTTTGGTGATGAACTGAAGTCTTTTTGCTAAGAGGCTAAATAAACGGTGGATGTATGTAAATGTGTTTTTTGTAACCTTACAAAAACAATGATTTCAAAATAAGCCGTTTTGCCGCTTAGTTTCCACATATTTGACTGGGGAGATAGTGATACATTATGTAGTTGTTTCATTAACTAGTTTGGGAGGTGAACTACACCTGTAGCTCCACCTCTTTCCAAGCTCACACCCTAAAAATGTCCAGCTCTACCTTGTACTACAAAATTTTCTCACCCCATCTTGTTTCTCAGCCCATCCTTGCAGTTCTACCTCTGTTTAAGGACTGAATTCATAAGCAATGTACATCCGTGAAATCAGAGAATTAATCATCTTTGGTCTTTGGTGAATCACTGCCACTGTGACCAAAGATGGCATGAAGCATGAAAAAAGCATGTCCACCGACGCCCGCTAACGGAATTCGTTCCTTAAACGCACTTACTGCATCTTTAAATGCTCTTGATGCATCTCATGTCAGGTAACCCTTACGATGTCCCGGGAAGGGACCACGCTCTAAACGATTCAATCACAGCGTAGACAGGACGAGAGGAAAAAAAAGGCCTGATAAAAGAAATCTGTCTGCTCTGACAGTTGAATAAATGCCTGCTGGCGTTTTGTAAATGTGCTTGGGTAGTGGGTGCGAAAGCGCATGCAAGATGCGTATCGGCTCCAGGATTGGTATGCACCGTCGCCGTCATGAATATTCTAAATTATTGACACCTCACAAAAAAAAGTGCAAAGTGGACAGTATAGGCGCTTGATTAAAAACCAAGGACAGAATACATCATTCTCTGCACTGTAAAGGGCGCCCAGGCTCAGGATGTTCTGCTGCTCGTACAGGGCTGACACAGGGGGGGCTGAAGGACTGATCCATGGTGTGTAAAATCAGGCCACTGAAGGTGCTATATCGATAAAAACAAAGCTAAGCAAGATGTGTAGGTATTACAAGGTGATATCCATGACAAGAGACAGTGAAAGGAATTAGGGGCGGATAATATGACAGCCAGAAGTCAAGTAAAGTAAGTTTTCTTGTCATTTATACCATCTACATAGTACACAGCGGAACACGAGGGTACAACACAAGATTACACAGGTGTGAGTATAAAAAGAAAGTGCAAGACTGCATAGAGTGCAGCCAACAAGAAGCAGGAAGGGTGCTGATAGTGAATAGAGTATTGCGTGAGATACAGTTTTCAACCAGTAATTAAATGTGCAAAAGGTAAAGATTTGTTATGGAGTAATGAATACACCATTATATTCCGTTATGAGTAGATCATGGGTATAATTCGTACTTCTAGGACTCCAAACAACTGTGTGGATTTGGCCTGTCACTATGAAATTTCGCCACTTTACTGTCCAGCTGTTGACACTTAATATTAAACGGTACTGATATGAAAGACTGTAATGTTGGGTGTTTGCAAACACGCAGAAATGCTTAAAAAGTTACACATAATTATGTGCAGAGTCAAGTAACAGTAACATCCTGAAAGTGTGAAAATACAAGCAAAATAAACCACTACATAAACTTCCCTACAAATAAAAAAACGTCCATTTATTTCACATGCGAGGTGTGAATAGTGATCAGAAATTGTACGCATGCATAACGCATGTCACATGAAATGGGAAATGATCATGCATTTTTTCATCTCTAACTGGTACCTCATTAGCTGCATACAATGAGCAAAAAGACAAATACATTGTTTGTGTGTGATTATTTTATATTAATAATTTGCCAGATTGTAAGAGGGTTGGAACAGGAAAACCAAACCTCATACCAATTACAAAGCACTGCAAACTCTGTAGGTCTTGCAAACTCTGTAGGTCTGTTATTGTCTGCATACTATTGCTACAATCACCATTTATTTTGTGCTTTAAATTTACCCCTTAATCAGCCTTACCCCTATAATTTTCCTTAATTTCCTGGAAATTAACGTCAGAATTTAGGTAATTTTAAGGGGTAAAATTAAGGGGTTTGGTTTCGTAGTGAATGATGCCAACTTCTGTGTATATGGATGTCCCTGTTTGTTAGCATAATGTGAACAGTGATGTCTGTTTTATTTCAGACATCAGTGTTCAACACTTCTTTTAATGTTTGTTTATTGGTTCTTTTGACAGCTGCAGACTTTAAGGCAACTTACAGCCCAGCTGAGTAGTTATCTTCTTAACATTCTGCCAGGCTTGTTAAGTAAAATCACATTCTTATGTGTGGTCTGTTTAGTTTAAAGCCTTTTAAGTCTAAATGAGCTCAGCTATCTTCATATTTTAATAACTGAGCTCAGTCCCAGTTCGTGTTCTGTGTCGGTGGTCTCTGTGACTCTGCGTACATGTAAATTTGGGTCAGCAGGATCCGCCTGCGTCGTATCTGAAACTAAACAGGACTGGTAGTTGGATGTCAATCAGAAAGAGGTGATGAATATTCTATCTGCTGGGGTTCACATCCACACAGTGAAATCAGAATACCAGACAGAGAAGATTTATAAAGCACTTCTTTTAATGTTTGTTTTTGGGACATTTTTGGAAGGTTACATGTATTAAAACCTTTCTGAAATTAAACTTTCTGGAGAGAAATCTAGAAGCAACTGCGAAAATATGGAGCAATAGTAGTTTTACTACATTCAGTGCCATACACTTTCTTATACTCTGACACACACACAGAGTAAAAAACTTCCTGAGGCTCAGAGGGGGGTTTGGAGTGAAAAGTGAGGGGTGCTGGGCAGTGCCATCATTGGGCTTGTATGGGGATCCAGGGCAGCTAAATCCAGACACCACGGGGCAGAAGCCCCACTGAGCGGGACAGGAAAAGCTCTCATGAGTGTGAGGCCGATGCCAGGCTCCGCTGCAGGGCCAAACCCGTATCTGACCATCTGTGGCTCCAGGATCAGCAGCATAACACACATATGGCCTTAATGCACAGGCAGGCCTCAGAGATACATGGAGCTACAGCAAATATAGCAGTGATCTTAAAGTGGCGGTTCAGCAAACAGTGAACTTTAAACTTGTTTCTGCTGTAATCAGAAACATATGTTTTCGCTGCTTTAGTTTTAGACTAATGTTGGGCTATTAGGATAATTAACCAGCATGTTGTTGTCAGCTGATCTGAAGTAATCTTAAGGAATCACAAACAGACTAAATCATTACACATTACACATAAACAGACCTGTTTTCTAAAACTCTATAACATACTGTTAGGGCTGGGAGCAAGCAATTTTGGAACAACTGAATTAGGTTCATTTATTGATAGATATTTTTTTCATTGTTATTTCACAGTTATTTTGTACTTACATGTCCTGCAAATCTAGTTTCTCTTGAGGCCAGAGGGGTAGCAAAGCCTCGAGGTCTTCATACACAAAGGACTGGTTTTCAGACAACAGCAAACAAAACACACGACTTTTGAAAACACACACACACACACGTTAGTCAGTGAACCTGTTTTTGATGGTGATTCCCTGAAGAATGGAAGCAGAATGGAGTTTTGGAAAATGGATTGGAGGACAGGAGTTTCGGAGTGCTCATGCAAATTATACTACAAAGAAAAATTTATATATATATATATATATATATATATATATATATATAATGTGTGTGTATATAAAATTTTATATTGATTATTTTCTTTAATATATATTGTGATGCTGTGCTCCTGACCTCTCTGCCGCGGTACTGAGCGAACAGTGCGCCTCTGCTGGGGCAATTCAGCACCTTGGCCAGCAACTATGCTGCTCACTGAGGCAGAGAGGCGGTTCCTCAGGAAGAGCCGCACCTGGCGGCGGTTAACTGATCATCATCAACAAGGAGACCAGTAGGTATAAAAGAGGCCTTGTGCAGTAGTGCGGGTACTTTGTTGGAATAAGCTAATGCTTTTGCCTCTGCTTCTCCGTTACAGATTCAAGCCCTGAGGACAACCCGCAAGCTTCCTGAAGACACCAGTTCCCCACGCTTTGTTGTTCACTGCCAGCTGCAGGCCCAGAGATGTGGCACAGCTGCCCCCCACACCCCTGACCCCCTGCATCGCTCCCTGCCCTCCACAGGACCCTCTACACACCCTCAACCTCCAACTGCACTCTTCCACTCACAGTTTTGTAAATAAAGGTGTGTTTTGCACACTCATAGGCAGTCCCAGCATCTGTATTCAAGCCCTGGCATAAGATTATGTCACAATATATACACACATGAACACATATTATTGATTAGTATTGATTATTATCGGTTACAGATCTACAATTCACCATTTATAAAATGGATAAAAGTACAATACCATATCTTACAGAGTCATCCATTCTATTTCAATGTTGGTTAGCATTGCCTGTCAGGTACATTACACTCGTAGCTCCACTACAACACTGAAGAAGCAAACTTCACACCCTAAACATGTCATGCCAGACTCCATTTGAGAGAAGGGTAATTAGATGTACTGCCAAACAATCACTTTAAATCAAGACACTTTTTTGCTGCCCATCCTGTATTGAATAAACTGACTCACAAAATGACACACAGTGGACATGGGGGACATGGGGAACATGGGGAACATGAGCACTCAACTCATTTTCCAATCCAGCCCACAGTGGTGTTCTCGTCCCGCTGCCAACACACCTGAGCGCCAGTCCCAGATCTCGCTTGTGTTTTGACTGACTGTGACTTGCTCAAGCATGTTTTACTCATCTGTCAAAACACCTGAGTTCACAGGTACGTGTGTTTCTAGGTCAATATGACAGTGTTCATTGGGAAATTAAGTACTAACTTAAATTAGAGTTTAATCTGAGTTTATTCTGACCTCTAGCTGAGCTGTGCTGGGCTTGTCTTGAAAAGGCCTTTCTATGTGCATGTGTCTGCCACTGCTGCAGTATCAAAACAGCACAGCTGGATCCTCCCTGAAGATTCAGAATTATACCAGTTATGCTGTTGCAGCCCATAACTAAAAAACAGGATTCCTTTCAAGATTTGCGAAAAAAAATGGAGCTGGGAGCCAATAAGGCAAACGCAACATTTAGGTGAGTAAACAGCAAAGGCAAATAAACAAACACAGATAGGCAGATAAAAGGCGGCCACTGAAAGAGTGGGCCGCTCTGAAGCAGTCAGGGGCTGCCACTAATGGGACTCGTATTTATTTGCCCCCCACTCCTCTCCCTTACGAGTCTTCACTGGCTCCACATTTGCACTATTTATTCTCATTTGCACAGAAGTGCTGCCAGGCTGATCATGAGTCGCTTACGCACACCAAAAAAAAAGGAGCGAAAGCAAGACGAGGACAAATGGCGCCCGGAGAGTCACCCCTGGCACACCGAAATCTGTCATGATTACCTCCCGGCCGTCTGACTTAATACCTCTGTATGTCCACAGCTTGACGGGAGGCAGAAAGAGGAATGGGCAGAGATTCCCCATCCATTAGGACCGATCACGCCAGGGGAGTGTAAATCAGCACTGCTTTACTGTACCGCAGACAGATACAGGCTTCAATTGTTGTGATTCAACGCGTCTCCATAACAAGCTTGATGTCCCGGTGTCATGCGCCAGTTTCAGTGTGACTGTAAAAGTGACAGAAAATTAAACTTACACAACTTTTCCCCAAATTCAGTCAATTATCCAAGATGTGTTTGGTGTCTGGTAGTGCTGTTGCCTGACAGTGAGAAGGGTTTGATCATAGCCAGGGTGGGTGAGGGTCTTTCTCTCTGGGTTTGCGTATCTCTGTGGGTTCCCCAGGAGTTCTGGTTTTCTACCACAGTCAGAGGAACATGCACTTTAGGTTACCTGGAGATGCTAAATTGCTGCTAGTTGTGATTGTGTGCAGGAATGTGTTTGTGTCTCTGTCCTGTGATGAACTGGCAACATGTCCAGGGTGCTCCTCTGGCTTTCACCTTATGATCACTGGGATAGAATCTAGCACCCCCTGCCATCCTGGTTAAGGATTAGAGGTTCTAATAATAGTTGAATGTTTGGTGTCTTGTGTATGCTTTATATGTTTGTTTGTTTTTTGACAGGGTGACCAATGACGGCTCAGGTTGCGAGTGACTGGATTTTCTGATGGATCCAGATGGATCATGTAATCCAAAAAAGTACAATAATTTTGGCCAATCTTTAACCATTAAAGACCATTTTTAACCATTAAAGGCGTTTTTAAAGGGCACATATATATTTTCCTCCTGTTTTATTAAACTGTCTGTTTTGCTATGCATTTAAGTCAAGAAATAATTTACTGATCTCTCTATATTGAAAGGCATCATAAATGCAATATGCAGCAGTGTAATTGCAATACTCATGTCTTGTCCATATTGTGCAGCCTTATTAAAAGCGTAAATGTTATGGTCTTATTAGGAAGTGTGCATCTTTCAGTCCTATAATACGCTACATAAGCAACAGCTTGATAAGTTAGGGGCAAGCTTGATAAGATTTCGGCATGTAGTTTGCATGATGCTAACTTTTTAGCTACACATCCTCATGCAAAATTAAATAAAGCAAAACTTCGGCTGCCAAACATGTTCCGTTGGACCATTTATATTCAAAGTGAAGGGAAAAAGTATACATCCGACTATCGCTTTAAGAATGCGGGAGGTGCAGGCTTAATGTAGCTGCACTCTTGCCGTAAGATTTAATTTAGTTTACATTGTGTTAAGGCAGGGAACATTGATTCATAAAGAACAGCAGCACCCAGGGATCGTCTCAGGCTGAGAGGCATAAATGGCTTTAAATTCTCTTTGCCCTCCATGTCTTAATCCACCATGAAAGCTCTGATCTCGACTAATGCTGCCTGTTCCCGAGTCTTCCAGTAGCACTTCTATGAAAGACCACCAGAAAGAGCCAATTTTTATTATATTTCCATTGTCATTGAGTTTTGAAGTGTGGCTGCTAAAAAAAGCTTATCCTCTGAACAGCACAGCACCTGTTTTCTTTTGCACATAGGAACTGCTAAAAGAAAGGAAAAAAAAAAAACCTGCTGTTTTCCAGCAGTTCTCGAAAGAGCTCCCCATACAAAAGTGGAGCTGAAGAGGAGGGTTGGGTGAGTTGCACAGACCTGGCCTACTCCAGCAGGACCTGTAGTTAAAAGGTTCTTGAGACACAGAGGAGAGGAAGAGACAGAGAGAGAGAGACAAAGACAGAGAGGGAAAGAGAGAGAACCTTCCTTTCCAGGACTGCAGGCTGTTTCATGCTGAGTTGCCGTGACCTTGAAAGCTCTGGCACCGGCAGCTTGTGTAAATTATTCAGACAGGATGCAGAAAAGGAAAGGAGTCGGGCTCTCATAGCCTCAACAGAGCGGAAAGCAAAAACACAGCAGCTCCGCCACTTCTCCTGAGAAATACACCGAACACTGAGGAGAGATTAACGTACCAGACAGTGACTGAAGGCGGACAGGGCAGGAGCGGAGGAGGAGCAGGGGTAAAACAGAAAGAAAGACAGAAAGAAAGAAAGAAGAAAGAGGGAAGAGAAACGGTGAAGAGGAAAAAGTGAAGAAAGAAGAGGAAAGGAGACTAAGAAAAAAGAAAGAGGGATGAAGGAAGACTAAGGAAAAAAAAAAGAATGAATGAGGTCATTCATTCTTTCTTTTTTTCTTTGAATGAATGAATGAATGTATTAATGAAAGAAAGGAAGAAAAAGGAAAAGAAAGAAAGAAAGAAAGAAAAAGAAAGAAAGAAGAGGAAAGAAAAAAGGGGTGAAGAGGAAAGGGTGACTAAGAAAGATGAGGACAAGAGACTAAGAAAGAAAGAAAGAGATAAAATAGGAAGAATGATAAAAAGAAGCGGGATGAAAAATATAGATGACTAAGAAGGAAAGAGAGAAAGGATGAAGGGGAGTGAGGAAGAGGGAAGGGAGGAAGAAAAAAGTTGTAGACTAAGAAAGAAAGAAGGAAGGAAGGAAGGAAGGAAGAAAAGCTGTGAATGGGAAAAAGAATGCAAGAAGACAAGGAGCAGAAAGAAAAGAAAGAGGACAGGATAGAAAGGAAAGATTGGCTCCACTAATTCCTGGTGCAGATCAGTAAACGTGTGTATGGGTGTGTGTACGTGTGTGTGTACGTGTGTGTGTACGTGTGTGTGACTGTGGGATTAATGCTGCCCCCCTTCATAATTCATTTGAGCCCCCAGTGAAGCAGCACAGTGGGGTTCTGCCAATAATTGCCTGAACACACTTCCATCACCTGCTGTGCTACTGTCCTCAGCAGGACCCTGCAGGACACTGATCTCCACACAGCCACAGTATTGAGGGGCTGAACACACTCACACAAACTCACACACACCCGTATGAGCGGCTAGCAATTAACCATATTTTTATTTAATTCTGTTACTGAATATACCTTGGATAAACCTTCACTGGCCTCATTCTGCAGCCGTTATTACTGTTATTACTGTTATTACTGTAAACAGCTGGATCGGGACTGTGCATAATGAACCCACCCTTAAACACACATGCTTGTGCCTCCATCACTCTTGTTAATGAGATCACTAACCTTTGCTCAAAAACACAACAGCATGAGGTAAAAACGCCTGGAGAAAATCTGTACTTTGTCCTGAAACAGCAAGAATGAAAGCCAGAGAACCAGCAGCACACACACACACACACACACACACACACACACACACACACACACACAGCATCTCTGTGTATTCTGTGTGTCAGTGTGAACACTGTTCTCCTGTATGTGTGCAGCAGGCCAGCTGTTCAAACACTATGATAGGAGGTTAATTAAATGTCAGTCTTTTTTCTTCCTCTTCTTCTCCTCCTCCTTCCTCTCCTCTTATGCTGGCTTCTCCTTTTCCTCCTCCTTGTTCTTATTCTTGTCCTCTTACACCGCTGTCTTATTCTTTTCCTGCCACATTCTCTGACTTCTTCATCTCCTCTTTTTCTCCTCTTCCTACATCATCAACGTCATCTTGTCTTCTTCTCTTCCTCTGTTGTATCTTTTTCCTCCTCTTCTGTGATCGTCCTGTTCCTCTTCTACACCTTCTCTACATTTTTTTCCTCTTCCTCCTCTTTGTAGTTTTTCACTTCTTTTTCTTCTCTTTCATCTTCTCTTTTCCTCTTCCTCCTTTCCTTCTCCTTTTATCCTCTTTTCCTCTTCCTCTGTTTCTTCTCCTTTCATCTTCTTTTCTCCTCTTCCTCTCCCACCTTTTTTATCTGTTCTTCCTCCTCCTCATTTCCTCGTTCATCTAATTTTTCTCCTTTCTTCTTTTTTGCTCCCCTTTCACTCCCTCCTTTTTCGTTTCCTCTTCCTCTTTCAACTTTTTCTTCTCCTTTCATCTTCTTTTTCTCCTCTTCCTCCTTCTTTCACTCCTCTTCATCTCCCTCCTTTTTCATCTGCTCTTCCCACTCCTCATCGTCTTCATCCTCCTCCTCCTCCCTCATCTATTTTCTCTCCCTCTCTTCCTCCTCTTCTTCTCCTCTTTCTTCCTTTTCTTCTCCTTTCATCCTTTTCTCCTCTTCTCCCCCTCTCCCTCTTTTGTGTCTCCTCTTCGCCCTCCACCTCCTCTTCCTCTATGTCCTCTTCCTCCCTCACCTTTTTCCTCTCCTCTCTCCTTTCTGCCTTCTTATTGCTCCACCCTCACTTTCTTCTTTTCCCACATCTTCAGTCTTTGTTCTTCATCTTCTCCTCTTTTATCTGTCTTCCTCATCTTCTTTATTTCTGCTTTACTATCTCTTTCTCTACCTTCTCCTCTTCTTTCTTCTTCATTGTCACCTCATTCTTCTTTGTCTTCTTCCTCTATCACCTTTGTTTTCATCAACTCCTTCTTCTATTCCTCTCTTCTTTGTATTCTCTTCCCTCTTCTTTTTTTCCTTTCTGATCATGTCCACCCTCCTCATAGTTTTTTGATGGGCGTCCGGCTGCAGGACCCCCACAACCACAGCCCCTCAGTCTGATGAAGTCTCCCTCCGCGCCCCAGTTGTGGCGTCTGTGGCAGCGTTACAAGAGGGCAGAACGTGGCATTTAATGCACCATATGCTGTGGTGTGGGAGTGTGTGTGTGAGAACGAAGTGTGCAGGAATCTCCCACTGAGAGGGCCTCGCACCAGAAATAGTCCCTCCCCAATAAAGAATGGGCAGATGAAAGTTTGATGAGGGACGGCGTTCTGATGAAAAATTCTGTTTGCCTTCCCGGGACACCCTCTTTTATTCGGGCCCCGGGGGCGTGGATCCGGGCAGCAGAGATATTTACGCCCGCGGTGCCGGCTTTCAGGGAGGCGGACGCCCTTAATCGAATTTCAAAGATCCCCTCGCTGACGGAAAGCTGGGGGAGGACGCTTCGGAGTTCTTCTCGCTTTCTCCTCCTGCTTGATAACCTTTTGAAAATTGCTGGCACAAATTACAACGAAGCACACAAGGTTTTTTTTTTTTTACTTTTTTTTTTTTTTTAACCCTCTCCTCTTGCACATGTGCCAAAAAGAAATCAGTTTAAATGTTTCTGGTCAGACGGTCGGCGTAATTAAAACGAGTTTCATCCTAGCCTGCCATCATCTTTGTTTGTGGTAACTGAGGTGTGGTGCAGTTAAAAGGGCATTTAAAGACTAGAATTAGGCTTCGTGTACAAAGAGACATGCTGTGCTTTTCTTTTCTTGTTCTTTTTTTTCGTGACCAAAAATGGTGAAAATGCTACTACAAAGGAGGACATTGGTTTGTCTCGTTCCATAACCAGCATTACGTCATTCACTCTCTCCTTTCGAAGTGGGAGTGGCAGCTGAAATTCATCCCATGAAAAGTAGAGCGCAACATGAAATATTGCTTAATTGAGGAGGGCTTGTTCATCCCTCGTGCCGGATTTGATCACCCTTGTAAAAAAAAAAAAAAGAAGACGAAGAAATAGAAAAAACGCAGTACAAAAGGCGCTATTTTAGTCTTTGAAATTCAGATTGTAGTTGAATCAGAGCATAAGGTGGATCAGCATCGCAGGCTCCTGCACTCTTGAGGTTCAGAGATTCTCTCAGTGCGCACTTGTGCATTCTGACTCCCTGAATTGCTAATTGCATTAACTGCATTCAGACTGTAGCGGGGTGGCGAGGCTTCATCTCATTAATCATACGTGGGGTTAGCAGAGCTTTGGGTAAAAAAGAATGGCTTAATTCTATTACACAGATTATACAGCAAGTACATCATTAGTCTTATTCTGAGCATATCTAGTTCTGAGAGAGAGAGAGAGAGAGAGAGAGAGAGAGAGAGAGAGAGAGAGAGAGAGAGAGAGAGAGAGAGAGAAAGCGAGAG
>JBBJLS010000016.1:15293864-15309141 GCA_037577275.1 Bryconaethiops microstoma | reverse complement strand
GCTTTTTGGTCCCTCTGTGATTCCGTATTACTTCAATCACGTCTTCTCCGTCGTACCGTGTATTCTCTGTACGAAATTATGTACCGTGATGGTTCGGTACAAATACATGTACCGTTACAGCCCCATGGCCTATTATAATGTTTTTTTTGTCTGTCAAGTTGTGGACCATTTTTCTCATTTGACCGAAACCTAAAACGGCATTTTTTGACAATTTTCAGCGGAAAGTGTTTTGGTGTCAATATTGGCTGTAATCTATACTGAATACATTTTTTACATTTTATTGTGTATGTATCTAGAACCTCATCATCCACCCTTGTGGGCAGTAAAGAAACAGAAGCCACTGATGCACACAGTGTACTCCACTTTTGTGTTTATTGTGTCCTTAATGTGCTTGAAGGCAACATTTTTCTTGTTGTAAGGATTTATGTACTGAAAGTAGTCATTTTTACATAAACAAACTTTCTTCGTCAGGCCAGTTTAGTCACTGTTCCATTAAGACTGACAGAGGTCAATGACCTCTGCTCAGATTGACTGCCCCGTATTATGTTTCATTAAAAAAGCAATCTGGAGTGAAAGACTCCTTGGGCTCTCTTAAATTGCTATAGACTGACTAGGCAATTTTATGCTTCAAAAAGTGCAATACAGCAGAAGTTCAACTAAAGTGTTTTTGAGGTTTATATTGTGTATATTATGTCAAGTATTGCTCATTAAATCTATTTAATTTCATTCAAGATTTAAAGGAGTTCAAGTGCTTGTTATATAATTTTTAACTTGACAAATGTGTAGGTTTTTGTGACATCACAAATCAACAAATTAAAAACGAGTTTTTGTACTTTAGCTTCCATCTATGGACTATATGGTACGTTTTACGCTTGAACAATATTTACAAGCTACATTGAACTCTTATCTCTTATAATACGGCTCCATTGAGATGAATAGATGGAGTGGTTGTGGAAAGTAGGGTTGAGTTAAAGTTAAGCACTTTACTGTTGCTTTGACTGGAACACGCTCAGGTGTCCTGGTTGTGCCGCGATGGGACGGTGGATTTGCACGTGAATCTGCGGTAATTTGAAGAATCCCCTGAAGACCTGAGGAGGCACGAAAACAAGCAGCTGGGGATTATTGCACACTGATAAAAACACAACGAGATAGGCTTGTCCCCCTGTGGGACCATGCGGATAGGAGGAGGAGGCCTGGACTCATGAAAAATTCATTGAAAAAAGGCAAAACTAGCCACAGAGCTGGACCAGGCTTCAGATGTTCCACCACACACGCTCAACCCTTAAAATTTTATTAAATGCGCCGGCTATGAGGAGGATTCTCTGGTACATCGCCAGTGTGCTCTCGACCAAAAACCTCCCAAAATCTGGACCAAATGTTTCTGCTTTCCCATGATGCACCACACGGGCGTACAGTTACTCTAGCTGCTATTTTTAGCTCGAGCTGTTGGTGCATTTCTAAACGGGCGACTCCAATATGGAGCAGGATTATTCCTCAGATGGCTCTGCTGCCGAGGAACATACCTCTATTCAAATAAGAAGATCAACAAAGGAAGCTGCGTCTCACTTCAAAAAGAGATGAAGCATGCATGCAAACACACACGCACACACACACACACATACGTTCTCTGCATGCTCAGATGTGTATGCAGCGCCGGGTCAGGCTCCATCTTTCTGCTTAGCTAAGCTGAGAGCCCGCCTTCACTTTTCTCTCTCGCTCTTTCCTCACATCTCTCTCTCTCTCTCTCTCTCCTAGCCCTCATTAGCCGTACATACAATGCGAGCTTCCAGCAGGGGATAACATCACATTCGGGAAAAAGCAAAGCGCTGTGTAAAAATGCAACGGCATCTCCTGTGGGCGCTGAGTGACTGAAATTTCCTCTAAATCTTTAATGAGCCGGAAAGCTTCTCCAAAGAAAGTGAAGTTACTGAATCTGGAGGGGCTTATGCTTGATCAATTAACTCGCTTTCAGGGTGGAGGTGGGGGAAAAAAAGAAAAAAAAAAAAAGCGAGACAGCGCGTCAATTGTACACACTTTAATAGTGGCTTAATGGAGTAGGAAACATACTATATCAAATGCATGGCTTGCATTTCTAGTCAGACAGGAGGAGCTCCGGCATTCAGTCTTGTTACCACACCATCTGAAGTCAAGTGCCTGGTTAATTATGTGTGCATACTTCCATTGTCCTCCAAAACCATTTATACAACATGAAGTGTCAATACTAGATTCTTTATTAGCCACGAAGCTGCAAGTCATTGTTCATTTCTCCACTCATGGTATTCATCTTGTCAAACAAAGCCATGCTTTCATTACTAGAAGTTACTTCATCGGCCCGCCTGAGACCACTAAAACGCGACAGCTTGTTCATAATGTACGCTTAAAAAAAAAAAAAAAAAGTTTCCTGAATGGTTCTCGGCTTGAAAGTACAGTTCTTGAGGCACAGTTCCTTCACACGGTGAAAAGGTAAAGGTTTTTGATTCTGGGGCAGCCTTGGTCCTTTCTGCGTGGGGTTTCCACGTTCTCTTTAGTGTTTGTGTGGCTTTCCGCCGGGGGCTCCAGTTTCCTTCCATAATCCAAAGACATGTGGGTCAGGTAGACTGGAGATGCTATAGTGCCCCTCAGCATTACTGTGTGCGTATATGTGTTTCTGCATGTGTCTGCTTTACGATGGACAGGTGATGGACAAGCGACGTGCCCAGGGTGTGTCCCTGTCTTCTACTGTGTGAGCGCTGGGATCGGCTCCAGCACCAACCCCCTATAATCCCGTTTTGGGATAAGCACCTTAGATAATATCACAAGATGTTTTAGGGCACAGATTCTCTCCATTGTAAAAAAAATAAAAATAAAAATAAATAATAAAACTCATCTACATCTAGTATTTCCCCTTCTGATCATTTATTTGAGTCTGCTTATCAAATACATTATTAGAAAGCTATAAGAAGCCTTGCTAGTAAGGATAGATTACAGATTACATTCAGGGAATGTTACATTAGAAGACAGCTGGGCTGTCGAGGTTTGCACGCTGTGTATAGCGGCTAGGCCATATTGAACTGCTCATGCAAGCGCATAACATGTTAATCCTTTATGACAATGAAATAAATCCAGATGAGAATAAATATTTTCCATGGCTGAAAAGGACTCATCCTAAGGAGGAACTGACCAATGTGATTAGCTATCCAGTTCATTAGTTTAGAATATTTCTAGGCTTTAACCAGTGCTGCATCCAGACTCCTCCTTCAGTTACTACCCGAAACTAATCGGACTGTGTTGGGAACACTGGATATTAGCACAATAAACTTTGTCATGATGTGCGTCTGTGCTTTTCTGAGGATATTGTGAACATTCTGTGTTCACATTCTGTGTGTCTGTACTTTTCTTAGCATAGTGTTAAAGAACACTGACCAGCTGCAAGTTTCTTTAGAAAGAGAACATAATAACACATTGCCCACCCCCAAGTGTTATCCTGTGCTGAGTGTAGTCAGAGTATATTTGACACTGGTTCATGTCGAACTTTATAGATTATTGACTCAGATAAAGACAGGTAAAAGCGACAAGCTGTCTTGAAAAGTCTGTTCCCGCGTCATTAAAAATAACAAATGGGGGACCCTCCCCCGGCTGTACATTACAAAGCCCACTTTGAGAGCCCTGGCATTAGAGAAACAAAAGTGTTCTCCTGTGGCACTCCTCCAAATAACTCTTTCTGGCTGCTTCATTTTTACAAGTGCAGAAAAATGACACATGGATGTTTTAGGGTGGAATGGATCTGAAGCTGGGAATGCCAGAAGGACTCAGCAGTTTAAAAGTGCTTGGCTCCCAGATATTGCGCCTTCAACCACATGTCTAAACACAGAGCGGTCCGAGCATGAGATGAACAGTCAGCTTTTATCAATTGCAGGAGAAAAGTGCTGACATTGCTCCCACGGCTAAAACACCTCTCCGCTGCTCGCTGCGCCATCTCAAGTTAACATGCAAAAACGCCTCGTCTTATTAGCATGCATGAAAACGATGCCCTTGTGTGGGGTTATTCTGACTGAGGAAGCAGCGTGGGAATCGCGATGAACACAAGACATTTCATACAGCCATCAGAACTAACAGAGGAAACTACCAAACAGAACAGGAACTTTTAACTTCAAACTTTACAGGACTGGTGGCGGAGCTTGAAAAGCCTGGTGGTGCATATACTTTAGGACCTAGAAAATGTACTATGTTTGGATACTGCTGATCAAAATAGATAAAAGAACCACGTAAAAACCACGTAATTTTGCACAATGAATAACTTATAGCTTAAAAGGGATAACTTTAAAGAGTTGACATAGTTCTACTGGGAAATACACTTTAAAGGGGAATCACACCATAAAAACTCAGATGTGGAGGTTCACTGGAGGTACTTGATAGTTATTTTGACGGTAATAAAATGACTATAAATTGTCACCATAGACATCACGACCCCTTGTTCCTATCAAGAGTTTCTCTACAACACACCAGTCCACATCACACCACTCTGATTCTGTTCGCATCTCAGCCTTTGAAATATGCAGAAATCATACAGGCACATTTTGCCTTAAATATAATTTTTATTATACATTTTGTACAGCCCACACTGTAACTAGAACCACGTCATAATATTCATAATGTAGCTCTCAATTCCTTTAATTCCTAAACATATACTTTTTATGCTTAAACCCACACTTAACCACATATTTTAACCATTTAACCGATTATATAGGTGAAAATAAAAGCATGCTGTGAACTGATTTAAAGGTACATTTGTATTTGTAAGTAGGAGGTATTTTATTACGGTCTGAAACTGATAAAAAGTAACTGTTTGTCATTTGTTGACATTGAAACTGATGGAAAAAAGTCCAAAGTGTAGACTCAGATCTGTTGATACAGACTGTATATCATATGTAAATGTAATTAATTGCATAACTAACAATGTAATAAATTATGTAATTCTGCCCAAATGATAACCATGTCTGCCCTGCCATTAACCTCCACACTCAGCTCTGAATTAGCACCCTGTCCCAGACGACGGTCTGTATACGGCCCGCCGCGTAATAGCAGCCCAGCTGGACAAATCCTCCATCCGATTATTCCGCAATCAAACCCCTGGCTCAGCGCCCAAAGCATCAGTTGGTCGAATCTTTGATGGAGATTAAGCGTCCCCTGTTAACAATCTACAGTGGTGCAAAAGGACCAGCAGAGCAAAAACGAATGCCGGATCAGTGCAGAAAACGAGCCCTAATGTAGAGCTGAGCGATTTCCGCGAAGGCACATCACATGATGCAAAGCGGCACTCTTAAAGACTACCAAAGCCATCCGTTCAACCACTGAAAGAGCCCTCTGTTGAAAGGGTCTTCAGTGAACCAGAAGTGGTGGGGTTGGGACATCGCTCAAAATAACTCTACTTGGCTCCTTTATTTTTAAGAGTGAGGGTTTGTTTCATCTCTGCCGCGCTGAGTCACTGTGCAGGTTAGTTGAATTTTAAAAAGAAGCAGGCTGATGAAAAAGGGGAGTACTGGAAAAGTCTCGAAATGCTGGAACCCAGAAGATGATGCCAAAAGCCACTAAACCTCTCCCGCTGCAGCTGATCTCCCACAAAAGCTTCCACTTGCAGTTAAACAGAATCACCAAACTGTTTACTAATATGAACAAGTGTACAAATATCATAACTATCAAAACCCATGGACTCTATATAACCCTCAATACCATGAAGTGATCCATGTCCTGTGTTTTATAGATAGTGGTATTAATGTATAGTATGTACAAGTATATTAATGCATAACCATTAGAAATTTTCAAAAATCTCTGAAACTGCAAATTGTAAATCACTTCCATAGGGGCTTCTGTCACAAATTATGGCCATACATACGACTGCATATATATAGAAATATATAATAAGCCGACAGCCTGGCATATGTTAAGACTGATGTTCTCTTTGCATTAATATCAGCAGCCCCAAGTCTGTTACATGGCATGTTATTGTAATGTAGTGCACTGCTTTTTAATAAATGTATTTGATTTAGAATTAATTTCTCTGTCATTAAGGAATGAGACACAGTCCTTGGCATGCAGCAACCTGTTGGTGAGAACTACCCAATGGCTGCATTATCATAATTGCACATCACAAGACAACACATTTAAAATGCAGGTAGTCATTTAAAAACATTTCAAATGTAGATTAACATGTGTGATAAGAAGTCATAAAATGTACTTTAACCCCTTAAATTCAAAGGATCTAAAGGGAGCAGGATTTAAATCCGCCCTCTCGTAATTGCATAACCTACATATTACTTTCATAGTAGTTACTAAGTGCCTGCAGCTCAAGGGGTTGAACAAGGTAAAAAAAACCCTCAAATGACAGTGAGGGCAAGAGCCAGAAAGAACTCACACCTACCAAAGTGCAGAATCTTTGAGGTGGGTTCCCACAGGTGATGTCCGGGGGGTCCACTCTGATCTGCATGTAGTCCTTCATGGACATGGGTCTGGGCTGACAGGCATAATACTCCCATGTGGGTCCATCGTCGGTGCTGACCAGCGACTTACATATGTCGTACTGGCCCAGAGTCAGAAAGACACAGTGGAGGAAGAGGGACGCCTGTAAGAGCATGGCACTGGGTACGACCGCGGGCATGGGAAGGCAAGCGGTGCCACAGCTGAAGAGCGTGTGGGCAATCTCAGCATGGACGTTGGGCTCTTCTCATCGTCCAGGATCTTCACCATCCGCTTGTGTTCCACCTTCTCCTCTCTGGACCACGTCTGCCAGTTATGGGAAGCCGGATGTAAAATCACTGAAAAAAGTTTCGAGTTCTGATTTCTGAGAAACCTACGGTGACATTGCAGTCGGGTTCAGGTGAACATCTCCTCGCGTGGACGACACTAAAGTCCACAGGTCTTCCTCATGCTGCAGACGTGTGGTGTCTTTGACCCTTAGCCACTTTCGTTCCCAACTTGCTGTGTGAGAAATGGGAAAAAGATCAAAGCAGAGGAAACGGGCCAGCGGTACATTTATTATTTATTTATTTGGGTTTTTTACAAATCAGGTTGCCTTATAAACTTAAAACCAAAACGCTGAGAGGTGATATTCCCATGTGGCTCCACTAAACAGGACGGATCTCAAATGGTTTGCTATCTTTAGAGATAAGGGAACGCACAAAGACGGGGGAAAAAAAACTTTCAAGCATAAATAAATCTGACAAAAACCTGACAACCTGACCAAAATTATTTTGTAAACGCAAAACAAAAGTTTTGCAAGCCTCTGGGTGAAGAGAAGCATTTCTTGAATAAGAAATGAGATCATTATTATAACACTCTAAAATGTTTGTAACTAGAATGTAACCCTCTGCTGAAACAAGGTTGAAGTTTTATAGTGAACACTACAGAACAGATCCCAGTGCAAAATGTTAGAACTATGTTCTCTCTCTCCATATCTCAGCCCTCAGCGGTCCCTGTGTTCAGATATGGTTATCTGAGGTGGGGTTGTAGCCTAAAGCTACTGAAACTCAGAATTTAATATCAAAGCAGCCCTCATGAAACTTTCACATCCCTGTTGTATTTTTACATTCGTCCCAATTAGCTAAGAGTGTGATGTTGTGATTTTCATGGTGAATGGAGTAAAAGTGGGCGAGGATGTTCCCGAGCCTCCCCTGACTGCTTCATCCAAACTCAGCAGGGGATAAAAGCGGCAAACGAACTTTAAATTAACTTCAAGACCTCTAACACACTCACCCCGAGTCCTGGTCGTCCTGCCACCTCTCCATTTCACCTCTCGTCCAGAGCAACTTCACACAAATCAGCATCATGCCTCTCGCTCCATCACTTCAGCCCCGATGCTCTCGCATGGCCATGCGTTTCTCTTTAATGTTCCGCACTTTTTGCAATTTTTTGCTGGTTTTCTTTTTCTTTTTGGTGGAAGTTCCAGTCCTTGAAAATAGGTTTCGTTTGAGCGTTCTTTCCTTCAGCACCCCGTCCGGAGTCCTTCACCCATCAGCATCCCACCCATCCCTCGCCGTCCTCCTGTCTTCTCTCCTCCTCCGTGGTGTGGAGCTTATCTCTCTCTGCTATCTAACGCTCCCACTCTGCAGCCTGCATCTTTAACTTTCTCCTCTCTTCTACAGGGGCTTTTTCTTCTTGTTTCCAGGCTTTTCTTTAAACACCAACCTGTCTCGTCACGCTCCCCCTGACTCCAGCCGACCCGGGCTCAGTGATAAAGTTTATGTGCCTGCCTGGAGCATATAAGCGTCCCAGGAGGAGATCAGGCAGCCCGCCCTGCTTAAAGGGGCAGGACGGCCGTCACGTGACCTAGGGCTGGCGCACCTGGGAGGCAAGGTTAATGAACCGTCAGCTTCAGCTCATATTAAAACACAGATATCCTCCTTTCCTCATTTAAACAAGCACCAAAACACAGGACGCACTATATAAAAACTGTAAACTATGAAACTGTAAACACAAAGCCTAACTATTAATAATTTCTAAATAAATTAACCAGTTTCTGCATTATTACTGCGTTTCTTTTAATGTGTTCTGCCACTTGGCACCTGAGGACACTCCAGAAATCAAACGAAAACAAGCAGAAAGCACATCTCTTTGGACATCTATAGGCGGCAGCACGTGTTAAAACTACAAATCCCAGATTTGTCTCTGAGTTATGACGACAGCTGTGCGCCGGTTTCCACATTCGAAACAACCATGGCGGATGTTATGAATGTTGGTGTGAATTTAGAAGCTTTTTCTCAAGCGATCAACGCTATCCAGGCGCTCAGGTCCAGTGTGACTAGAGTGTTTGACTCACTGAAAGATGGAATGAAGAATAAGGAAACCCTTGAGGGGCGGGAGAAGGTGTTTATCACTGAATTTCAGGACAATTTGCAGTCAGTGAACCGCGATCTGACGTGAGTTAACGAGCAAAAACCAAACAGCACATCTGGAAACACTAACTACATAAACTCTCCAGACCCCTTATTTCTTCTCTGCGTGTTTAAATGATCTCGCAGTCCTGTATCTCACTATTAAGGATTGATTTGTCAGAGTGACTAGTTCACTTTTATGTTTATTCCACAGTGTTATATCATATTTCCCATGTAGTCATTTGCAATAGTAACTAAACCTAACATTCATGTATCGTCATTACAGGAATGGTTAGTTAAGAAGTCTTTTTAAAAAATGAAGTTTAATGAAGATTGTTAATCAGGCAAATGTCTTTGATGTTTGCAATCTGTTTCTACAAGGCTGCCTGTCTGTCTGTTTGAGAGAGAGAGAGAGAGAGAGCATGTCTTAGGGTGGGGGAAAGTGTGTAAATTAGAGGTGAATCATTCCATTAAGGCATATGCAAAAAGATTTTGTCTCATTATGATCCAAGTGCATGTAATGTTTATAAGTATCTTTTGCTGTACCTGTGATTAAGATATTTTACCTACTTATGATTCACATGCAGGAAGTATTTGTGATATTGTTCAGGTATATTGCGTATGAAATCTCCTCTTTGTCTTGCTTTCAGTGAGTTGGAGCGACTCAGCAATCTGGTTGGAAGGCCTTCAGAGAGCCATCCCTTACACAACAGTGGCTTACTCAGCTTGGACCCCGTTCAAGACAAAACCCCTCTGTACAGTCAGCTTCTCCAAGCTTACAAATGGTCCAACAAGGTTAGTGAAGAGTTGGGCAGCGTCCCAGTGTTCCGCAGGGAGCGATACCGTAAGCTAAAAGTTGATGCAGAAATGTCAGACCTGTGAAATTCAGGTCGTCCTTCATGGTGATAATGACATGGGTGTGAAATGGTGGGAAAGTGCTATGAGCCCTGCTGACTACAAAAAAATAGTTCACTCTCTGTTTTTCTTCTTACGGGTCACAGTCTGATGTCAGGACAGGAAGTATCATTTAAATATTGGTAATTTACATTTAACAATTTTTTTAAATGTTTTAGCCTGTATGTGTGTTCTTAATGGTTTAGCACAACTAATGGATTAATTATCCAAAACTTAATGAGTGGAATCAGGTGTGTCCGAGCCTTGAAGTCCTAGAATTCTGTGGCCCTTTTGAGAGTGAATGTATACAGCTGTATATAGCAAGGGTAGTTTAGGTACAGTCCTAATATGGCCCGTGTTAATGTCAGATAGTCAAGACTTTCAATAACTTCTGATTATTCGAGGAAGTGTGTTAGAATGAAACTCAGCAGGCTGGTAGGTGACCAGGACCAGGGGCACTCCTTACTTCTGTGTGTTCATAGGTTACATCACCAATAATTGTTGCTTAACAGTTGACTTTTAATAGAACTTTGGTCCAAATACCGGCTGAAAACCTTTTGTCTGAGCTGAAACTAATCCAAACCTTCCCGATAATGTCCGAACTGCCAAATAGTGCTAGTCAGGATACCTGCATAAATAAACCCCATGGCAACAAACGTAACCATCATTAGATCACGGGAAAATAAAATTAGAAATGAAATAATGATTCAATCAAATAATCGGTTGTCCAAATTGTTTTTACAAATTTGAATATGATGGAATGCTTTCAAACAACATGCTAAGCATTGTTAGTGATTAGATTTATTTCTTACATATTACATATAACCTTATTAAACCAGTTTAAACCTAACCCAAGCTGAAAGACATGTGGGAAATGACATCCGAACGCAACATGAGCTGTTGGGTTCCATTGTGTCCTGTCTGGTTCGGACAAACATTTTATGCTCAGCTTTACGCAGGCATTACTCTCAACAGAATGATCTGAAAAAATGAACTGAATGATAGCACTAAAATAAAATTCATCTCATTAGTGTTCAGGATGCTGTTTACTCTGCTCTCTCACAGTGCAGCTTGTGCTGTGAAGCTTTGGGGCGTCCAGTAAGGAAAATAATTTTAAACACTGATACCAGTTAATAATGCCAGTAAGGTCATCGTAATTACTGACATTTTTGGCGTAAAGTACATTTTATTACATAAATTCAGCACAGAGGGCTTTTCTATTAGCCTTGTAGAGATCACCTTTCACCGTCACTGTAAAGAAGCCTAAGTCTGTAGATTTCACCACAAACTGTACATATATGTAACCATATATTTCCTGTTTAAGAATCATGCTAAATGTTCCTCAGAAGGCATGGAAATGCCTTGGAAATCCATTGGAACTGTTGAGAAATCTAAGAAAATTGTTTTCTAAGTGTTTGGATTAATATTAGGTCCTTGAGATAATCCTTTTGATTGCACACAGATGGCACCTACCCCAGAGAGCACACTTGAGTCTCAACAGATGTGGACCTTCTTAGCGCAGTATCAACATTTTCTCAATATCCATTACATCCTAGTGCTTGGCCTCCTTTGATCATCAGTGCTTTTGTGCACTGAGTGCTTTTCAACAGGATTTGCTATTCTTGCTGTAAATTTTGCTAAAGGATGTCTGCCTTTTATTTTGTTCGTCTTTGATGTCTTGTGCTCAGGTGGATGCGGAGGCATCGTGATTGATTGCAGGGGCTCGCAAAACAGGGTCGAATTTAGGAAACAGCACTTGTTTAACTGACTTTGCTATTGAGTCTTTACATTTCTTTTTAGCTTCTTTTTTTATATACAACAGCCGGGAGGGACGTGCGGGGCATCAAGATGAATCTTTGCGTTCTTCTCGGAGGAAATAGTGCAGGGTGTCACGACTTGGCTGAGCTGATATGGAATGACTGGGATGAAAGTGTTGGATCAATAGCGGTTGTCAGTTCATTGATCAGTCTGCACGGCCTGTGCGCACTGACAGGTGTGCTTAGCTCTTGTTTAGCTGCTTTCCCATCCACACCCAGTGGCTCGCTCTCCTCTGTACTGCTAAAGCAAGCTGACACTTTTTTTGTTGTTGTATCGTTTTGGGTTCAGACAGCATGCAGCTCGAGGTTAAAGAAGCAGAGTAAATACAGACATACGTTCCACAGTCCGGACATGTAATATGGGAGGTGTACCACTTCCTCTGGCATACCAAGGTATGACTTTTCCTGATCACCATCATAGCAGTGTGCCACAAATAAACATGAGGTGGTCAACCAGCGCGGTCTGTGAAACATGGAAGGGCCGGACACACTCAGACCTTGCCGGTATTAAT
Source organism: Bryconaethiops microstoma (assembly GCA_037577275.1). Classification (NCBI taxonomy): domain Eukaryota; kingdom Metazoa; phylum Chordata; class Actinopteri; order Characiformes; family Alestidae; genus Bryconaethiops; species Bryconaethiops microstoma. The sequence goes on along the minus strand of JBBJLS010000016.1, from coordinate 15,297,072 downwards.
ATTTTCAGTTTTGTGTCTTCATCTTCAGCCTGAATTCTAATTTTAAAAAAAATAAAAATGGTTTTAGCATTAAACTGCATTTCATTAAAAAAAAAAAGACTAAAAAGAAAGTAGTGATTGCTCTTTTACCTGTTTATTGTTCAGTTCTGTTTTTTACTGTTTTGTGCTGTTAAAATATTGGTCGGTTGTTAGATATGGTTGTTTGCAGTCAATTAATCCACTGCTAATGCACACAGAAACAGGCTGTTTTCTAATAGGTTTCAGAAAAGTAAATTAACTTAATTAAAATAACACACGTGTTTTTCGTAGCAGCTGTTTTGAGTGATTTGGCTTAAAAATTCAGCCTGACGAAAAACTGTAGCGCACTTTAACACTGGAGTCGCTACATAACAGTTTGAGTTCAGTATGTCTTCAGTATTGTGTTTTTGGAAATAATGTAATACTCTAATGTTAAATCCTTTCAGTCCCCTCAGTTATTGCTTTAAATAAGCTAGTGCCAAGTTGACACATTCTTTTGAAGACTTAAAGTTATTTAAAAAGTTAGTTAAGTAGTTTAATTGGGGAAAAAAAAGTTTGTATTGGTATTGAAAGCAAAACCATGGTATTGTGACAACCCTAAACAAGTTACACAGCAAAAACAATATATATCTGACAATACATGCCTCTTCAGTTTGCTGATTAGGATCTCTGGGTACTTTTACAGGCTTCATACATATCAGAGAAGGCGTGTTTTGAATTCGGTTCCTGGTTACTGGTTGTCTGGTGCACTGAATGATGGTTTTGTATCTGTCTAGGAAACCAGCCTTATTTTAAATTAAATTTTAAAAAGTTTACATTTAAAATAATTTGTTGTAAGCTGTAAATATGTGAACTTTTAGTTGTGTTCAGAATAAAGAACCGATCTGTAGATACTTCCATAATAATCGAAAAAGGTCTATAGCATGAAGTTATATGAAATCAACTCATCATTCAATAACACTGTACATTTGAAAAGACATGATAAATTCTTGACTAATTTGACTCAAATTTACCATATAATGAATAGATTAATACATTATCTTGTGTTAGCTACTTATTTTTTAAAAAAAAAGTGAATATCGAAGGACTGTAAAATAAAAAGAACTTTACTGCATTTAAAAGCATTAAGTGTCTGTATTTCTGTATATGAATGTTTTGTAGCTGGTTTACAAATGTGCAAAATTGGTTTCATGGAAAATGTTTTACCTTTTTAGGCCGTACCACCCAATATATATAAATGTAGTTTGTTTATAAATGGGCAAAATAGTTTCATGGTATATACAGCTCTGGAAAAAATAAGAGACCACTGCAAAATGTTCAGTTTCTCAGGTTTTATCTTTTATAGGTGCAAATATTGAACTGAACAGCTTTACCTTCGTTTTTCAAAACTGCTGGCAATATTTCTCCTCATTTCCAAATACAAATATTGTTCTTTAATGCATAATTTAAACGGAAATGACAATACAGCAAAATAAGAGAAATGATGCAGTGTTTACAGAACTTGAATAATTAAAAGAAAACAAATCTGTCGTTCACTCTTAAACAAAACGGCAATAATTACATTTGAGCTACTTCTAGTATTTTACCATCCATATGGTCACATTGTAAGAGGAGAGTGTTGATTACAGCAGTGTTTTTATACTTTTCCTCATTAAATAAGATCTGATTCAGGTGATCACTAATCAGTACCTCATAAAGCAGAATGAGAGATGCTCATAGAGATGCTGATTTTAAAAATAAGTTGCAGTGGTCTCTTATTTTTTTACAGAGCTCTATGAGGTTTCACAGTATATTTTACCATTTTGGCTGTACTGTCCAATATCTATAAATAGAGGCAGCACTAGATGAAATGCAGGAATGGCAAACATGCTTGTGTCCATGCTAGACTAAGAGTAACCCCAGGGAACCGACTGTTCCTTCCTCTCTCATAGATGTGGTGCTTTGACTGCTAACTGGACCTCAGTTGCAATTTATATTGTCAAAAGGCCACTGGATGTTTCCATGTTTTGTTTTTTTATGCTGCATTATCTATGGTTATTTGTGGCTTATCAATATAAAGGGTATGAATTTTGTCATATCAACTACAGGTGTATAAAATAGGCTGTATGTATTGAGACCAGTAATAGGAGGAAGGCCCCTCCCTCTCCTCCCTCCCCTCCTCAGTAGTGGGTCCAGGCTACTTTCCCACACACCGGGGTCAGGGCTCAGAGCGGCGAAGCTTAAAGGCAGGATTAGGAGCGACTGGGCTGGCCGCTGTGGAGGCGGATGTGGGCACAGAGCCGAGACGCTCTGCAGGAGTATCGACGCTCACACTAGGCTCAACTGCAGCAATGTGCACGCGCGCACATGCACTAATGTAAACACGATCAATGGACGACATTCCTGCCATGCGAAAAAGGGCTCTGTTAATGTGCAGGAGGTGCGTATTAAAGGTCTGATTTGGCAGCGACTCGCTCACTGGCCCCTCTGGGTGGGAACATCACCTGTTTACTTGGAACAAACAGCTGAGCCTCTGGCATTTACAGAAAAAGCCCCAAGAAAGAGATTGTACCAGTAAAGCCAAAAGATATTCGGGAAGATTAATCTGATCCAAGATATTAATTTTAAAGTATTTGCCTGACCTTTGCTAATGTCGAACCTTCACTTGCATATTTGCTGTGTTTATCTCGAATGAAGCGGAATCTCAGACTGTTTTCTGGTCTTTTAAGTGCTAACCCCCCCACAAAACAAAATTGTCCTGCATCGTATCAAGGACCATCTTTTGAATTCAGAACTGCCTCAGCTGTCCTGAACACTTCCAGTACCCAAGGTTGCATTTTTCAAAGTGAATGATACATAATCTGGTCAGGAATTACTGGCTGACTGGGTGGCTCGATTGGATTTGTGAGCAAGTGAATAAACATTTCATTACAGAGAAGCATGTTCAGCCCTCGGCTACCACCTGCCAGTCAACATCACACACGCACACACATCGCTTGATGTAGTCAGGAGGAGAACTCTCAAGGTCTCTTCCTACTCCAGGCCCCTGTTTTATTAAAAAGAGACATGTATTTTTTTTCTCCTCTACCTCTAATGTAGTGTGATCATGGCCTTCTCAGGATAATTCCCTTACCCCTTCCTTCAAAACAAGGTCCTCTAGCTTTTAGGAAATCTTTTTTGCCGCATACATTTACATCTTGCTTTTTGTCTG
>JBBJLS010000016.1:15286787-15290285 GCA_037577275.1 Bryconaethiops microstoma | reverse complement strand
TATGTATATATATGTGTATGTGTATATGTATGTGTACACATTTTATATATATATATATATATGTGTGTGTGTGTGTGTATATATATATATATATATATATATATATATAACACATACACACACACACGTATATATAGTACACGTACGTACGTATGTGTGTATATGTGTGTGTGTGTGTGGGTAATTTGTATAAAAGTAGTTGCACTTTGGCAAACAGTTTGATACAGTCACAATATATTTAACAAAGTAAGACTGAAAACAAAGATCTCACAGTACTTATTTATTCCTATTTATTCTTATTTATATCTTAGGTATGTACATTTACATGTTTACCCATTAAATCCAATTCTCTTTTGGATGCTGAGAATTCAGTATTCTTACAATATTTAGAATATTTGAATAAAAAAAATGATGGCTGTATTGTGGCACAGTTTGGTGAAACTAGAGCTGGAATGTGTGATGGTTGATGTATGACACGAATATGCTGAACATGCTGGGTAATTGAGTGGCGCTATAAACACTATAAACAATGCACTTATGTGAAACATCATAAGTGAATATCAATTGCCCATCAAGCATATTGTGACATTTTTGCATTGGGATATCACGACATTTTGTTGCATTGTTAGACCTCTATAGTCTATACAGCATCCTGTTATTTTACTTCCTTTTCTATTGTTACTCCACTCCGTTCTGTACTAAATCAGCAATGGCGTTGTATGCACTATATTTGCTGTTTTGCCCAGCTTTTTTTGCCCAAAGTAGGTGCTTAATAAGAAACTGTGAAGCGTCAGTCACCTGACTGTAGGCCGAGAGTCTGACACACCAGTATCGCTGTTGAAGCTACTTTCTACTGTTTGTTGAACGTTTTACACCTGAATGTTTCATATCAGCTAAAGTATCTTAACCCATTTCCTTTATTGGTTTTCTCTGGGTTTTTTTGTCTGAGTGCCCTGCCTCCGAGGTCGGCATGATTGGTAAACCACAGATGTATCACAATGATTTTACTCCTACACACTAACAATCTGTAATGTGGCCTTCAGCAAGGCATTTTGGACTAGGGCTGAGTGTAGATAAATTATATCTTTTGCTACCAGTTGCAAAAAGGTGTGTGTGCGCATGCGTGTAATATATATATATATATATATATATATACATACACACACACACACACACACACACACACACACACACACACATGTATGTGTGTGTGTATGTATGTGTATATATATATATGTATGTGTATATATGTATGTGTGTGTATATATATATATATATATATATATATATATTTATATAAATGTGTGTATATGTGTATATATAATATATGTCTCTATGCTTTCAAAGAGACAGACTTTCTTGCATTTTTAATGTAGTCTTAAACAGTTCTCCAGGCTTCCTTTCTGAAGGACTTTTTTTGACTCTTATTTTCAGTCCTGTCCCTGTTTCTGACCAGTTATCTTTTGTCACACAGTCGCACAGTGACCTACATTTGAGTCATTCAAGCATGACAAAGCACATCTAACTTAAGGCTGAACAAGTGAAGAAACAGGTTCAGATGATTCCAGATGATCAGGCAGTGATTAGTATACTGGTCATGCTGAATGGAACACTGTTATCAAGGCACCGTGTATCTTTAGGCATTTTGCAGCCTTTCACAGTAAAACATTTTTTCCCATTTCTTTTATGTTATCTACTCGATGTGCCAAAGATAAGACAGAAATAAAATTGCATTCTATTATAAAGCAAAATGAGAAATGAGGTGCGATTTAAGACTTACTCAGAGTACCTATATATGCGCACTATACACACAGACACACACACAAAAGATGCTAGGAAAACAATGAGATATTCTTCAAAACCTGCAAAATTGGGTTTAAAGAAGACGTCTTTAGTGTTTTACATCAAAATCTTGATTATGGAAGGTAATTTTGTTTGATGTTCTTCTTGCTCTTGCATATTCATAACACAGAACAGATGGTCTAAACATTTGGTCTGTAGGTAAATACTTTAGCAGTTTGTCTCTGAACGCGTTTTTTTCCCTCGTACAGTGTTTCTAGGATTAAGTGTATGTTCAGTTTGTTACAGACGCCAACTGAAATATTGCCCAGCGCTGCTCTTTCTCCAGAAACCTTGAGTCTTGATATGCCCTCTCAAGGTCACTTCGCCAAAGGCGGCCCACATTTCCCCATTTAACAGCCAACCGGCCTGCACAGGCATGCGGCTAATGAGGCCCGAGATGAAGGCCCTGCAATTACTCCTTCTTTGTCAGTTAGGTGGCAGTTTACCTGAGCTTCAGTGGAAAAATCCTCCTGTTTCAAATCTGGTACTTTAACTCAATCGTTTTTGAGAGATTATGTGATATGAGCACATTCATTTATTACATCTGGATCTCTTAAATACCTTGTCCACCTCTGAATCATGAAGTGTACATTCTTAGCGTTTTCCCTGGAAGCAATGAAGTCACTAATGTGAATGAGCAGTGGGTGTTGGGCTTTCATTGCAGCTCCTTTGCTCCTTATCACAAATTGGAAGCATTTCATAGTACCTCGGTTGTGTGTGTATGGGTATGTATGAGTGTGTTAGTGTTTGCTTGATTTAAAATTCAGAAATTTTGCAATATACGTGCTCTCTTTTTTGTTTTATTGTATCTCCATGTGTGATAATCTAGACATCCATCCATCCATCCATTCATTATTTGAGCCACTTATCCTTAACAAGGAGCCTGAAGCCAATCCTGGGGGTCACAGGGTGAAAGGCAGAGGAACACCCTGCACAGGCTGCCAGTTCACCATAAACCGGACACACAGACAAACACTATCACACACACAGTCGTACCCAGGGGTACCCAATTTATCTCCAAACCACCTGACATGCATGTCTTAGAACTTAGAATGGGGAGAACATGTGAACATGGAACCTTGTGCTTCAAGTCAACAGTGCCAAACCTTCCATCCGTCTAAATGTACAGGAGTTGACATAAGTGGTACGCAAGTATGCATGCGCGGGATAAACGGTGAAATGTGCGGCAGTTTTCAGTCTTCAAAGCCCAAAAGCGTTCCTAATGTGAGTAACTTCAAACAAGATCTTTAATTACCACCTCTCAGGTAAGGAAAACATTAAAAAGAAAAATAATAATTACGTTTTAAAAAAATTAAGTGTGTACTATATGGGGGCTAAACATTTTATCCATCCGGTTTTTGATAAACATGAAGCTGGCAAAGAGGATGACATGGATAGTGAGGTTCAGGGGCACCGGAGGCATTTTTAAAGTTGGGGGGGATGAAACGAATGATTTTGAAAAATGCTTTAATGGATTTTTTCTTAGAACCGTAATAATTGTTTGCGGAAACCCATGGTGAGGTGGAACATTTTTTATTTCGGTGTGTACCAATTCATTCATGTAGGTACTCATTAGAGTACCAGAGCAAAAACACTGTCAACCCCTGCAAATGTGGGCATTTTTATACCAGTGATAAAAAAGTGAAAGCTTTTTTA
>JBBJLS010000016.1:15279287-15281787 GCA_037577275.1 Bryconaethiops microstoma | reverse complement strand
GTGGGCCTGTTTTAGCCGTTAAGCAAACGACCGCCATGTGCACGATGTTGGTTTTTCAGAGGTGCTGCAGTGGGAGCGCTTAGAGGAACAGGAGAGCGGCTGTTTGGTGTAATTACACTGCAGAAGTGTTCAGCTGCAGCTCTTTCACCCTTTTGCAGTTTTGCTATTTTGACTCAGTTGGAAACTAATACACTTTGGTTGGACTGGTAAAAGTGAATGGTTGTGTTGTTTAGGCCTTGTGATAAAAGCACTGGGGATGTCATGGTGTACGTACATCGATCGACTTTGTTAAACAAACAGAGGAGAACTGGCCTGTCCTACAGAACCGATAAAATTACCCTAATTTTGTAACGTTTTACTAAAGATAATTGAAAGAACAAAACCTTTCCGGGAAACAGAATCAGAAGAATATTGCAGCTTACTTATGCAACAACTGCACAGACACACAGACACAAAGACAAGAAGAATATAAAATGTAAGGTCAAAATGTAGAGTTAGGCTTATAAAATTATTGCTAAATACACTATGTGGACAAACGTATTGGGACGCCTGACCATTACAGCAACAGTGACTTTAATGACACTGCATTCAGATACATAGACTTTCATATGGAGTTGGTCCCCCGTTTGCAGCTATAACAGCTTCCACTCTTCTTGGAAGGCTTTTCACAAGATTTTGGAGTTTCTGTGAGAATTTGTGCTCATTCATTCTGTAGAGCGTTTATGAGGTCAGGTACTGATGTTGGAAAAGAAAGTCTGGCTCACAATCACCGTTCCAGTTCATCCCAAAGGTGTTGGATGGGGTTGAGGTCAGGGCTCTGTACGGGCCAGTGGAGTTCTTCCACACCGAACTCATCCAACTATGTCTTTATGGAGCTTGCTTTGTGCACTGGGGCACAGTCATGCTAGAATAGAAAAGATTCCTCGCCAAACTGTGTCCACAAAGTTAGAAGCCTGTTGTCCAAAATGTCTTGGTCTGCTGAAGCATTAAGATCACTGAAAGTAAGGGGCCTAGCCCAAACCCTAAAAAAACAGGTGCCCCAATACTTTTGTTCAAATAGCGTATAATTAGATATGCACAGATGAGCCACTTTATTAGGTACGTCTACCCTGCATCTACACTTATTGTCCATTTTTTCTGAGCTCCAGCTTCCATAGCAGGCATTATTGGATGGTGGGTCATTCTCAGCACAGCAGAGACACTGACAAAGTGGTGGTGTGGGAGTGTGTGTATCTGCTCCATCCTTCAGGTGTAGAGTAATGTGATGCTGCTCAGTTTGTGTTTCTGACCACAGGTGCACTGTTGGTTGGATATTTATGATTGGTGGACCATTTTCAGACCAGCAGTGACTCTGGGGTGTTTCAAAACTCCAGCAGCACTGCTGTGTGATATACTCTGTGCAACACACACACTCTCACACACACAGACACACAAACTCTAACATGTCACTACCATGTCAGTGTCACTGCAGTGCTGACAATAATCAGCCTTCCAAGTAATACCTGCTCACTGGTGCTCCTGTGGGGGTCCTGACCATTGGAGAACAGTGTAAAAGGCGACCAACAAATGATGCAAAGACACAGATGGAATACAGTGTGTGATTGTAATTCAAAGAGCACCTACTGTATATAGTAAGTATAGGTGATAAAATAAGGAGTCAATAAGTGAACATACAATGTAGGTGTACTAAGTGGTCACCTAGTGTATCCGATACTTAAGAGAGATATTATTAGTACATCTAGATACCAAAGTATAAGAATAAAATAATTAAGAGAACAAGTATAAAAAGTATTTCTTTAAATCTGAGTTTAGCATCTTGTCAGTGGGGCGGAATGGAACCTTTGCTCAGGTAACATTTTATGTTTGTTTATTTTTTCTATGTTAAATTTTGCAAGCAAACAGTAATTGTGACTTAAATGTGTTCTTTGTACTTTCCCAGGGCCCCCAAACTTTTGCACACTACTGTGTATATATAATAATTCGAGATCATTTGAGTATATATAATTGTTAGAGTGTGAAGCTAAAACGCTTGTGGTCTTTCTAAAAGAATGAAAGACTTATTTGTATTTTTATACAGAAATCACCTTTTGGAAGAGCTAAATTTTTAACTTGGAAAATCATAATTACATTATTTATCAAATTTAAATGTTTTAATTATGGTCTGCTACACCAGCAGCCCCCAACCTTTTTTGTGCCACGGACCAGTTTAGATACAACTAAAAACAAGGTGCATTTGTTTTTTACTCATTTTTGCTAGCTTGTGGGCTAAGTGTCTGATGTACCGTATTAAGTAACTGAGACGAACATTCATTTCAAAATAAAAGATCTTTCAGACTCTGATAATCAGTAAAATATTTTTTTATTTTGTCTTTCTGTGCTTATGATGCAGACCTGAAGTTGATGCTGATGGCGTAGTACAGAGGTCACCAACCATCGGGCTGAGGCCCGGTATCGGTCCGCGAGTCATTTGGTACCGGGCCGCAGCCCGATGTTTGGTGAC